>OY735218.1:51176180-51443680 GCA_963457665.1 Thysanoteuthis rhombus
AAACTTACATTGCGAACTGAATTCTGAACTAAAACCCTATTCAGAAGGAATTCTTTTTTTAAATTTCCAATGCACAATTAGTAAATGCTTCACTTTTTCGTACTCTATCCGTGTATATAAATGTAATACATACAAAGCCAGCCAGCTAGATGGACAGATCTACTTAAAAACTGAAGAAACCGATGTTGATGTTGATATCAATATAGTCAAATAGTTTTTAATACCCTTCACTGTTGTAGGTAATCATCCTCGTGGAAAATGAAGTATATCTGGATGAGACAATTGAACTGGTGGATGTTTTCAATGTTCTCAGAAAAGTGTAAGCTTGTTGCAAAAATAAAAAATGTCGCCGAGTGCAAAGTTTTTATTCTTGAGCGAAAACACTTTCATAGAAATACAAAAAGTAAGCCAGGTGTTTTTCAGCTGAATTAACTGCAAAGATAGTAATTACCTAAAACTAACAAAAAAAAAGATCAACTGACAGAAAAATTGTTTTTAAAGTATACATTTAGAAGCAAAAAATGGTGAAAATTGCACAAACATTGTCAGTTTTGTGTCTGCTTCATTGGCAACATCTCCTTTTCTTCTACCATAGTCTTGTATCCTCAGCCCAATTGACTGAGTACCAAAAGTAGCGTGTGCTATGGGCCCTATGCTAAATGCTTGCAAGCTATTAATTCTAGTTCCGAGTTTCTGTACTTACTCTATTACCATAGTACTACATTACCTCTAACTTTTGTGAATGTCTGGGTGTTTAAGGTTAGCAATTTTAACTGATTGTCACCTTTCATTTGGGTAATTAATGGGAAATGATATCTATATGATATATATACATTAATACAAAGATCAAAAAGAAATAATTCAAAAAAGACCATTACTAAAATGTCAGACGTGTATTTCATATGATCTGGCTTGTACGGCAAATGGAAAAAAATCATTACTTTGCAAGTAAGAATATTTGTTTTGATATTTATGTGTATTATTTTTCAGCTTGCAGCTCTTTATAACATATGCTACAGGCTCTGCATTAGCTTATAACAGCCTCTGCTTGCGAACATATTCTCCTGATTTTTATGTCATTTTCTTCATTACTGTATTCTATACAACATAATGAATCTTTCTTATGAGCAAAACCATGTCCAGATTCTTCAGTAAAACACCCGTCTATACCTAGTATTTTGACTATAAATGAATAACCTGATGTTATGAACTGTTTTTAACTCATAAAACGTAGTGTACTTATCATGATGGCATTATGATTTTAAAATCTATTTTTTTGTTATTGCATGGTACCTCTTGCTTCTACTTCTTTTTCTTCACTGTAAACATTTGTAGTTTGCATATCTAGATAGGCTCCTTTTAATTGTCGCATTGATTTGCTTTGGATAATAGGCAAAATTACTGATATTCACTGTGAACTTATATCAAGAAGACTATGTAGTGAAAGAGAAGAATGGAGAATGAGGGTTCAAATATTAGACATCTGCTAAGAGGAGCTTGAGGGGTTTCATCCTCTCTTCGGAGTCCGGTTTTCAGTTTGATAAGAATGCTGTGATGCCATAAGTGGCATGACTAATGGGAAGGCAGGAAAATATATCCGGAACACAGACTCCAGTTTTTGAAGAAATAGGGATTAGATAACACGTCAATATGCCAGCCTAAGCTCTGGATCATTGTACGGATCATGGCCCTATTTGTTTGGTACGTAAGTTTGTAGAGACAGCAAGTCTGCTCGGTTGTATATTGAGAACGTGTATGCCATCTTAGCAATCTGTTGTTCAAAGAAAGAGGAAGCTTCTTGAGAAAGATAAGTGGAAGAAACGGATTTGAGATTTCAAATGAAGATGACAGGTGCATTCCTTTGTGGACACTGCATGTTTGGATATGTCCAGTATCCAGAGATTTTTATTCCTTATAATCTGGTAGCAGCAAATGTGTATACGTTGGCAAAATATGACACAGGCATAAACCTATGAAAGTATTTATGAAAATGATAACTAGTCAACATTGTATCCATGAAACAGTGGGTAGACATCTTCTCAAGATATCTGGCAAAGACATCTGCAAAATAAAAATTTCGAAATGAATGTAACTTCTGAGAATTTCTGATGGTTTATTTTCACTACAATCAGCCAGTTAGCAGAAATCTCTTAATATGTCCACACATATTTTTGGAGAACACGGAGGGTTCTGCAGGGTCGGAAGGAAGATTGAGAACCATTGCTCAATGGTATTAATGCAAACTGAATATAGATTGCTACAACCAGAATTTGAACTCTATTCACTAATTTCATTTGCTGAGCTGATTGTAGTTTTACCACACTACACCTACCTCATGACTGAAACAGTTATATATTTGCTATGAGTAAAATTCAGGATTTGAAATGTTTATTTTGAAAGTATGTTCGAGCTCAGCATTTGAACAAACCAATTTTGCCTGATATTTGGCTTTGTGCTGCACTGAACTAAGCTTAATGAATATCTCCTTAGAACAAAGCAACACTTTGGCCTTCAATGGAGAAACAACTCTACACACATACAAAAATACATACACATACACATACTGAAACGCAATTTTTCAGGTAACATATATCACTACCAGTTGTTATGAAAGATACCAACAAAATTTTGGTTACATGATAGATCTCGGTTGGTTTAAAGAAAGATATCTGATAAGCTTAGTTTCCTTGATATTTGCTAACTTTAGCTTAATGTAGAGCACAAGACCAAAAATAAAGTGAACTCAAGCAGAATCAAGCTCACTACAGTAGTAATAGTCTGTAAGAATAGCCTGCCAATCACTCCATCAAAACAAGACACCCAAAATGCCTCTCGTTTTGTATTGATCTAGCAATAAATTGAAGGTAGATTTTGTTATCTTTTAGCTTCCATAATCTTGTTTCAGAGCAGAGAAATAGTGGGTAATGATATATTGCATTTTCTAAGATAAGGAACTCTATTACAGTATGGCCTGAAGGAACTTTCTTTCAATTTTCACAGTTCTTAAAAAAAGAAAAACTTTCTTTTCGAAATATATTTCGTGACTGAATCAAATGATATTTGGAAGAGCAAGAAATTTGAACAGCATGACACCGTTTGCAAAACACATTCTAATAATACCTTTGTGTGATCATTTTTGAGATTATCAACTTCTTGTGAATATCAATTTTCGCAAGTTCATTCATATTCCGGGGAAAACATAAGACCAAATAGAAACAAGAATTCTCAGTTTCTAAACTTATTTGTATGTAATTCAAAGGGGAGCCTTTAAATGGGAGATATATAAGTAAGTAATATATGTCTGTACAAGGGTATTGTTGAAGTAAAAGAAGTAAACCTGTCATAAAATGCAAAGCATTACATTACAATTATATATGACTTGATCTCAAAACCTTCCTACCTTAAGTCCTCTCTTTGCTATTTTGTTGATTGATCCCTTGTTCAATTCTCACTTATACTTGAGTACTCTATCTTAAGATTCAAGGTGCAATCTGTGATTGCATAAGGGTAAGCCTGTCTCTTAAGAGATACACCTAATGGAGTATATTGGCCGGTTTCAGTTGCAAGCATCAGCTTAAAGATTCTTGATAAAGACTTTATACCTACAAGCTTTAATACCCCCCTCCCTGTAGGATGTAAATCTCACCAAAGTGGTATAATGGCTATCATCAAAAATTAATCATCAACATCATTATTTCTTGATTTTCATTGGTAGTTTATCACAGGCGCCCCCCCCCCCCCTGTAGGATGTAAATCTCACCAAAGTGGTATAATGGCTATCATCAAAAATATTGAGACTATTCTGAACTTAGCGAATGGTATCAAGCTTAAAGCTCCCCCTCACAAGCACTGCCACATGCAGTGAATGTGTTGACAAGTTGTGTGTCACTTTCTATGCACCAAAAATACCTGACTAAAACAAGAAGTAATTTAACGTTGGGTGTAGAAAAAAACTCATCACGCCTCCAATCCTTTTTCTATCATCAGACTCTCACACAGGAAGGGATCTCCCAGAAGATTTTGTTTTTGTGGAAAATTCATTTTATGAAGGTAATATGAAGTTGCAGGCCTGTGATAAACTACCAATGAAAATCAAGAAATAATGATGTTGATGATTAAGTGAATATGTTGTGTATTTGGTGATCTTCAAGTTTCTAGGAGCTATATAAAATTGAAATGAAAATGACTAGATTTTGATTTCACCTTTTTTTTTACAAGATCTTATTCCCAATATCCTTCAGTTGCAAAATACTGGAATAAAGAAATCATTTCAGATGAGACTCAAACTTCAATCAAGCATCCTAGGGGCTTGTTTTGCATGGACAATGATTACTTGAATATGGATTTTGTATCCAAGTCTTATGAGAAACTACTTCTTTATTCCCACATTTTTTTTCATATCCATCATCTCCATCATCCTCTTTTTCTTCTTGGAAAAAGCCTTAGTTCCAACATATGTCGATAGCTTTGTATCTAATTCTGTGAGCAGATGTTATGGTATAGAGATCTACATCAGGGTTGTAGATAATTCCTCTTCAATCCCACAGTCTGTCCAGGTGGTTTTTGAATACAATCAGACTCGGTGCCTCTGCTATTACCTTTGGAAGATTGTTCTACTAATCAGGGACTTGGCGCTCGAAAGAGAATCTTCCAGCACTTTTTTTTACAGGTCACTTTGTATATATTCAACTTGTGACTTCTTAATTTGTGATCTTGCAAGTTTCCTAGATTGAAAATGAAGAAAATTCTATGTTGCATATTTGTCATAAGGAACATGCGATAACTTGTACATTTTGATCTTATTGCCTCTGAATACATGGTAGTATTATGTTGGCAGTTTCAAAACATATAAACTCTCCTGATAGGATAAGTTTGTTTATCTAGGGATCATTTTTTATGCTTGTTGCTGTATATTTTTGATCATCCTCATATGTTTCTTCTGGTGAATGCTCCAAAGAGTCAGACTGTGTTTGATTCAGAATATTTTGATAAAAAAATCTAGTGAAAAAATGATGATAGAATAACTAATCACAGAATCATTTTTATCAAGAGCAAGCAGAATAAAAGTAATTTTTCATTTCCAGTAGGTTGGTTGGCATGAAGAATTAATTGTTGATTCTTTATCGAAAGCTTTTTCAAAAGATATATCTATCTATTTTTGTTTTCAACTGGAATCACCTCACTGAGAAATAAACTGATAGATAAATTAAAATTTTTCAATTTTCTCATTTCTTTAATGAAATTGCTGATATTTTCAAATGTCATGATGGAACTTTTTTTGGCATATCTTAGTAAATTGGGAATATCTTTTTATGTTTGAATGAAAAAAAATGGTTTGACTAATTAGCTCCGTTGTATCTTCATGATTGAAGCACTTATGTTTAAGAAAAGATGTATACATTTATCTCTCAGATGAATCGTATTTATTTTGTAATTCGTGTCAAATTAGCTGTACAGCTACATTAACTAAATTTTTGTATTTATGAAAAGTTCTGCTATTTTTCTTTTTTAAATATGTTTCCAGCTTGTTTTCTTTAAAGAGTGATTTAAAAAACAGTTTAGCAATACATATATATATATATATGCACACTGTTATACCCCCCCCCCTCATGACACAATCAGAGCGATGGACACTGTGATGTTTTAACAGCACAAAAATTCACATTTTTTAGTTTATTTCAACAATGTTAGCTACTGGTGCTAAATCAAGCCATTTTACATTATTAAAAATGGCCATAAAAAGGCCAACAATGTCTTTCAATGCATTTTGGTGTTTTTGACTTTTATCTAGGCTGATTCAGCACAAAAAATTTTTGTGTTGACCATACTGAATTACTGCCCAGGGAGACACCAACCCTAGGAACACCACTGCATATGTATATTTGTTTTTGTATGAAGGGGGTCAAAGTAACTTGCCAGTTGTCTACATACATGTTGAAACCTATAGATCTAGTTGGAGCCACTAATAATAAGAATTATATCTACTGACATTGAAGTTGCAAAAAAATCCAATTATGTAATTAAACCAGTGGCTATCACCAAAATAGTGAATCACAGAAGCAATTCACTTCAACCCTAGGAATCATTTTTTTCCTTCTTAAATCTTTAAAGGGGTTCGTTGGATTTAAGGAGTTTACAGATTAACTGGAGTTAATGCCTAAAGGACCACAATTGTCAATCAGTGTAAATCAAACCCGTATATAAGCATAACAAAACCCGAAAGACAGGATTTGAGTAATGAAAGTTAGGCTGGAGGAGGAAATTATATAAAGTCATATGGTGGAAAGAAAAACAAAATTGATTTCCGGTTGTATAATGAAGCACTGATGTGATTCCAAATCATTTACTTTCAGCATTATTCTCTATTATTGTAAATAGCATTTGATGATTAACAACCTAATGAATTTACCAATTCCAACTAACATCTTACATCTGACAGTTGCTTTCATGCCTTTTGACTTGAACTCTTCTTATAAACAGCAGAAAACTCCAACATATTAGAGTTGAATTTTTAACTCCTAATTCCATGAACTGCTTGATACTGCTCCTAATTTACAGTGGAACGCTTTTGTGAATAGAAGTCTGGTTAGTCACTCAATAGAAACCGTTACATGACAAATGTATTTTTGCAGCATGCCGTATTTAGGGTGGTCAAGTGAAATGATTGAAAAAGGGGCGATTGATGAATAAATCACTTCACTCGCATTTCACTAGATACAGATCAGCAAAATATTTGAATTTTCCAAACATAAGTATGAATGCTTAGAGATCAATAAAAAAGAAAAATTGCATTTTGAACCACTAAAAATTTACATAGTGGAGTGAATTTTCAAGAAACAAAAAAACACGTAAATGTCTAAATTCTCAGCCCTCTAGCTCCATTCGTACAGTCTGTATGAATGGAACATACATACATAGCCATCCAGACCAACTTGAAAACTGAAAAATACCTATAATGATAATTATGGTTGACTAATAAAATATTGACTTAAAGGTACAGGTGAGATAGAAGTATTGAATTTTTATATGAATTCTAGAGTTCAACTTATTCTTACACATCTTATTAAGCTCAGAAACAAACTTCCAGCTATATAAAAAGTACAAACTCATATCGACCAATAAGCCTTTGCTAGACAACCAGCAAGTAAATAACAGTTATAAGTGCCAAATGTCCTGGAAATAAAATGTTTAAGGTTAATTTTTTTGTGAAAAAGGAACATAGCCGTCAGCATGAGATAAACCCAGCAGTTAATTTCCTACTCTACATGATATACTGGGAGTGTTCCAGGAAAAGTATATTCTGCTTTGGAAAAAATATGATTCTCTAAAAGTTGATGACCTAAAAGCTCTGACTCCAGAATAGAGAGTATGATGTCATTTAATTCTTGTCTAGGTGCTAATTTATCAACTCATCAACTTTGACAGGTGGTCAGGAGTAATACTTATCCATTGCAAGACAAAAGCCCTTGTCCATTGCAAATTATCTAATGTTTTCTTTGAATTTTAGTTGTCAGTATGTGCAAAAAATCTTGTAGTGCAAATATTTTTTCTATGACAAGTATGTGTATATAAGTCTTTATAATTATACTATCACATTTTTCTAACTGGTACAATTCTGATTGCATTCTATGATGTATTTACTTGAGATTTTATTCTGTACTTTGAACTATTTTGTTTAGTTTTGTGCACACAATTATATCCTTTGTGTGCTGCTTCTAAAATGAGTGTATGCACATATTTACACAGCTGAGAGAGAACTATGACTGTCACATCAATGAATGAAATTTATTGTTCTCAGTTGATTAGAATTCAACCATTAGAACTTTTGATATGAAACTCAGTTTTCAGAGTCAAATGCTTTTTACTGAAAAGTAGATATGTCATAAGATATCTAAGATCTGTTTCATCTTTTGTGTGAACATCTATTTAAATCATGTTCCTGAATGCATTAAAATATCTGCTTTGACATTTCCAATAAATTCTCTTCTCCAAATTCTGCATGTCGATGACTCTGTCAGGTTCACCTTATTTTTCTACAATTTTTAGTTTGAGATAAATGAGAATTTTGCTTCCTGCTAGGTCATGCGTACGACCATTTCAGATAATCTGACATTTCTGAGCCTGATGATGACTAGTTGGCCTTGTGGTGTCATACATATTATTTTACAATGGAGTCAACATTTGTGCAACACTATCAATTGAGAATGACAAGCGGATGTGTCTCTCTGAAACTGTGCCTAGAATTGAGTTACCCCAGCTGCTAACACTTTTTGATTTTTTTTTATTCGTAAAAAGATAAGAAAATTCTTTTGTATCTAAATTCTCCAGTAAGTTTTCAGACATTTTCTAGCCTGATGATGATGAAAGAAAAAATTACAGATGATGTAAAGACTGCTTTAACAATATTCTTATATGATGCTGTTTCATGTTAATATGATTTATAACCCCAAACAGAAATATATTGGGAAGGGAACTTCAGAATTTGATTAACTATTATTACTATGAGAGGGTAGCCACAACATTGTTCTAACACGTATAAAAATTAATCAACATGTGTACAACTGAAGGATGTATGTATGAATGAATGAAAGAATGAATGAAAATGATGAGATGGATATGAACAAATACAAATGAGCAGACTGAGATTGATATATTGATATTAAGAGACTGAGAAAGATGGATGGATACAAATAGAAACTGATAGAGAGATATGAACAGACTGATAGTTATGAAGAAACTGAAATAGATAGAGGGATAGATATGAACAGAGATATATAGAGAGGTAGATATGAATGAAGAGAGATAGGTATGAACAGAGAAAGAGAGATATGAACAAAGAAAGAGAGATATGAACAAAGAAAGATAGATATGAACAGAGAAAGATAGAAATAAACAGAGAAAGATAGATATGAACAAGATTGGTTGCCATCCATGGCTAGAGTACTCAGTCTATGCAGCTATTTACCCATAGATAGAGGCAGACTGAAACTACAAAACCAAGTCTGCCCTTCTATTTATTCATGGGTGGAAGAAGTGGATTCATGTCTTTCCCCAAGGGTATTAGTATGAAGTAAACATCAGCTGCCTTCAAAATTTAAACTTTGTTCACCAATTCCACTTTCTGTGCTTGTAACTGTTCAGCCACTCATTCCTCCAATAAAAGAATTCCTGATTTGGAAAATTGCTAAATGTTTCCTGATTTTTGGAAATGAAGCATTGTCCTTATTCCACATATCTTGAAGGCTGTTTTTCAACACATTCCAACCAAAATATTCTTCAGCCTTCTTGCATGGTCCAAAGATCTGAAATGAAATAAATTCATTATTCCTTATATTAATACTATTTTAACTGGTGTCTCCATTTTATTTATTTATTCTTTATAAGTAATATGTTTTATAAGCTTTTCAAGTAACTTGTTTTGGCTGATGTATTCTTTAGTTTTCCTGAATTCTCTGTGGTTATGAGATGAATTATTTTCATTATGACACACATTTTTTTGTTAAATTTCATGAATATTTTCCTTTATGGAAGATTCATGTGAAAATCTTGCCTTTTCATCTGTGTATAATGATACAAAGATGTGGCTAAACGATTTAGTGAATAATAAAAGAGAAGAGATGCTCTACATTCTTGAATTCTATGAATCTGATACATTTCTCTTGTATTGAAGGAACTGTGTGATTTCCATATTATTAACCTGCCAACTAATGTAGATGACAGTACGAGTCGGCGGGAATAAAAGGGGGGAAGTGAAAAAGTAGTCCAAAATGGTGAAAAACAAATGAGACACACATCACGCATACAAAGTGAACAAAACCAAATGTCCACCGTTTTTCGACTCTTCACCCTCAGGGCTAACAGAATCAGACTTGAATTACTATTGTTGTATTGTCTGGCACACAAGTGAGATTCAGTCTGATCTTTCAGACCCTCAACGAAATAAGAAAAAGTTTTTTGATTAGGGTGAACAGCCTGACATGATTGAAATATCACACCTCTATGTCTTTTTTTACACATACGTTCACTCACTTACACGTGCACATACACATATAGATGTATAAATTGTTTTTAATAAAGAAGTCTGACTGCAAATGTCTATAAACTCGGTGACCTTTCTGTCCTATGTAAAAATGTTTGCGATCTTGAAGTCTGCATTCTTTACCAGTTTTATAAATCAGACATTTCTTTAAAAATGTTGTCATCTTCGATATTGAAACCATCAACCACTTGCATATCATACATGCTAGTACATAAGGAAGACATTTGATTGAAGAAAAAAAGGATAGAATTATATACTTCATTTAATGTATTTTGACAAAGGGATTCTCCACCAAAGCTTGATAGAGACAATTATGGAGCTTGGATGTGTTGGAGTCAATGGTATTCCCCCAAGAACTATTCTAAACTGAATTTTGGCACATATGGTATTTGAGTTAATTGCAACAAACAAGATTTCTCTTCTTGAGGATTTTCAAATTTTTGTACGTTTATACTGACACGTAAAGGAAGAAAAATGAGCAGTTTTTAATATTCATGATAAAAATTGATACAGTTAACTTATTTTAGAATATGTAACAATATCTGCCAGTACCTAAAAGCATTCTTTCTCTCCCATAGTCTGTATCTCATGTCAAGCCTACAGCTATAAAGCTCAAGCCTTAAGTGCTCAATATCCAATTCATAATACTTGCACGTTTCATCTAATGTAATGTTTCAACTTATACGTATATCATAAAAACATGATTGACCTCCAAAGGTCATGGTGATATTAATGTAACATATGCGTTTCGCATGTGGTCGAATCAGAGTGGAATGATAAAAAAAAAAATGACCTGCTAGCCATGACAGTCAGTGTCAACAAAGGTGGCAGAATAAGGGTGTTGAAACATTCACCACCTACTGTTCAATGGATACCAATTTAGATGTGATATTTCAATCTTCATATCTGGAAGTTACTGTCAAATTTGAAAAAAAATTAAAAATATAAATTTGCAACACTAGATTTCAAAACATGACTTCTTTTTAAAATCTAAGTAATGTCAACACTGAACTCACAAATTAAAGAAAAACCAAAGAAAAACTGGCAACTTGCTTGGCCAAAAAAGAAACTTCATCCCTTGTTCAATCTCTCATCCTCTTTCCAACAAACATTTCAAGTCAATTCTCAACTTCAAAAAAGAAGTCCGTGCTATATCTCTACATACTACTAACATATTAATCAGCATAAGAGTCAACCTTTAAAGCATCAAGTATTTTGAATAATGGATAACACTAGTCTGTTTAGAATCTATGACCTTGACCCTCTGATGGATCAAATGCTACTTTATTTTAAAGACTCGACTGATTTAGAGAATATTGGGCAAAAATGGAATTGAACCTAATCTTTTGGGTTAACTTACATGCTTGCATATATAGTACTAGACAAATATTACCGATCTACAGAACTTACAGAGAGTTTCATTACATGACCTAAAAACTTGATAGAAAATGTGTAAATGAATATTCAAACCAATGAAACTAATTCAACATAAATTCCTGATTAATAATTCATAAGCGATAATCATTATCATAAAAAAATGTCAAAACAAACTAACAGATGAAGAGTTTTTTGGTTTTTTGTACATCGTATCAGGTTCAAGTTCTTTTCATTCATTTTTATAGATCTGGGTTTTCCTTTCAGAGGACCAACATACTGTGGGAAATAGAAGGTCAATAATGATCCGACAACCAGAATTATGCTTTGTAAACAAGTTCTGCAAAAATGAAACGGTGTAAATGAGGTGTTAAATGAACTGAGTCTCAATTCAAAAGCCAAATCCCCTCAGGGGTGGGATTCATTGCACGTTTTGTATCAGTTTGAAACCTATCAAACAGTGGGATACTTTTATCTGTCCTTTGGACTTAACAAAGGGACAAGTTTCATTAGGTGTATACTTAAGCCAACATTGGTTGAAAGGAGACCATTTATGAATCACCCACTGATCGACTAACATGCAAGCCAGGGTTTTTGAGATTAGTACGCTGACCAATTCTCTATAGCATCAACAACCCCTTAAGAACATATGAGTCCCCTGAACGAAGTAATCTATAAGATTTGCCCTACAGGCTGTAGTACCAACCCTGATATAGTACATGGATTCAATAAAGAATCATAAACTAGTTTAGAAATTAATGTTAACATTTATAGAAGGCTCCTATGTCTGCCACTTAATGATATTTCAAATAAATTTTGGAGCCTCAGCAATCATAGATTCCCCTGGCAACTGCCCAATGTGCCCATGCATAAAAATAGCTCTTGTATAGCAAGGGTTCATAACATATGTACATACATAGATGTGTACATTGTGTGTGTGTAGGTGTAATGCATATATGTACTTGATATGTTATCGGTATGTTATGAATGGACTTTGAAAGAGTGGGGGATTCCTGTATTTTAATTATAAACACCTTCAATATTTGTGTATAATACAGTTCTAAATATTCATGCCAGTAATTTGTTTTAAATTTATTAGTTTTGAATCTTTTATAATTGTTATCCTAAAACATTCATTTTTATTATAATTTAAAACTTTTTTGCTTTGTAAATTTATTCTCATCCATGATTCTGAAGATTGAATCTTGAAGCATGACGGCGGTAGAAAATAAGAAATAAGCTACATACAACCTTTTGATTACCAGTTCAGCTTGATATACTTTGAAATAAGTCCTTATTGTTCAAGCTTAGTTTGTTTTATTGTCTTGCCTTACTTTTAAGCGGGAGCAAAAAAGGAATCTTTTTGATTTACTTTTGTTTCAATCTTTCAGGAATGTTATTCTAAACATGCTCATTCCAAAAGTCTAACATGTCCATTCCAAAATAAGAACACTGTCTTCTCTTTGAATACTGATAAGATTTTTGTGAGGTGAAAAAGGAAAATGAAATTCTTCATTTTGAATTGCTTTACTCTTGAAGAATTCCAAAAAGAAAAAAAAAAGAAAATGTTTTCAAAACCTTTTAAGGAACTGACAAAACTTTAGTTACAGTGCAACTTTTTTCATAAGCCTTGATTTTAAAAAGTGAAGAATGAAAGATAAATTTGAAATAGTATGTCAAAAACAATCTGGCATTTATTGGCAAATCTATGATTAAAAAGTGACATGTGTAAGATTTCAATTTGAAATGAGGAATAGATATTACTAATGTACTTGAATTCTTCAATCATACTGGGGATCCAAGATTTTTCTATCCAACCTTCACATGTTTTGAACGGAAGAACATTATTTCATCTCTGCTCCAAACCCAGCTATTTCCTTTAAGCACTTGCAGGGATGAATACTGGATTTTTAACTAGTACAGGATATAGTTGATAGGATCCATTTTTAAAATAAGTAATTGGACAATGGATATATAGAATGTTTGTTTTTAAGGTTAATTTGTGATTACATGAGATTATTTGAAGTTTTTTTTCATGAAATTTCTTGTTGTAGACATTCAATTGTTTTTTAATCAAGCAGGGGGTTGGTCTGGAGACCCTGGATCAGTACCAGACTTGAATTTCTTTTTTCAATTAAACATGTTGATGGAAATATTTTGAGTAACTATCATATTCAATCAGTGTTGTAGTGCTACAGCAACTCGTACAAACAGTGGTCCCTTACATTATTTGTGAGGGGGAATGATGCTCCTTCACAATCTATTGTACAAATAAAATCAGCTGAAATAATTCATTGTAGCTATATATTTTGAATCAAAGTACTCCTAAAGTACAACTCCCTCCCCAAACACTTAGCTGAAGAAGCTTGCTATATTAGCTCTATATTCTCTCACTCTTTCAAACTAAAATGCTTGTTACTGTTGCTTATATCTATTACATTTGACAGTTTTCATTTAGCAAAGGTTTTTGAGACTTGACAAGTGAAGAATTGACATCAACATTAGCAAAGGGAAATAACCACAAGCAAAAAATCAATTAAAGGTCTTGATAATAACTGAAAGGTTCATTTCAGCCATTGATTATTGTCACTCTTTCATGATTCTTCAATAGAAACTGGTTTTTCTTTTTCTCATTCCAGCTTGAAACAGCAAAATTCCATCTATTGTCATTTCTCTTATTACATGATACTTGGCCTTTTGTTTCCTCACCTTTTGCAAACCTTATTCCATCTTCTATTTTCTCCATTTTTTAACCCTTGTTTACATGGAATATATATGATACTTCCATTAGAAACTCTTCTATGCCAATTCAGACTTGAAGGGCTTGTTAGGTGACAAAACAGAAATTCTCAACTGAAGACGTTGTTGTGAATTCATTCATTCCCAACAGTTTTATTATTTATGACAATTCTTACTATTGTCCTTTGTTTGAGTTTTTCTCAATTTTTTTCTAAGTATTCATCATTGGATCTTTATTTTGTTCAATATTGGTAAAAAAATAAATCTTTATGACATTTTTCTATGTATGTTTCCAAGAAACAACTCATCAAGTTTCAGCTACTTCTTAGTAATCAAATAATGGAAGGAAGTAAAAATGATTATTAACTATAGAGTGATAGTTCCCAAACTGATGGTCATGACCCAAAGGAAAATAAGAAGAAAAATAAGAAAATAAAAAAATATTTTACAAATGGAAAAAATGTTAGGAGTAAAAAAAGTGCATATATATTTACATCAAAATTTTGGAATATAGAACATCATTGAGACAGTGACAAGAAAATAATTGTGAATAATTAGACATTGTTAAAAGTATGAAAACTCCTGATGACTATTCACATAGCATTTGTTTATTAAAGGAAACCAGTGAAATTTATTGGATAAAACTAAATGAAGAAACACTGAAATAATATATCTGCCTTTGTCTTTATTCAGGGGTTATGTCCCCCCAAAGTTAGGGGAACATTGTTATCAAGTGTAGATAAACAATTCATGTGACTGATCAATAGATTATAGCAGCTGATGAAAGGGAAATATGAATGCGATGCAGATACACCTTAATTAGTGTGGTGAATTTGTTCCAAAATCGTCTGTACTATACAAAAGTGCACTGTTCAAATAAGCAAATTTCCTTAATTATGGTCAAAGATTTCCTAACCTTGAATTAAATCACACATCAAAGAAAACAACCGTTAGTTTGTTTGAACATAATAGAATACAAATTATGAGTAATGGTTTTAAATTCTTCTAAAACAGTGTTGCTGCAAAGTTAATGATACCTACAGAGATGAGAATGGACTTCGAGAAATAGATTGGTGTTTGGTAATGTCTCCATTAGTCGACACTCAACCTATGAAATACCAGGAAATTTAGAAGTAGGTATAAACCGTATCCCTGGGTATTTCCCCCTTCTCATTCCCAATTAATATACTTCAAAATATGAATTTTTTGTCAAAGGAAAAGACTTGGTTTAGAAATGTGATATCATTCATTAGATCAATTTTCATGAAGTATGCATTAATTAATTCGGACTTGGCTCTATTCTAGGGTTTACAAAGCTAAGGCGGCTATGGATGGATTTAAATTTTTGTTTTTCACCCGAGTCAGTTGAACTTTTCCAGATATTCCTCCTTTCATTGTGTATAGGAACTGCAATTTCCTTCTACTTTTGAGCAGAATGTGTTATGGCATTTCAATGGCTTCATGTAATAACCAAAAGTCACATGATTGCTATTATTAAATTTACAGGAAACATTAAGACACTTTACTAGAAATGTGTGAGCCAAGAAAATCCTTCAAGGTATTTCAGCTGGCCACAAACTGTGTCTTCAATGTTTGATCAGCTATCATGAAGGATATGAATAAGCTACCTTATTAACAGAGGAACCAGTTTGAAATATTTATCAACAGGTCTGGTTAATCATTCAATAGAAACCATCATGTAGCCAAGGTCTTTTGACAGCATGCTGTGTTGGGTGATCAATTAAAGAATTGGGAAAATTGGAAAAGGTGGGTGATGATGAATAACTTACTTCTCTTGCATTCTGTTGGGCAGTTATCACTAGAAAAGCTCGAACTTTCAAAAAAAAAAAATAATGAACAGAGCAAGACACAAACTAAGAGAAACTGAATCTCTAACTGCAGAACTATTGTGGGGGTTATTCTTAAAAACAACAATTTTTCTCTACAAAGTGAGGAGCAAATATCTAAATTTTCAGCCCTTAAACTTCATTGGTGTCGCCCATATGCATGATACATACATACATTCATACATACATACGTACACTCATACATACAGTCATAGCCAACCATTCAAATGAAGAAATTGAAGAAACTTATGTTGACAGTTTTGTTTGATGGTTTCCAATAAGGTAAATGGCTTTTCACCTGAGGGTTTTTGTCTTTGATGTACCAAGAGTGATCCTGAGACTCTTTAAGGAGTGTTTAGAAAGTTCAACGTATCAAAAGGTGACAAGGTTCAACTGGGAATAGATGATCATTGGATAACAAGGTAAACCAGGTTGTTAATGGCATCATTCCAGGATCAAACAGAATTCTACATGGGATCAAATTTATTGTTTCAAATATATGAAACCATCATCCAAAAATGTCAGTAGGTTTCTCCAATTTTTAAGATGGTTCACCTGGCTTGCTGGCTATCCATTTATTTATGTATACAGGCGTTATCACTAGAGTTAGAGGGCTGAAAATTCAATCATTTACTCCTTATTAAATCTAGAAAAAAAATTTTTTCTTCTCAATTTCCTCCAAAATAGGTTTTAAGTGTAAAGTTCAAATTACAATTTAAGTTTATGCTAAATTGTCTCTTAGATTGTGCCCAGCTGTGTTCATGTTTGTTTCCTGATAATAGACAGAATTCAGAACACTGATGAGAAAATACAAAAATATAAATATTTAAACCAGAATGAGCATTGAAAACATCAGAAATATTTGGTCCAAGTTTTTTCAGTTTCAAAGTCATATAAGTCATATAAGTATGTTAAAATGAACGTTTTGAAATTTCAGACACACTGTGTACTTACTGTATATCCCATAACCAAGTGCAGAGTCCTTTGAGCACCATTGATATATCCATCATGTCTGTGTTATGAGTGAGATAGCATTACAGAGCACATCTCTTTGGGTATTGGTCTGAAATCAAAATTTTCTATCTCCTAGACTGGTTGCTAGCCATAGCAAGAGAGCCCATTCTCTACTCTACTATTTACCCTTAGCTGGAGAGAAGAATGGTTGGATTTGTGCTTTCCCCAAGGGCAAGGGCTTAATTATCTAAGCAAGAGATTGAATTTGGTTCATCAATTCTGTCCCTTCTATTTGGTAACTCCACACCTGCGTATATATTTTACAAGGATCTGGATAATCAACATGTTTTTTGAGGAAGTGATATTAAATTATTTCTACGGCAAATTAATTCAATACACATTTATGATTCTTTAAAATTATCAACAAGTCGATACATGACTGAACACTTGTGTACCCAAGTGTAAAGTGACAAAATCTTTCATAAAATGGTACATATACAAAAGTCTCAACAAAGATTGCCCCTTTTTCAGTGAATCAAGAATTGCATCTTATCGCCTCTGGACACACAAGATAGTAGATAAAAATTTTTCATCATTGTCTAAACCTCTATAAGTACTTTTAAGGATTCTCAAAGGAAAATATTGAAAAAAAAATTTCTCTTTTCCATAAAATAAAAAAAATGCCCTGTCTGAATTTGGTACGATTGGTCATAAAATGATGCCATGGAGACCTGCTCACATAAACATGCACAGAAATTTGCCATTAGCATTGTGGATGAACAAGAAGAACAATTCTTTGAAATATAAAGGGCCCAAGCAGAAAATGGTTGAAATCGACAGAATGGTTTTTACTTGTTAACTCTGACTGTTAACTCCAAGATATCCAATTTTTTTTTATGTCTCTAAAATCTAAACAATTATCAGATTGACCATATGTCACTTTCCCTCCGGTAGAATCTCTCCACAAGTCTGTATACAAAATTTCATTGAAATACATTTAGGAATAACAAAGTTATCCAATAGAGAAAAAGGAGGCTAAGACAACAGACATCCACAACATGTAATAGTTCTTATCAGCTTTTGTTCCGTCAGGGATAAAAACTTGAGCTTTGTTACAATATGCTTCATTTTTGATAACTTTTTTGTGCTTAAATGATCATGTGAATAGTTCTGGTACTTTGGTAATAATACTATTTGTTAAATCATACTGAAAATTTTGATCATTGATTTTGTTAATCATGTTGAAAAACTAGAGGTCCCAAATGGTGTAACAGTTACTGGCACGGAAAATAAAATTGGTGGATGGTGTTCAACCTTCAAACAAGGCTGTTTACTTTTTTTCCTATGGCCTTAAGGGAAGACATGAATCCACTCCTCTCTCACTTTAGATAAAAATAAATAGCACGGATATCCAACAAAGAGAAGTTAACTCTGACACATTAAAATCTACAGCTTAGCAGTTGCCATTACTGGTTTCAAGCTTGAGTTAAGGAAAAGGGTTGGGTGTGGAGCTAGCAACTCCACCCCTTGTAAAAACTACAAAACTGCTGCAGAGTGATTGTGGTCCTATGCTCCGCAAGGAGTTTACAGGAACAAGCAAACATGAAAAACTGTTTTACTTGTTCCAGGTCACTTTGTAATTCAACTTGCTTTTCAGGGAGTCAATGAAAATCTGCCGCATGGAGTTCAAAGATTGTTTTGAAAGGGATTACTGTATATTTAGGCAGAAAAGATGACATTTGAAACATCCAAAAAACATGTCCAAAAAAAGATACAAAAGCAGCGATTAAAACTTTTGTGTGCTAAAACAACAAGTGGAGCCAAAGGGGAAAAGGGGGTCAAGATCTACCCCCAACTTCTCCAAGTTGAGAAAAAACTGTGAGAGTGGGGATAGAGTGAGGACATAAATATATATTAAAAAATCTTCAAATCATGACACTTCGACAGAAAGTTACATTGAAAAACCATTGCTACCAATGGAGCAATTTTCATGCTTGTCTGATGAAGGAACTGCTGTAATGATCACCCTGAACCTAGACTAGGAAAATAAAGGAATCAAAATAGATGGCAAATATCTAAGCAACCTCAAATTATCAGATGACATCATTGTTTTTGCTGAGAACCCTAATGATCTCTAGATGATGCTGGACAGACTGAACGAAGAGAGCAATGAAGTTGGTCTCCACATGGTCTTCAGTAAAATGAATGTTATTGACAATGAATATGTTGAAGACAAAGATACAACATGAAGTGGACAACTACATCTACCTGGAACAAAAAATCTCCATGAAAACCTCAAAAGAAAAAGAAATCAAGCAGAGAATCACTTTAGACCGGAAAGTTTTCATCAGGGCAAGCTCAACCTTCAGGAGCAAGAAAATCACGCTATATCTAAAAAGAAGAGTATATAACCAATGCATTGTCCCAATAGTCACGTACTGAGAGGACACATAGAACCTAAGCAAAAGACTGACCCATAAACTGAGAACTATGTAACATGCACAAGACAGAATCATACTCAACATAACATGGAGAGATCAGAAGATCACAATACATTAGAGGAAAAACAGGAGTGAGAAAAATCATAGAATCTATGAGAAAACTTAGATTGTAATGAGCTGGTCATTTTGTAAGAAAGGCAGACAACCGCTAGACATCATGACTCACAACGTGGATCCCTAAAGATCACATGCGAGAACTGATCAAACAAAATAAAAGATGGCATGATGAACTACATAATTTCAGAAAATACTGGCTTTGTGATATCCATTATAGAGAGGCAAATCTTAGGTCTGTGGCTAACAAGGAAAGCTAAAAGGCTGCTGCTCATGATGCTAAATCTTGTCCATTTCTTGCTTTGGCAGCACAAAAATTCAACAAGCAAAACTGTTTGTAATGCATTTTAGTGTCATTTCTTTGGTAATTTTGTGCTGATTTTGAGCTATTTTTAGCAATTTTCTTTCATTTTTTTTTTATAGACTAATCTGGCCAATTTTAATGGTCATAAAATAGCTAACAATGTTTTTAGTGTATTTTGTTTTTTTCTACCACTTTTTTTCGGTTGATTTAGCGTCGATAAATTTTTTGAGTCGGTATAACTGCCTTGACTACCCCTGCCAATTTTTGATATGGCTAAAACCATGTAATTCCGTTTGTAATTGGGGTCCCATCTTATCTGAAGGTTGTTTCGTATATCAAAATATATGGTAAATAACAGATTAAAGTCAGATCACATCTTAAATTTAGTCAGTCAGTATTTTTTCAGAGAATCCATTTTGATTCCAAGAGAAACAAAATTGACACGAAGTTCTTATCAAAATTATACTTTCATATTCATTTATGCATCCTTCAGGTAATTAGAGCAATGAATTGAAAACTATAAAGTTTTCAGTTTTATTTTCAGTGCTTAGAAGGTCAGACAAATTAATCAAAGCTTGTCTTCGAGGAAGAAAACTAGACTGATGAATGAAACATTTTCCCAAGGAGCCAGCTAAATAAATCACAGAAAGATATTCCACATACATAAAATGAAAAAGGTATCCATCAATACATATATATATATATATATAAATATATATATATATATATATTTATTAGCTTAGTACCCATCAAAAATGCCTGCATTATTTACTCATGGATCAGCACTTCTGCCTTGGATCAGAGTATCTGAGTGTTCTAGAAGTTGAAGACACAGGAACAAACAGAAAATTTTCAGTCAAAAAAAATCAACTATCATTCTCGTCAGTTATATAAGCATAGATAAATTAAACTTATTCATTATGTAGGTTTTCATATTTGTTTCAATGACCACAACAATTAACTACTTTGAAAATTGATTTAAAAAATATTCGTTAATTTCATGATTAATTGACTGGATTTAAGAAAGACTTGAAGTATATTGAAAATCACGTTTGTTACGGCAGAGGTAACTACCATATTTCAAATTCTTATTTGAAAACCACTGGCAAGATTTGAAACCCTATTTCTTGCTCAAAATTCTTGTCTTCCATTAAGACTTCTTCACTCATGACACCATTTTTATAAGCATTTGACTGCATGCAAGTCTGATAGAGAGATTATATGGTCTTTTGTGTGTGGATGTATGGAGATGTACACACATTTAAAAAGAGTTATGTCAAAGGAAAACCTGTCTGTTGAGAAATCTGTTCATAACTCATGAGGATACTAATGATGACTGGTGTTAATATTAGATGTATTTCTATGAAGTAGCCATTATTTTCGTAAATTGTTGCAAATTATTTTTCTCTTCACAAAACTTGAACAATTATATTTTGTTGGCTGCATATTGTAGAGAGGGTGGGATAATAATTCTGCCAGGAGAAATGCATTTAATATTACAGAGAAATTTCATTGCTGGTTATTTTTCGTCCATTTTTCCATGATAGAACTTTTTTTCCTTGGAATTAATTCGATTCAAAGTGTCTAGACTGAGTAATGAGAATTTATTTACTTATCTGCTCGAGCGATAAACACCTGGCAGCAGCAGAAGCAAAATCATTATCTGAAAGATACAAACCTTTTGAATATCTGGCTTTGATTTATTTAGAATAAACTGGCACAAAACCACATTTCAGTTTCACATAAGAGAATATTGAACTGCTGATAATTTGGATACCATCAGGCAAACCACTGCTCATGAAGATTGTTTTTTTTATCTTTGAATGTCATCAACATTGTCTGACTTATAAAGCTTGTTGTTGAACAGAAGCCTTCCTCAAGATCTGCTGGTTTTGTTTTTCACTCCAAAGTGTCATGATACCAATACTTCCTGAATTTATCTGAGTGATTAGTCCATTTTAGTTGTTACAGGCCAAAACTTTGCTTATGATCTCTGGAGGATCCTCATCATGGATGATGACATCCAGCAGTTATGTGATTGCCTTGCAAAATCCTCATGCCTTGTACCAACAAATGAATATTAAGATTGAACATGAGTTTTATTTTATTGAGGTTGAGAGTTTTCTTTCTTTTTTTTCATAGAAAACCAATGTAAATCTTAGAATAAAATTCTGTGATAATTTCACTGTGTATTTCAAGAATAATTGTTTGAACCCTGGCTAGAGAGTTTAGAGATTGTATCTCTGGTGTGTGGTAGCTGAAATTCATCACCATAGATTCTCCAAGGGAAAATTCTTACATTGTGTAAGGGCAAGTTCCAGAATGGGCCATTAAGAGTCAGAATATTTCACAGATCTACTGGTTTACTGTTGGATGTCATTTGTCAAAATGTCTACATTGGTTGTACACGGATGAAAATACAACTGTTTTAAGAAAACTTTTTGAAAAAAATCCTTGTAGAGGTAGTAAAATGAAGTATCAAAATTAAAACTATTTTTATTTTTGTTTTATTTTTTTCACTGATGAAATTCGAACTGGATTTAGTTATAAAGTTTTGTTGGAAAGTAAAATATGTTTAAAAAAAAATGATGCATATATTGCCAAGCAATTTTTATTGTATGTCCTCTGTTGAAAGCCACATATTACTTGTTTTCAAAGTGCCCTCTCCAGAAATTACAGAAATTGTTTATATATATAAATATATATGTATATATATATATATATATATATATACATATATACATATACATATATACATACATATATATATATATATATATATATATATATATATATATATATATATGTATATTCACATGCACACAAAAATACCCAAAGGACATAACGTCAATACTTGTTTTATGGTTCACATACATCTAGAATAAGTCCTAATAGAAACAAATAAACCATCTGTAGAAGCAAATGCATGTATATATGTATAAATAAATATAAAAATTAAATTTCAGCATATGTAATAGGAATCTATGGGACAAAAGTAGACATAAACTTTCTGCTTTTAGTTCTGAAGGCTTTATAGATAAGAAAAGGGGGAGAAAAATAATGGGAATTCCAAAGAAATCAAAAGAAGTGAAAGTTTGGCTATTCGTGGTTTTCCTTATTTTTTTCACAAAAAAAAAAAATGTAATGTCAATAAAAGTGGGCACAAATTCTGTCACATATGCATTGATTGCTAGTAATAAGAACAAAAAGATTTTTAGTAAAATGGATCACAGAAGAATTCTGTAATAAATTCGCCATGCATAACAAGTTGTTGGCGCCAAGTCTGTAGAACCAACATTCCACTTTTATTCTAAGTAAAGGCAAACAAAACAAACTTCAAAAAACCTTGTCTTTATGTTGGCCCATCTTAATTCTCAACAGTAGAAACAGTCAACCAAAACTGCCACCAAAGGTTACTTTGGTTTTCAAGTTGGTTTGGCTGGCTATGCATGTATTAATCATGAGTACAGGCAGCACAAAGGAGCTCCAGAATTGTAAATTTCAACATTTACTCCTTATGTCTAAAAAATACATTGTTTTTGTTTTTGTAAGTCCCCCCCACTGCCAAATGTGTTTTGAGTTGAGGTTCAGTTTGCAATGTGAGTTTATGCTAAATTGATCACTAGTTTGTGTCTAATAACATTCGTTTGTGTTTTTTTTAAAATTCAGACTTATTTTCGAGATCACTATCGAAAAAATGTGAGAGAAGTAACGTATTCATTGATCTCTACATTTTACAATTTTTCAATTGATCACCCCCAATATGGCATGCTGCTAAAAAAAACTTCGCTTGTATGACAGTTTCTGTCGAGCGACTATTTTTCTATTTTCTTACGTCTCATTTGACATTCCGAGAGAGATGTCTTTTAACATTGCACTAGCAACACCATAAAATAACTTTCGATGAGAAAAGAAAGTAAATTTCTTTAATGGCGCACTCAGAGGAGATAGGAACCATGATTTTAAAATCAGTTTTTCTTGCCTTCCCCTTTGTTTATCTGCACCAAACCAATGGCTATTACAGAAATAAATATAACAATGGAAAATTGAATGAAAAAGAAAACTAAAGTACATAACGAAAGAGTTTAAAGAAACTTTGATCACAACTACTAGTCTTAACAAAAAAAATTATATGCAAGATTTTAAAAGTTCAAGAAAATTAAGGCAACTTGTATTTTGTAATTTTGGATAAATAACCCGCACACTTACACAGTTATTTAAGGTCTGTCCAGAAAGTATCCAGACATTTTTAATATGTTTTAAATTATTTGTACAGCTTGAATGCAATTAACCAACCGATCTGAGAGGACCTTATTGTGCATGCATGAACTGACATTCCCTTGTGAGGTTAGAATATTTTTAGCAAAACATTGTATCCCATCTTGACTGTCTCCCAACTAACCCCCAACAATCCAGACCTGCAACTTCTTAGTTTCCTAAAAGATTTCATATACTGGATGTGATTAAGAAGAAAGCAACAGGGCAAATGATGGTGATCCCAATAAGAGACTTTGCTGACTGTTTCAACAATTGGAAGGGATACTAAGATAAGTATGTAAGGAACAGTCTACTAAAGCATTAAATAGACCTTCATGGGGTTTGGAGGTGCTGCAGTGACTGCAGTTCCCAAATACCTTTGCAAACCATGCATTTTAGGGCTGGTAGTACTTTGCCCCATGTCTAAATTGGAGAAGTAGATTTGCCATCATCTTGTTAACATACATATTTATGGAAGTTAAGTGTTTATTCCGAAACAGGCCAAAGCGAAAATCGCTTGGTCAGTGAGTGGAGCTGGGCAACAAGTAAACTTAACTAATATTAGTATTTCAATCCTTCTCTGACCGTATCAAATCATTGGTGCATTTTCCACGCTTTATTTGTTGCTTGCAGTTCTCTGCGTAAAACATTTTCACCACAGAAATGCTGTTGAGTACATAATTATTGTCCATGTCAACAATTTCACATGTCATAAAACTTTGCCAAAACTTGGAGCTGAATACGGTTCAAGAGTTGATTAATGAATTGATTATTGCAATCTTGTTTGTGAGACAATCCAACAATGATTTTATGTAAAGAACTAAATACGGTTTATTCAACCTCGTAAGTCATAAAACCTGGTCATAATTGTGGCTGAGTGGTTTGCAATGTCTATCCTGAATTGATTGCTTCCAGTAGGCATGTAAGATTTAATAAGGCATGTGCAAAATGCAAGAGATCAAAGAGCCAATAAACATGACCTGGTAAGCAAATCAATTCTTCTTCTTTTAAGGTGGTTGATTTTAACACTTCATAAAGAATTTGATTATTTATGCTTGTATACTGGGGCCTGCTCAGCTAGTGTAATGCTTAGCTCATCTGTTTCACATGCAAAAGGGCCTGAGTTCAATTCCTGGTGAGCAAAGAGAGCGGAAAAACCCTTCCTTTAGGCAAATCTCCCTGTGCACTCTGCAGTTAATTGAGTACACTTTACCCTGTGTGATTAGGGTGGATGTATCCCTCGATTGACTTGCATCCTACCAAAGGAATAGTCATAAAAATGGAATAAAGTCCCGGTTTCAACGAGACTTGAGACTTGCATGGATCATTAAGCTGATGCATGCAACAGATGCAGGACATCGTCATCAGCCCCTATATTCCATTAGGGATTTCTCTTGACCCTTATATGCCTATAGGACTCTATTCAGTAAACCCTAAAAAATTGCTATAAAAATATACTTATGAAAGAATGCAGATCAAGTTAAATGCAAACAAGAGAAGAAATATCTTTTTACAAGTAAATTGCATTACTAATATCAATATACTTTCATTATCCCATATTTCTGATTATACCAAAATCAGTTAAAAAATCTGACTAAATGGGTTGAGAGATACGATGCTTTACATCCTTTTTTATACTAGGGCCTAAGAACCATGGCCTCTGAGAGAAATCCTATTAGGCAATGCAAAATTGTTTTCTCCCACCCCCTCTAATAAACAATGCACAGATACCCTAATCCTGTGGCCATTCTGTTTCAACCTGCTATAATACTTTAGGCATGCCATACTATATTCACTCACTAGTAAACAATAGTCATCATATTCTATTATGGATATTGTGTATTAACTTGGAAGTTCTGATACACAGCTCTATAGATGAAACTCTTGGCAGTGCAGACCCCCTCGGACATCCTGGCCACGTTGTGATACAATGGCTGAACCCCTTCTCAGAGGCTCCCACTTGGAGGTACAGAATAGCATTTCAGTTACTGGTACAGAAAACAGATTCAGTAGACAGTTGGTTTCTGCTGAGGTCCTTTATGATAACATTGCTCTGATGACCTTGGGAAACGCATGAATTCACTTCTCCTTCCTACTATGGGCATAGAGCAGGGCAGTTAGGGCCCAAAAGTCCTGTAAAGCAATCTATTTAAGAGACTGCACTACCCGTCCCAGGAATTGAACTTATAAACTGCCAGGCACGTTACTTGTTATGGTTAACAAATGCTTTTATCCACTTGGACATAAACCTTCCCGAAGATTCACCGGATCTCTCGATCATCTGTGTTGTGGCACTAATATCTCTTGAACTTGTTTAAATAGTTCTGCCACCTTCATTTTTGCCGTACATAATTTTGCATATGGTCTCTTGGAGTTGTGATTTTCAGCAGTTGTCTGCCATTCTTACAACATAGCCTGCCCATTGTAATTTGAGTTTTCTAATGGGTTTTATGGAATCTCTGTTTTTTCCCAATATACTATGCTGTTTAGTGATCCTTGTATGTGATGTTGAGCATGATCTTTTCTTGTGTATATTGTATGGTTCTTAGTCTGAGAGCCAATCTATTGGTTAAGTTTTTCTTTTAAAAAACAATGGGATCTTTTTGATTATATATATATATATATAAAGAATGGTCCAATATGAGCATGTGTTCTAGAAAGTGATTCCACATTCTAGAATCAGAAACACCACAGACTGGAGGGTACAAAACAAAAAAAGGTTGTCAACAAATGAACATATAGATAAAGAAAATAGTCCAAGCATATCATACACAATGTTTACACCCTGTGAGTCGACTGTTTACAATTTTGAGATATTGTCAAACTCCGAGAGTTGACTTTATCATTGTGAATTTGTCAGATCTTAGAATTTCAGAAATTGGAATTTGAAGATTTTGAATTTAAAGCATGATTGAGAGGGAGAGTGAAAAAGAAAGAATGATTTCAAGACATCATGTCGTATCAACATTTATGATTTCTCAGTATTTTTGTGAACTTAGAATTTCTGTTATGAAATAACAAGTATATAATTCATTATCTTTTTTTTCTTTTTGGTGGAAACTGCATTGTATTAAGAATATCATTAAAACCGATAATATGATAATAGAACCGTTAAATAATATAAAAACATGAGAATTTAAAAAAGGCAGTAAATATTAACGTGTGATCTTGAGGTATTTGCCAGGAAATTTTGTTTATAATTAAAAAAAAAAAAAACGATTAATTTTCAATAGTGTTTCCATGACCAAATGATCTAGGGCATTGCTCTAATCATCAGGAGATTTGGGGTTTGGGGATCAAATCCAACTGAGAGCAAAAATGTTTTCTCTGTTTTCCTTGCTTTCAAATTAGTCCAATTAACCATTACACTGAGTATACCCTTCCTTTCTTTCATTTTTTCAATGCAAGGGGTAGATTAACCATTAGGCTGGGTAAGCTTTTTTTGTTTGTCAAACTTTTACTATTGAGTTTTGACTTTATTTTTGCATGTAACAATGACAGACGACAATGACCAGAAGAAAAAGGAGTGATGTCATGCACGAATAACAGTAACACAGTGACGTATGCAAAGACTGATGACAAATTCATCCCCAAAGCCCAACTCAGGTTGACTTGTTCTGCTAAAGTTAGCTAATCCTATTTACAAGAACTACAAATAAAAGATCCAAAATCAGACACATAGTTTTGGAATAATAATGTATGGAGAAATGAATTCTGTTTTGTTTACTTCTTAAATTTTGATAAAGATAGGAAGTCAGACCTTAGTGTAGCCGAGCTTGTTTGTCTTTTGGTAAAGTCTTTAAAGTAGCTTTCATTTGACTTGAAACGTAATTTAATATGTTCTTCATAAAATTTTGAGCAAAAAAGATAGTAATGAAGTAATTGTTAACAATGACACCTCATTAAAAAGGTATAGAGTTTAACAAGATGGAGAACAATCAAGAAATTCTGTATAAAGAAATTTCAAGTTGGCTGCAGAAATTGAACAAAACAATCAGAACAATAGAAGATAAGAATTTGAAAGAAAAGAATTCAGTGTGAGCTTGAGTATTTCATCAAAATTAGTAAAGAATTGGTGTAAAAACGAAAGAAAATTGATATTTTACTCTTTTATTAAAATAAAATTGAATGTTATTATAAAGAGAAATAACTACTGATTTAAGTTAACTTCCTTACACCTTTCGGTAATTTTTTTGTATTCTGTTATGGAAGAATTACATTATCTATCCTGTTCGCAAGAGAGTTCCACAGTCGATTAGGAGCAGGTCATGAAATTAGGAGTTGAACATTCATCTCATACTGAATGAGTTTTCTGACGATTAAACTCTGAGTTAATTTTGTGGTTCTAAAGACATTTCAGCCAGTTCATTCTAGGGCTTTCTCCAGTTGTACTATCCATTTATGAAGAGAGGAATGTTCAAGGACCCCGCTTCACACACACTCACACTTTTCTCATCTCTCAGACAAAGAGAGTTTCATACAACAGGTTTTATGGCACTAGGAGCAGAGATGTATCCCTAACCTGACTGTGCTCTCCTTCATTTCTAGGATAAAATGAATTACTTGGCTGTACCAATCTCTTCCAAGTGACATTTAATGTGTAGTACTGTGTTGCAGAAATTCCCTGGCCTGATAGCATTCTTCACGATTAATCATAAGGAAACCATAGTTTTGATAACTAGTAGTCAGACAGATAGCAGGGATAGCTGTGCATTTATACTTTTCCTGACAACACTGGTTCCAAAATATTTCTGAATCATGGCACCTTTAATGTATAAGAATCTTTTCACCACATTTCAAGCCAGAAAACAATAACCATTTGGTTAGGCTAGATAAAGTGTAATGAATCATGTAATCTGAATTCATATAAATATCATAATAAATAATATGATAAATATTATATATATGTTCTTCCGTAAGAATAGAGCACTCTAGTGGATGGGGGGGACTTATGAGTAAATAAATATATATCGCTTAAATTCAGCCATACTGACCGTCTGGCTACGTAACTCAGAGGTAGGATATCAGTCTGCGGATCTGAAGCGAAGGTTTCAATCCTGTCTTTGCGGTACTGGATTGGTTAATGGAAAGTCCATAGCCACACTGAAGAGATGTAATACATCGAAACAGCTGTCTGTGGATGACGCAATTTTTTTCATATATTTTTTTTTATACATATATATATATATATATATATATATGTTTCCTTTCTTAACTCTCACATAGAAATCTTTATTTACACAATCAATTTAATCATTCAATGAATCCAATTTCCATAAAGAATCTACAGTTATTTCATTCATAAGTAACTGTTATGTACAGAAAATGTTTGATAGTTTTAGAATAACCTAGAACATAAATCTTGCCTATCAAGCAAACGCCATCAATGGTTGAAAAGGTTAAGTTCAGCTCCAAAAGAATAGAGTAATTCACAATTTGCCAGTTAGATGTCACCTCCTAAAATTGTTAACAAGCATCAGTGCATTGAATTACGACTGCCTGGAATTATAAAGATTTTTGAATATCCCATGGTGCCCCTTGGAGCTAACTGCATTGCTCTGGGGAGTCATAGCACACACTTAATGAACCACTGCCTAAGGACATCAGTACTAAGTGAATACACAAAATTATTGAGGGAATTTCATCTCCGTTTTCTGATTCCAAATTTTCTATGCTAATGATCATTACATCTCTTCACAATTCTGCATAACCTTATCACTTATCTGAGAAACAAAAACACCATGTTAGGAACCAAAACCTTTGCCAAAAATGTCAGTAAAGATTTCTTTAGTTTTTAAGTTGTTCTGCCGACATTATGTATCATGCAAACAGGCTGCACTAATGGAGCTAAAGGGCTAAAAAAATTTTTCAAAAAATCCTTTCATCAAGAATGATATGTTCTTTCTTTTTTAAACACTTTCCTCCCAAATAGGCTCCTAATGGATGGTCAAATTTGCAATGTAAGTTTATGCTGAATTGGTCGCATAGCTTGAGTCCATTCACATTCGTTTTTGAAAATTAAGATTGTTTAATGATCATTGCCCAACAAAATGCAAGAAATGCAGCATTCAGTATCATCCTTTTTAAAATTTTTCAGTTGATCATCCTCCATGTGGCATGCTGCTAAAAGACATTAGTTGGGTGACAGTTTCTATTGAGTGACTCACCAGACCTAATGTTTTTTAAGGTAGCTTTTCAAAGATTATCATTATGCTTAATGACCAAGAAACAGGTCGAAGTGATCACTTCTTCATTGGCCTTTAAAGTATTTAGCTTTATGGTAGGTAACATCTAGCAAATTTTAGTGTTCCACAAAATTGGCTGTCTGGCTTTTCCCATGATTGGCTAAATCTCTCATTAAATAAAACAAGAAAACTCAAAGAAAGAATACAGGTCTGGCTGGTCACAAGATAAAAACTGACATGAGACCAATGCCTTTGGCAGTATGCTGTGTCAGGTTGATCAAAATTAAAAAAGGGGTGATCAATTTAATTCTATCACCCTTTATAGGCAGTGATCACTAAAAACGCCTGAATTTTTCAAAAAGCAAACTTGAATATTGCTGCACTAATAGATTACTGTAGCATAAACTTGCTTTTCAAATTGAACCCCCTCTAATAATCTACTTAGGAGGGAGGGTAAATTTAAAAAATAGATAAAAATGTTTTTGTACCTATAATAAAGAGTAAATGCTTAAATTTTCAGCTCTTTGGCTCCATTGGTGTAGCTTGGACATGAGATACATATATACATATCCAGCAAGCCAGACCAACCTGAAAACCCAAGAAACCTATGTGGACAGTTTTTGTTGACAGTCTCTAAAAGATTACTCTGCTTGATTTTCCATTGATTAAACATCACATTTCTGCTCAGTAGGATTTCAAAAACTGACTTGATTTCTTCTACTATAATTATTTAATTCGATTGCCATGAAAACATAAAACACATGATTTGCTATAGGGGCATTCCTGTAATTAGATCTAAGCACACTTTGTCTTGTATATATAAGGTAAGTTTCAGGTTTAGTCTTCAATTCATTCCAGCAAATAACAGGATTATATGCTATGATGATTGAACTTAATTCCAGCCAGAATTCTCTCTGTGACAAGCTGAGTATTTAGGATCATGATTTTTGAATTAATGGAAAATATCAGCATGGTTTTCTATCTACAAAATCTCAATATCAGGAGAGATATATGATTACAGTGGGCAAATACACAGATTCACATCTTTTTAGCTTTCTGTGAGCTGCAGAAAACCTTGTATTCATTTCAAGTGCAAATTTCTCTGAATGTATGTAATACTAAAAGTACGGTTCTGTATATCTGTTTGTGACACAGTAACCGCAGATTTGCTGACGACATTGTCCTCTTTACAGTGAACCTTCATGATCTCCAAATAAATAATGCTAGACAAACAAAATGAAGGAAGCAAGAAAGTTGGTCTCCACATGAACTTCATCAAAATGAATGTCATGTACAACAAATATGTTCAGGACAAAGAAACAACAATCAAAATCGAAAATGCACACCAAAGAAAGTAGACCACTACATCTACCCAGGACAATGAATCTCCGTGAAATCCTCAAAAGAAAAAGAAAAAGAAATCAAATGAAGAATTACGCTAGGTTAGCAAGCTTTCAGTAGAGCAAGCAGGACTTTCAAGAACAAGAAAATCCTACAAGTCCTTAAAAGAAGGGTCTACCACCATGTATCCTCCCAAAAGTTACCTATAGAGCTGAAACATACAACCTAACCAAAAGACTGACCTTCAAACTGAGAACCATGCAATGTGAACATGAGAGAATCATGCTCAATATTTGCTCACAGTAAGCAATATCACATGGAGAGATTATGACAGCACAGTGTATCAGAAGAAAAACAGGAGTTCAGTTTATAGAAAAACATTAGAAAACTCAAATTGTAATAAACTGGGCATGTTGCAGACAACCACTGGACATCACGACTCACAACGTGAATCCTAAGAGATCATATGCAAAATTGTAACCGGCAGGCACTAAGATGGCGTGATAAGCGAAACAAATTCAGGAAGTATTGGCCAGAGAATGTGTAAAGTTGAGAAAACAAAAAAAAATCCTGATGATTTGCAACTGAACAATGTGTGGAGTCTGCCTCAACCCTACCTCTATTATAATAACCAATTAGTCAAGGGGTAACACAATTGAATGCTATTTATAAAGTTGTCTTCCATATTTATTTATGTAAAAATCAATCTATGTTCATTTTGGTCTCATCAGATCACTCAAACTTTCTCTTAAAGTATCATCCAACATGGTTACAGTGTTGTCTTGTTCATACATATCACTCTATCTCTGAATGCATTCATTCATATAAGAGTTATTAAGTTGACCTCCAGTGGGATTCAATTTCATGTAAGGGTCAGATTTTGATTGCAGATTTTCCAGGAAGATAGACCAGATCTAATGAATTGGAATAAAATCATCATTCGATTTCTGAAATGAACAGGTTATTCAGTAGTAAAGTGTGCATACATATATACATATAGCTATATATCTACTTGTGAAATGCAATGTGTATCCATATATATACATATATATATATATATATATATATATATATAAAAACTAGTAATTTGTTTTAGTGATAGCACAGATACATTAGTCTGATGCTGGACAGAGTACACAGATCCTCCAACCCTAGGCAGAAGTGCCACTTCAAATGTGAATAATCCTGTCAATTTTGGTGAGGGTATTATGTTAGGATATATATATATATATATATATATATATATATATATTTACACACACATATGTATACACAAATATATATAAATAGCTAACCTGATAAATATTTATGTATACATATATATATAGAGAGAGAGAGAGAGGAAGAAAAAGAAGGAGGAACATAGGAATACTTATGTTTTGTGAGGCAAGTATATGTGTCGGGAATTCTCAGCAGCAAATATTCTGTATACTGGTTCTTTCTTCTAAACAACCAGAATTTTAGATTTTAGAACATGAGTTGCAATCACCTGCTATGCTAGAAGGTGACAACCAGGTGATATACCTTGCCTATGGGTAACTAGAAATTGTTCAAAGTGGAAGCAGTCAGCTCCCTGAAGTGTTGCTTATACCTGCAAGTCTTATAAAATTCTCTGATAAAACTTACAAATATACAAATGTGATTGTGTGAGTGTGCTAGTCTCAAAATTTCCCCTAGAATAAGATATTGCGTCTTACCATTTACAAATATGTTTATTGGACTTGTACATTTTTAGTTTACAGAACTTATAAAAGAGTGAATTCTTTTCATAACTTAAGACATTGTTTACACAATTTTGGACATTTGGTCTTTTATGTTGTTCTCCTATGACATTACAACATTCTAATACAACATCATGAAAAATTGGTAAGAAATATAAACATTGTAAGTCTCAAAATGTTTCAAAACATTTTCAATTTTGGTTTGAAAGAAAGTGAATTTGGTTCTCATAGATCTTGCAATGTTTATTAGAGAAATTTCAGATGATGGGAAGATAATTCTAGTAAATATATTTTGCTTGAAAAGGAGAAAGATTTTGCATCATATTTAGTCTTATAACTGGTTAACCTTTTTTGATACTGTTCATTGTGGTCAGTTGAGATAATTGATTTAAAAACAGATGATGGTAATCAGCTATCTAATCTAACTTCTAACCTTGAAGAAGCTACAAATATAAACAGCCTCAGGGGTCAGAAAACGTTCCTCTCAAGTAGATCAGCTCCTATCTGAATTATACTATCAGATGCCACACTTTTTTTTCACAAAACAAATATTTCAAAGTCCTATCTTGAAAAAGATATAAGCCACCAAATGTTTGATAATGAATTTTCGTACTAAAATGATATGAAAAATAACAACAGATAGCTCTATAGTCAAAATAGAAAGCAGTCAACACAGAACAGAAACTCAAGTCACAAAAAGACTCGATCAGATGACTGCAACCAAATATTGTCCTACTTGAGGTACGTTGAAAAACATAGTCAAAATAATTGGTCTAGTTAGTCACTCAATAGGAATTGTCAAACAACCAATCTCTTTAAGGTGAATGCTGTGTTTAAGGTAATCAATTGAGAAAATTGGAAAAAAGGGAATTCTCTTGCCTCTTGTTGGGCTGTGTTCACAAGCAAGACTGATATTTCTGATAGGAATACTCAGATTTTGTAAATTGGTATTTTTAGCCTAATTGAAGAGCAAGAGTAAATGAAGAAATTCACTAAGCAAAAGAAAGTCTGAAGAAATTTTGAAAACACTGTTTTGTATGTTTGCACCTTGAGTACTGTGTATTGGCCAAATCACTGTTATTGGAAAAAGATAAAAAGTTCTATGAAAAGTCAAGTGATGAGCAACTAAGTTGGTACCATTTTTAGAAAGTATGAGTAATGAGGATAAGTTGAAAGAGTCAAAGCTAACATCATCAGAAAATAAAAGGGATTGTGAAGACTCAATAGACAGAATAGATGATAGGAGTAAGAAAGAGACTTGATTTTTTTTTTTCTAGCAATAGAGTTTTAAAATTATGGAATAGGTGACTGGATTACATTGTGCTATCAACAGATGAAAATGATTTTTAGAGGAATTATAATGTTTTTAACTCAACTGCAAAAGCTTGTGGCACTAGATATTGTGTAAATATGACCGTTGTGATGTGTTTTTGAATATATGATTTGTATCTCATTCAAAAATAATTGCTCTAAAATGTCCTAATGTAAACTAAGGTCTTCTACAATGGATCAAAATCTATCATGTTTATATCAGCATATTTGGGAAAAGTGAAGTTTTTCTCGGGGAAAAGTTAAGAAAAGAGAAATATTGCTGAATTTACAGAGAGGAAGAAACTACAAAGACTTTGATCAGATAATTTTACCAAAGCAAAATTACATTTTCAACTACTTTTGCTTTTAGGTGGTTATAATATTTTTGCACCATTATTTTGCCACCAGGAATTTCTCCAAATGTTTACAAGAGTTTGATTTCTTTTCACAGATAACATTTTTTTTTCAAATCTTGCTGTCTGGCAAACCATTTTTTCCCATTTCTTTGATGCGACTCGCTGGAGCCTTCAAGCTGATGTCTGGCATCAAAGTCATTGGCAGTGCTGAACTAACCATAGTGTTAACCAACCTTGAAATAAGTAAACCAAGTCATAAGGCTTTTCTACCCATTCTATAAATTTGCCATTTCAGCATGAACAGATAGATAAATATGTATTAGATAAGATAGACTTGAATGACTATAGAAAGAACAGCAATACCATTAATGTATATAAGGCCTTTTGGACTTGAAAAAATTATATATATATATATATATATATATATATATATATATATACGTATATATACACACACACACCTGGGCCCAAAAAATGAGCTCAGCACTTTCCATCATATGAGTGCTTATTACAAGTTGAATGGAATACTGTAGTCATCTATGCAAAAGGTTAAGTTTTCAGAAGAAAAACAAGGAAACAGCTATTCCATACTACAAAGCATTCTATACACAAACACTTCATGCTCTGTTGAAGGGCATTGTCAAATGTTTTACCAATATTTATTAGAATGAAAGAATAATTGCAAAAGATTTGATAAAAAAAGCTTGGCTCATTTTTTCTCCCCAGGAGTGAATATACTTATTGTGATCATTTTGGAACAGGGTTTTTTAGATCATAATGATTACCTGATAACAGTGGGTGAAAAGTATATGGAGGAAACCAACTATTATGATCAGGTTTTAGATTTGAAAAAAATTGGATCTGGTATGGAATAATTTTAATACTCAAGCAAAATACTTGGCTGCTGTCAGAAACCGTCAGTAAAAACTGTCACTAAAACAGACAAAATACATTTCTTCAGTTTTTTAGTTGGTCTAACTGGCTATGTAGGTATGTATTATATATATGGTCTGCACTAGAGGGCTGAAAAATTAAAAATCAATTCCTTTTGCTTATAAAAATTTGTTTTTTTTCATTCTTTGTTTTTTTTTTTCAATTCTATCTGTTAAATAGTTTTTTAGCAAGGGGTTAATTTACAATGTAATGTTATGCTAAATTGGTCCCTTACTTTATAATCTGGCAGCACTCACGCTTGTTTTTTTGAAAAATCAGATGTTTGTAGTGAGCACTGCCCAACTAAATGTGAGAAAAATAACTTGTCCATTGATCACCTCTTTTTCTAATTTTTCAATTAATCTCTCCTATTGAGGCATACTAGTCATGAGATGGTTTCTTGTGACTGACTAACCAAACTGGTAACTATTTTTCATTAAAATGAATTACACTGATATTGAAAATGCTTTTTAGTTTGCTGCCAAGAAGTGATCTGAAACAGATTTCAAACCATTATATATTGGTTCTTTTAAACTGACGAAGTTTCTTTGATGTGACCCACAAGAGCCTTCGAGCTGCACTCTGACAAGCGAGTCATTACATATTTACTTGAGGCAAATAGTAAAGTCAAAGAAATATGACGAAAGCAAAATAAAGCAATGCATATGATTGGATGGAAATCATTTGGTATGAATAGAAACATTAAAAATCATCACACTAATGTGCTTAATGTTCAAAGTATTTAATGAATGTATAATATCAGCTATGACTGACAGATGTGAGATATAGAAATTAATAAAACAATTGAGAACCAATTTAGAATTGCAAAGAGAGTCATGGAAAAAGGGATGTTAGGGATAACTCCAAGAGGTAGAAAAAGATCCCCAAAGAGAGGACTAGAATGAAGGATATTATACAAATAATTAGGCAAAATGCTGATAGGCTGGACACTTAGCAAGAATGGATGACAATACATGGAGCAGAAGACTAACCAATTGGTGTTTGTAGGACAATAAACACAACAGGAAAAGACAGGATACAAAATGGAGGAATGCAATTGGAAACCTTGCTGTGAAACATCGCAGAGAATAGTGCAGTCACAGTCGTTATGGAAAGAGATGGGTTAAGCTTTTGTCCAGCAGTGGAGTTGTTATGGCTGATGATGATGATGCTATCAAAGATCAACTTAACGAGTCTGAAAAGAACAGCAATACCGTAAATGTAGATATAATTTCATGGATTCAAAAATTTCCTCTCAAAGACCCGGATCCAGGAAGGGGTTAAGGAATCCAGATCCATTCCCACCACTCAGGCAAAACACTAGATTAAAAAAAATATATATCTAGATTGGAAAAAATCATCAATTAAAACCCCAAATAAACCCACGCGATCATGAATTAGACTTAAAAATGAAAATTGGTTAGCTTTTCCTCTTATGTAAGGAAGATTTCTTGTGTCTTGTTCTTTGAAAGATTTGATTTGTTAGTTCCATGGTTAGTGTCTTTGATAAAATTTTTCACCTCACTCTTTTGCCAATTTTAGTGCCAGAAAGATAAGATCCAAATTTAAGTGTGCTATTCATTTGATGAACAAATTCATTCAACAATTATTTTATAAATTTTATCTTTAGTTTGATATTCAGGAAATATTGAACATGACAAAGAAAATGCAGAAAAACATAATGTACTAAATATTTCATAAACATGATACAATTGCCAAGTCCTATAAACACTGCTGTCATTTCCTGATGGCATTGGTAAACTACAATACGTAAGTAAAGCATACATTTTGTAGATAAGTCTGTGCTATGTTGCAAGTTAATGAAATTAATTAGATGGAGCTTAGACATGCAATCGTAGGATGCTTTAGCAACGTCTTAATAAAAAAAAGTAATTCTCTTTAAGAATTGGCACGGACGAGATAATGTCTGGAGATTAGTTCCTTTTTGGTTTGAAGATATGCACTGGCTTATTTCCCCAGAGGTTGATTTTCACAAACATATTCAAGAATGGTTTTTCATCATGAAGTTTTTGTTTTCTTCTTACAAGATTTTTCTCTCAAAGTAATTGCTATCTGGGAAATCTACTAATCACATTAAGATTAGACTTTTTTCTCTAATCTTTCTGGATGACGATTGCATATGTCCATTCATAATAATGGAACATGAAAACTTTTTGCGGAATATTTACATATAAATACTCACATGTATCCACATGCACAAAGAGTTCTTACCTGAATTTTGATCCGAAAATTTCATTGTATAGCGTTCAATCTGTGTGATCTATGGAGAAGAATTGGGACTTGTGCATTGGCAAGGAAGCTGAATATATTGGCAAATGAATATTTCTTTCTGTAAAAAAAATACTCTTTTCCCCTTTAAGCTAGGGACTTGTTGATATACCTACATTGCATATATGTACCTATGTGATTTAAGATCATCTTATACATGTACATGAAGCTCATAAAATTATGGGTGAAGCTCATACTTCATCCACTCCTACAGTGGAATCCAAAGTGAGAGCTTCAGCTGTATATAATTATATATATATTTGTATATATACATACACACATATGTGTATATATATATATAGAGAGTTCTCTCTCTATATATATATACACATATACATATGTAAGCATCACCGTGTATATGTGTAATATATAACTATTCATACACGTATATATGTAGAAAAATATAAGAAGGTAAAACTATATACCTTGATTGTGACAGAGGAATTCTACCTCAAAATGAAGGATTTATTCTAACCATAACCTAGTATTGAAATAGAATTCTTGAAGTAGATCATACATCAATTACATCAGTCAAGTAATTGTGATCATTTAAATTTATTTACTATCTCTGCCATTGAAAAAAAACTGAAAATACATCAGTAACCTTTATATTTTCTGAATATTCCTCATTCTCTTCAAAAAAAAAATAAAAAGAACAGAATTATTACATCGTAGATGAAAGCAATAATAGTGTATTATGTCATATAAGGTTTTTTTTTATGAATTGAATAACTTACCATTATAATGTTTTCTTGATATTTTTTTCATCTTAATTTTCGTTGCTTTTCATTGCAACTAGTAAGAATCTCAGTGTTGAGATGTTGAAATACCTAAACAAACTTACCTCAGCAAAAGGGGTGCAAATTAGTCTTGCCTTAAGCTTAAAATTTAAGACAATTATCTTTGTATCTGACCCCATTCCTCCAGGCATTTCTCTCCAAAATTTTAGAGTCCACAAAAAGCTCATGGGTTTTAGAAATCTGCCTTAAGCTCTTACTTTCCTTCTGTTTCCAATTCTATTCTGTCAATTACTTTTGACAATACACACTCCTTGGAGTTAAAAGCATTACAGAAGCTGCGTCTCAGTTTAGAGAATCTATCTTTTCTTGCGTAATTGCAATTTGTTGGATCCTCTCAGTCAATGTTTGAAACAGTTAACAAGTTCCCTCGGCTGACTGAAATTGCTTAATAAGTCCTTGAGGCACTATGAATGGTCATGTGACATGTGGAACCATCTTCCCAATAACAATCGAAGAGTTTAAAAACTGCTTCGAGCAAGAAGGCTCTGAGGTATATTCCACTTGGACCACGAAGAACGTAAGAGATAGTGATTTCTGGAAAGGGTAAGGTTTCCCTGATGGTTTTAAAATGAGGTTTATTACAATTTAACTTTGCGCATCAAAGAATTCTAATAGAAATTGGTCAGTGGTTTATTTCCAGTGACCAGTGGCTATCATGAGGTTTTTATTTCAAAGAACTTTATCTTTTCTTCGATACTTCCTATGTTATGTTATTGCTCAGTGCAGTATATTTGTGTTTCTAAGTTGCCAAGAGTAAGCTGCATTGAAGAAGAGTTGAGGAATCTTGATTACATTCAATATTAATAAAGGCAAGACATGAAGGAAAAACTTGTTTGTAGCATAGATGATTTTTTTATGCAGGAGACAGGAGTGGAACCAGGTGAAAATTTTGGGGGAGGGGGACCCAAGCAAGCTGGACTGTCTTGGCCAGTGTTTGAACTCTGCTCACTCTTTCCATTTTCTATGCCATTGGCTGTTCTGCAACTCCATATCTTGAAAACATTTATCTAATTAAATTGGTTTAATTCGTAGTCGATGTTTGAAATCCTTGAACAAAATTGTCATGAAAAATGTCAAATAACTTTCTTTCCTCTCTTTAAGTTTTCATGTTGGTCTGGCAGGCAATGCAGCTATGATGCATACAGGCCACATCAATGGAGCTAGGAGACTGAGATTTTCAACATTTACCCTATGTCTAGAAAAAAAAGTGTTCCTATTTCTTGAATGAAAATCCCCCCCCTCCATGACATGAGATTTTAGTATGTGTGGAGAGGGGGAATTCACAATGTAGTTTTATTCTAAATAAGTCCCTTACTTTATGTCCAGCATCATTCACACTTGTTTTTTTCGAAAATTCAGTCTATCTTAGTGATAACAGCCCAGCAAGGGCAAGAGAAGTAAGTCATTCATTGATCACCCCATTTTTCAAATTTTTTAATTGATCAACCCAACCAAAAACAGCATGCTGCTAAAAGATGTTGGTTATGTGATAGCTTCTGTTGAGTGACTAACCAGATGATGAGTATATGTACCGAAAATATACTTGAGACGGATAACTAGGTGAAAAATTAATCTTCCAATTTTGTAGTAAAATATTTTTGTCTATTACATTATTCCTTTTTATTGCTTGCGTAGACATTTATAAAATTTCAGGAGACTGGGTTGTCTTGACATGAATATTTTACTTACAAAAAAGATGTCTTTTAAGATTTGATTATTCACTTTGTTAGATCAGAAGGCTTTCAATAGAACTTTTCAAGATGAGGCAACTAATTTTTTTGTATAAACATGACTTTGTTTTTATTTTACTTCAGAGTCGAGATTTCAAATTAAGTTTAGTCTTTACACCAACCAAATACAAAAATATAAGGAAGATCTTGAAGCCATTTCAAAACCTGATCAACCAGACTTCGAATTTAATCAACCCAATAGATATATCATGTTTTTTTGTGGTGTGAAGACACTTTTAGATTGTTAACTTTGCTGCTGATTAAGTCAAGAGGACCTTAGACTTTCGAAGTACAGAAGCAGTCGCTTATAGTAATCACTTTTGGATATGGCCTTTTAGATATCATTTACCAGCTGACAGCATTGAACAAAGAGTATAAAAATTCAAGCAATCTACATTCAGGGCTTTTAAGTCATTGTTGTATTATTATATTCATTACTGTGAACAACTTTACACGATAAAAAACTGATATGAGTTACTGTATTTTGAATAGTGTTTGTGACCAACTGATTTTTATAACAATAACCATTTGATATCATTTCTATGCTAATGATGAGCAGCTTTTCAGTATCTTTGTTTCTGGATTCAAAATGTATCAGAATTTGAATTCAGGACAATAATGTTGGATTAGAAGTATGTTATAAAAATAAAGATTCCCTGACGATTGATTTAACATATATCTAGAACCATAGAAATAGGAGAATCAAATACCTTTTTATATCATATTCTAGAACTATGATTTACAAATAAGTTATCAGGGAACTGGTTGTTTATAACATTATATACGTTCGTTCTTCTTATCAAAATTTTTTTTGGTAGGTATTGTAAAATAATATTTGACAGTAAATTCATTCTTAGATTCATTAATTATATTTGTATTTATGACAACAATAGTTAGTATTGGTTTTAATTTCAGGAAAATTAATCAACAAAGATGACTTTTGGCTTATTTTTTTTCTACAATGAGGAAACAAAAATGAAATGAAAATGCTTACTTCCTCTGTTTGTAGCTATATCATTATAGCAATAACAATACTAGTGGCAGTAGTAGTAGCAGTGGCTTTATAAATGAAGAGAGGTGTAGAAGTAGCAGTGGCTTTATAAGCAAGATGTTCCAGTATACAAATAATTAAAAAAATCAGATTAAATTCCCAAGGTAATTCATGACAGCAAACCTTTCTGCTTATATTTTTGTTGCTACTGCCTTTAAACATCATTTGTGATCCGTGTGTGTCTTCAAAAGTCTTCAATCATAAAAACAACTGTATAAACATGTAGGCAATTCAAGGAAATTGAAAAAGCCATGGGCAGTTCAATTTTGCATTCATGATCCATGCTCTAAAAATAATTCCTTATAAAATAAACATGGCTCTGTTATATATCTTATTTTCAAGGAATTTCTTCACAAAAATGGATGTGGATAGAATTGGCTGAAAAAATTCATTGTGAGTGAAATCATGGTTTTTCATCTCTTTGTTGGACCAATGTCACGATTGTGCCTACGTAGGGTATCTGAATGCATATGGAAACAAAAGCGTCACGGAGAAACATGTTATAAAAATCATAATGGAAAAATATATTCATTGAAAGTATCTTGCTTCCCTGCTTCATCACACGGCTCACTGGATTGAAAATGTTTTAGTCATAAACTGCTTAGAAGAATCATGTTCCCTTTCATAAGTACAATGCGTGCTGTCAAGGCCAGGTTTCACAAACTACGCCACAGTGTAGGGCCAAAGATATCAAGAAGGACCACAAATACAATAGTAATATAGAACTTTATCACCATTCCTTTGGGAAAGAGATCAATCATAAATGAAATAATGAATACGTTTAACACTTGAATAAAAATAATTCATCAGTGAAATATCCATTTTTAGTTAGTACTATGAAACTCCATAATTCAATATTTGTAAATAACTGCAATCACTATCTTTCTAATTTAGTGCATATTTCTTACATTTTAACAGTGTCTAATGATGAACTTTTGAAATTTTCATAATATTTTTTTTTCATGTTTTGATATATACTTACCATTAGGATCCCAGATAATCTTAATTTAATGGGCCCAAAAAGAAAAGGTGGCAAAGGACTTCTTCTGGTCCTAATCTGACCCTGCATACCGTATTTTTATATCTTATATTAAACTTCTTTTTAAATGCAAATATTACCATGCTTTAAATGTGATAGCATTGTGTCAAAGGGGCCATCAGCAAGACTTTGACATGGACAGTTACAGGGATTGGACAAGTTACTGAAAGCAATAGTCCTTGTAAACTATTTCTATTCCAGTTCAGCGTATATCAAAGTAAGTTTCCACAGACTGCACTTTTTTCCCCATTCCCTATCCATCTGAACCCCATTTCCCTACAAATTCCCAAACATTTCTCTCCGTGTAAATACTCATGTGGCATGAACATCTACACACCAACGCCATAATAGTAAAAGAGAATAAGGAAAATGAGTTTGTATTCAAAGAGTTTTTCGGACGATTGATCTCCTTCTTGCTGTTTGTTTTGTTAACAATCGTCCGAAAACCTCTTTGAATGTTAATGACCCTTCTCGAAACTATAGACAGAGTTTCTATTCATTGTCTTTTGGTTAGATTTGAAAACCAATGTCTTCCTAACCAATCATCCGTTGATTCATCATTATTTCACCAGGATATTGTCGATTTTAGCAAAGATTTTAAGTCATAATAGTATTAACTGTATTCAACATCAACCTTGAAACTAGCCAAGTTGTTTCACAAACCAATCCTTTATCTAATAAATTACAAGGCTCAACTAAAATATCTTGTAAAAAGTGCCTTGAAGAAAACTTAGGAGTAAAAAATTATTTAAAGTTATCAGTTATATAATGGTTCAATTTCTGTACGTTTGTCTGTAGGTTTTTTTACCATGAAACAGCACACTGTGGTACAATTTTTGTTGGCACAATAATATTAAATGCTCTACCTTGGACAATAAATGATTTCAACTCCAATCAAGCCACTTGTATCTGAGTAACTAAGGATATATTGACAGAAAATTCTGTCTTAAAGAGATAATTCATCTTTTACTAAATGCTAATTACAGTTTTTTATGAGAAAATGAAAGGAGCTGCTCCTCTCCCTAGCTCAATTCTGGGAAAATCACAGTAATTTAGGGAAAACTGTGTGAAATTTTGGGCAAATCATACTCTTTGCCTGCCACAGACTACATCTTGACTTTACTATATCTTCTAACAAGTATAGACAGTTAAAAACCTGGATTGTTGCGTGATCAGAATAAGTTCTCATAACATCTCAGTGTTCTTTTACATCATGATAAATGGGTCAGAAATATGAAGATTATAAATCTCTCTCTCTCTCTCTTCTCTCTCTTTGCTTTCAACCTATTTTGAATTGAAAGAAAGAGAATTTGGCTTTCATAGATTTTGTAATGTGTGTCACTGGTAATATACCTGTTGAGTGAACCAAGCAGCTTTCTATTAAATCCTCTTCCCATTGAATTTGAATCTCTCATTGTGAATTGAATATATGGGGAAGAGATTCAGATAGAATAAATGCATAAGGTTGATGTTCAGAATATAACTTCATGAAAAAAATTACATTACTTGGAGCATTTACTCAAGCTATGATAAGAGGAGAAGTCTTAATGGCAGTATGATAAAAGAGAAACATTGTTAAAACATAACAAACATTAATGGGAAATATGTAAAAGATTCCATAAAATTGTGTGATAGCAAAAATATTTTGATGATTCTTATTTTTATCAGTCTTATGTATATTTGTGTATTGTCTAATGTGATTTGTTATATTTGATATATATATTTTGGATACTTTAGATGACTTTTTTCAGCAAGTGGAATCTCTGGCCTTCCTCAGGTGTATATTGCATCTATCCATCTCTGATTCATCATCATCATCTGACAGTCTGTCATTGGACATAGACCTTCCCCCAAAATTGACAGACCTCTCTATTTTGAGTGTCTTGTTATCTTGTCTTTTGCAGGCCACAATTCAGCATATGATCTCTGAAGTTCAACAGTTATGAGTTGTGACGTTAATCAGTTGCCAAACAACCTAGCAGCATAACCAGCCCGTTGCCATTTGTTTTTACTGTTGTTTTCTATGGTCTCTCTGACCCCCTTTTTATTTTCTAATATAATGTGCTGTCTTTTCATGAGATAAAAACTCATTACAAATTTGGGGGGGGGTTGTCTTTGAATTTTTAACTTGATTTCATGTAAACTAGAATCAAACAAAAAAAATTCATCTGGAAATATGTGTATATATATATATATACTTATCAAATATATAAGCACATGCACACACACACACACACATACACACACACACACACACACACACATATATATATATATATATATATATATATATATGTAGGTACATCAATGTATTCAGCCAAATGATGAAGAAGCCTAATGATGTCATCTCTTCTTGCTAAGTGTCCAGCCTATCCTCATTTTTGTTCCTTAATTATTTCCCACCTTTCCTAACACAACTCGACAGCACAACTATATATATATATATATATATATATATATATATATATGTATGTATGTACATGTGTGCATTTACACATACACATTGGTATACTCATGCATCTATAATACAATTCGACATGTTCAAAATAACCCCTTTTAATAGACATATTCTCTTACATGAAACCAAATTTAGTTTGCATTATTTCAATGAAAAAATTGTCATGCCTACAAATGCAAATTTGTCAATGAGAATTCTATAATTCTAAAAAGGTCCAATGCTTGATTTTGTTTTCTTTGGTAATCAGAAGTGAATATTGTTTGATAAATAAAAAGCATAAACAAAAATGTCAACTTGAAGTTTCTTATCCTCTGTCTATATCAGCATTTACAAATAACAACTTATAATATCAAATCTAAATTGGAATTTGTGCATTTGCTCATTGGAGAAAGATGGGAATATAATCTTAAAAAAAGGAACCTCCCTATATAATGACATTTTATTTGCAATTTAGGGCAGTTCATTTTTTAGTAAATTTCTACTTTGAATTCACTGTCAAATTATTATCCATCTTTTCGACTGCTTTCTGTTTGTGACTTAGGAGAGGGCAGAAGATAGGATAGAAGCAAAGCTAAGCATTGCAAAAAGAATCTCTAAATCACTCAACTTTAGCACTGTATGAGGGTCTATCCAGAAAGTATGAAGCCATTTAAGACTAATAGAAAAATACCCTATCTAGGGTGATTGCACTTTGGAACCCCACTCATCACTCCAGCATCTCTTTCTCTTTTCAAAACAGTCTGCATAGGTTATTTTGAGATTGTCATCCTTCGTCTCATCAAATTCCCTCTAATCTCATCCAAGGCCTGAAATCTCTTTGTAAAGAGCCAGAAGTCACTGGCAATCAAACCTGGACTGTTGGCATTGAAGCTGACAGATTCTGATGATGCAATATTCTGAAAAAAAAACCTTGCACAAGGTGTGAAGAATGAATCATTCAGTCTTTGTAAATGCTGAAATCGCACAGTACAAAAGTTCCTTCAGTGTCATCTGGCTGCTGACTGAGTAACCCCACGAGAGAGTGTCTCTTCATCCATAAGCTCTTAGGTCTCCCCTGATTTTCTGCCAAATTACATCAAGGCAGCGCAATTGATTCTGGATTGAAATAGCTGGATATTTGACATTATGTAAGCAATTTTTAAACAATGTAAAAATGCAAAACAGATGTAATCTTAGATCAGCCGGGTTACTAAAAATAAATTGTTGAGTAGAGAAGAATGTTCAAGACATTTTCAGCTTTTGGTGTAATTAATCTCTGCTACCAATAACAGACCGGTTTAATCACTGTTGCTGGGTTTAGGTTATTTATGTGTTCTGACATTCATATGTATTTATCTGGACTTCAACCAGCCATAACTGTTCACCGTAGAAACTTGGAAATTTTGCACACACACTTCCCTCAATGTGTGGGAAAAGTATATTTTTTTTACACACATCCCCCGCAACAAAATAAGTTTTTACTGAGGGTCTCAATTCACAATGGAGGATTATGCTAAATTGGTCCCTTAGTCTGTGTCCATTTTTCTTGGTTTTAAATCATAAATTTATGGTTCAAACCATATTGGTAGCATTTTCGTCAAGGTGACTTGATTTTAACACCAACACAGCATAATTTACTTGGTAAAAAACAGCATATGTGGTTGGAAGTAATTCATATTTTCTCCTTTGAATGCAAGTCGCAATTATAACCAGATTCTTAAACAGATTTTTCAGTTATAAATCCTGAAAGGGATATTTGAGTTGAAATGAGATATGTTCAGAAAGTATCTGGCCATTCAATTTAAAAGAAGAAATGGTCCAGCAAGGGTAATGGAGCCTTAGTCCACTTCAAAGTAATCACCCTCTGATCTCACACACTTATCTCAGCATCTCTTGCACATTTGAAAACATTCTGCAAGGTTTCCTTTTGTGGCTCTCATCAAATTCCTCGTGGCATTCTGCTTAATTTCATCCATTGTCAGAAATCTCCCATTCAATAGCAAACAGAAGTGGCTGGGAACCAAATGAGAACTGTGTTCAAATTCTAACTGGGATAGTTTGCATTCGCTTGGCACTAATACCCTTGGGAAAGATATGCATCTGTCTACCCCTCACCCCCAGCCTTATGGGTAAATAGTTGGGCAGACTGGATTCTTCAACATTGGATGGTAATCAGTCCAGGGAAACACTGAACTCAAATAAAGAAAGTCCAACCCCCAGCTAGCAACGGAGAAAATAGGCATATATTCCTGAAATGTACGCATAACGGGACTCCAGTGAACCTTTGACAGGCGTAGCAAACCAGAAATGGATTATTGTAAATGGCTCGAGTAAAATAAAGGAGAATAAAAATGGATGGATAAAATAATGCAAGCACCCTCTCTACTTCAAGTGGAAGATTAAAAAGAGAAGAGAAGTTTGGAGATATTTCTGGGCCTGGTATTATGTTGACTGAACTCTCATAAGGGAGTCAGAATGGCCACTGACTACGAAGCTTTACCTCAAGAAAATCTATAACTCTTCTGAGAAAATGTATGCCAACTAAATATTGAGTCTAGACAGTGTCTAATTAGCTATTCTCCATGAATTTGTCTATGATGAAGATTCTCAGACTCCTTTGCATGGAAGATAACAATACAACCAATTACTTACAGCATTTTTGTATTTTTCTTGCCTTCAGACTTCTATTCACAGACTCTAATACCTGAATTCTTAATTTATATGGAACAAACTTATAACCCGTTATTATCTGCTTAGTCATTTCTGGAATCAAAAAAGACTAATTCTCTTGCTCTCAATGGACAAAGGAAAATGAAAGAATAAAGAAGTTTACTTCTATAGAGATCTAATTTATATATATATATATATATATATATATATTCATAAACAATTGATTAATGAATAAGTTACTTCTCTCGCCTTTTGCTGCGCGGTAATCACTTAAGTCTGAATTTTCAAAAATAAGGTGGTACTAAGAATTGACCAATTTAGCATGAATTCACTTTGTAAACTGATTCCCTGAAAAGATCTGGAGGGTAGAAAAAAAGTTTTTTTATCAACAAAATAAGGAGTAAATGTTTGAATTCTTCTGGCACCATCATATATTCATAGCCAGTCAGCCAGCCAGCCGGACCAACTGAAAAACTGAGATAAACTTACGTTGACAGTTTTGGTTGACAGTTTGTGATACTGGCTTTTACATTTTTATATTCAAGATTTTAGCTAAAATTGTATTGGAGATCAGTAGATAATCTGTATAAATTGTTGCGCATATCCTATATCACTTACTACTGCTTTTCATTTTTTTTACTCATTTTTACTCATAAAACTTGAACTGATGTTTTCAGGGTGAGTTAATCTGGAGAGAAAAACAAAATTAAGTCTGACAAACCAGTTCATATATAATCACCAAATTAAGCAATGTTGAGCCAGGTTAACACCTAGATGAGTGCTACCTGGGGTCATACAATGTGGCTCCTGTGTCAATCCTGCTAATCCTCTTAAGGAGTTGTCTGATCTCAACACTACGCTCAACAAAACAAGCTATAGCCCCCTATATCCCCCAAAGACTTGGACTAGCCTGGCTGTAAGCAATAAGAAATGAATGAATCAATCTGGAAAAAGAAAAAGGGTTTTGCAATAAGAATTCCATCTTGTTCATTTCTTAATCTGTATTTTAGAAACTGACAATCAAGACTGTTTACGTAGGTTTCTTCAGGTTTTAAGCTGGTCTGATAAGCTAGCTGCCTGCCAGCCTATCTATGCATGATGCATACTGACCATACCAATTGAGATAGAGGGCTAAAAATTAAACATTCACTCCCTGTTAAGTCTATAAAAAACTTTTTGTTTTTCTTGAAATTCGCCACTTTAATAGGTTTTCAGTAGGTGATTCAATTTGCAGTCTAAGTTCATGTTAAAGTGGTCCCTTAGTTTGTATCTAGCAACATTCACGTTCGTGTTTGGAAAATACTGATTTTTAGTGATCACAGCCTAATAAAAGGCAAGAAAAGTAACCTATCCATTGATCATTCCATTTTCAAATCTTTTAACTAATCACACTCAACACGGCATGTTGCCAAAAGACATTGGTCATGTGATGGTTCCTAATGAGTGATCGACAGGACCTATCATTTGAGTTTGAACAATATTTTTGGCTATGCCTAATTCATTTGTAGAGCTAGCTCAACCTTCAAAAATAAGAAGATCCCATTAATCCTAAAGAGGAGGGTGTATAACCAATGCATCCTCCCAATAGTCACTTATGGAGCTGAAACATGGAACCTAACCAAGAGACAGACCTGCAAATTGAGAACCATGCAACGTGCACATGAGAGAATAATGCTAGGCCTCACATGGAGAGACCACAAGACAGCACAGTACATCCGAGAAAAGACAAAAGTTAAGGACATCATAGAATCCATTCAAAATCTCAAATGGCGGTGGGCTGGCCATGTTGCAAGAATGGCAGACAATCAATGGACATCGCGACTCACGACATGAATCCTCCGAGACCACATGCGCAACCGAGGCCGGCAAAATATTAGATGGAGAGACAAGCTAGGCAGGTTCAGGAAGTACTGGCTCCACGACACCCATGATAGGGAAGTGTGGCAAATCCTGGAGAAGGTCTATGTCCAACGACGGACACTAAAATACTGATAATGATGATGAATTCGTTTATGCTAAATAATGTTTATTCACAGAGTTTCTTTGCATTTTATCTTCTTTCAGAGCATTTGAAGGGAGCCCGTTCCATGAAAGAAAGCCATGCTGGGTGATGGTTCTCTGGTGAAGACATATCTATGCGGTATTTTTGCTTGCTTTCTGAACCTGCATGACTTTTACTCCCAGGTATCATTGCATGCTATCTTTCCTGCTACCTGGTATTTTCTGGCACTGTGCTTAAAATAAATAATGATTTATCATTTTATCCATTAAGATTATTTAGTTACTCTAGAGAAAAAAAAAAAAAAGCATTTCGTATGTAAATATGTTCAGAATAAACCAATTTGTCATTATTGATGACAGTATTTTTGAAAGATGGAAAATTTGTCTTGGGAGGAGGGGAAAGATGCTAGAAAATGAAATCAGAATCCTTCTTGATTTTTATTTTCTTTGCTGGCTTTCAGAATTGAATCTTTTTAAAATATGAATATTTTTCTTCGTAGTAAATCAGCCTAGGTCTAGGCCCAAATCATCAATATTTACTTCTTTTTATTTGTATGCAAGGAAATTGAAAACATTAAGTGAAAATTAGGATGAAGGGAAATAGTAGTCAGCATTAATAAGAATAGTTTAAGATATATTGCCTCAAAGAAGTCATAAAAGATCATTGCCTTACTGACACTACCAATTCAAAAACAGATCAAACATGGCATTTGAGAAATTGGAACTGAAGAGTTCTCCTCGCTCAGCTAAGAGCAGCTAGACTTATACCAGGCTTTCCTTGGCAAAAGTGACATCAATTCTGATCCTATCTTTATTTCCAATGTGTTGTTTACTCAGGTTGGAAGTAGATAGCTAAAAACAAAGATGAAGGAAAATACAAGTCAAAATTGATAATAAAAACTTAAACCTTAGTTTTTTTTTGTGTTTCTTGCTAATCAAAAATTTGGTATTTATTTCCTTTCCAAAATATTTGATTCCTGTGATTAGCAACTGCAATGAATGACAAGCAAAAAAATAGTCCTGTCGTTTTTTAAACTTTTTAGGAAGATCTTGTCATATACAAACCCCGTTTTATTTCTTTTATTGTTTTTTTTATTTGTTCTGAATCTTTCACTCTGTTATTTGGAAACTGGAACTTTTTTTAATGACAAGGGACAAAAAGTGATAGAATTATTTCAAGTGGTAATGCATAAGAAAACAAAAAATCTTGAATCAGAGGAATTTTTTTATTCCCAAATTCTTTGTTTAGAGTGCGGATGCAAACATACAAAAGTCCATATTGCAGACATGCTCGAGTGTATTAATCATGTATGTACAAAGATGTACATGTATAATTTATGTAAATGCATGCCAGTGTATGGATGTATGTATGTGTGCATAAGAAGCATTAGTTATGCTTTAGAGTTATTGAGAATTACATGTAATTGTATGTGCTGTGATGTTTCTCTCAGTGTGTCTTTGCTTAGATAGTGGAAATAAATTCTGATAGTTCTATAAAAAACGTTTCTTTTCATCAATAAAACAAATATAAATGTTTTTTGTTAAGTGCATGTACCGAATACTTCCTTGTTCAATGCATTCATAAAATATAGATTTTAAATCGAATGGTTGATAGACAAAAAGCTTTCCAACAAATTCCTTTTTATATCATTTTGATGGGTTTTTTTTATTTGTGTTAGCCCTGTCTTAACTCTTTCACTTAGATCTATAGAGTTCACACATAAGTATAAGAAATATTTAGGGTTTATAGGAAGGTATACATTCATCCAAAAATATTTTGTATTTGCATGTGTGTTAGTATAAGTATTTGAGTGTGTGTATGTCTATGTAAATGTTTGAGTCTTTTATTGTGTGTGCATGTAAATAAGTCTCTCAGTGTAAGTATCTAAATAAGTGTCTCAGTGCGTGTGTGTCTAAACAAGTGTCTCAGTGTGAGTCTAATTGTAACCATGTGTGTGTCGTAATAAGTGTCTCAGGGTGTGTGTGTGTCAAATCTAGTGTCTTAGTGTGTGTGTCTAAATAGGTGTCTCAGTATATGTGTGTCTAAATGTCTCATAATGTATATATAAATAAGTGTCTGTGTTTGTGCGTGTTCATCTAAATAAGTGTCTCAGTTCGTGCCTGTTTCAATGTGTGTCTCAGAGTGTGTATGTGTGCCTAAATAAGTGTCCCAGTGTGTGTATGTTCAAGTGACTGTGTGTTTTTATCTCTGTTCCAGTGTCCATGTATGTGCTTTTCCCTTAGGATATATATATAGACTTTCATCTATCTTTGTAAAATATTGCACTGTCTTAGAGTTGAGCATTTATTTTGTATACCTAGATATGAAACATTTGTATGCATGTAAGTAGAAATGAGGTGAATTTTAGAACGATAGTGAATATGGTGGGTAATTAAGTTGAAATCATCAACTATTAGTTGCAGAAATACTAGATAAGAAATTCATCTTTTTTCCTGAAACATTTATATAGATCTCTCTATATATATATGTATATATAGAGAGAAAGAGAGTGAGAGAAAGAGAGTTAACTAGATAGGTGATAGATGCTGTTTCTATCTATTATCCTCTTCCTTAATTGAAAATTGCTTGGCCAAGATATAGATGTTAGCTCATTATGGTTAATAAGCAATTAATTAATGTGCATGTCGTTAGTCAACTTTGTTCAGCTCATTATGAACTTCAGACATTTTTGTGACATCGTCAAATTAATTATCAGCTCATTCACATGTACATTTCTCTTATTGAAAGGCTTCTGCTGTCCCTGAAAATCCAATTTTTACAAATAGCAATATTAAATATCGTATGTTTTCTCATTCACATCTTTATCAGTCTGAATGTTTGGGAATATGAGCATGGAATTGTATGCCTTTTGAAAGATTTACTATAAGAATGAATGAAGAGACATTTCGAATGTAAATGTCTAATCCAATGAATTTTCCTATGTATTTATATTTCCATCTATTTGCTCATTTTTGAGAAACACACATGTAGGTTATTATCTTTGGTGTTTTTCTTTCATCTTATTTCTGTCATTGAAAATTTTATCACCAAGACTATGTTTCTTAAATGAAATTCATTAACTGTTACTAGTGTCTATCAACGAACAATATTGTATTTTTTGATATGTTATCTCATTTTTGTTAGATGAAGCATTGTCAACCATTATTAATCGCTGATAATTTTCCTTCATCTTAATTTCATTTGTTTTTTTCATCTTGACTACTTACTCTATCAGATAATGACAGTGAGTTAACACCTGTGGTAAGAATGAACAGAAAAATGATGACAGAAAGATAAATAAAAATAGTATGATGATAATATTTTATTCAAGATATTCATAGACTATTACATATCCGTAGTGTTTTTGTAAACGATGAAAATGTATAACTGCAGAGAAGTGTATCTGTGTTCACACATATACACGCTGATACATGCAGATACATTCTGAATTACTTGTCCATCAGAATTCTATCATACAATATTTCAATTCTTTATGATGTTGGACATAACTTTACATGCAATATTTTTGAATATGCATTTTTTTTGTCAGAATCCAAATTAGGCGAGATATCTTCAAATAAACACAGAAGAGAAGTAAAACAAATTAAAGCAAACTTGATATCATAATTAAAAAATTTCACAGAACTTCTGTGGCAGTTGAAAAGAATGCAGATGTAGAATTTCTCTAGGAAATAATTGTAAGCTTTATCTTTTCACATGTCAGATTAGGGAATAAGCAAAATTTGTTTTTATTTTTAGAAAAAATCTTATTTCATCTTTTGGCGCGATGTAACATTAATCAGTATTTAAGCTTTTTTTTCCTGACTTTGTTGAATAGCTTTCATGATATATTTGAAATCTGTTATCTCGTTATTTTACTTTTATTATTATCATTATTTTTCACCTTAAAATTATTTATTTCTTGATTACTTCTTGAATAATCATCTTAATTTTCCTGAAAGCGAATTTTATTGTTATATTTCTACCGAGTGAGGAATAAAACAAAAGCCATCAAAATTTATTGGAGAGTTAAGCCATCATTAAAAGGGTTTTTGGTGTGCTGATTTGCCTTTCATGATTAAACAGTGCCGGGGAAATTTTTTTTTTCTTTTTGGAATGATACAGATATATTCTTCCTTTTTTTCTGTCTTGCTTTTTAATTTTTGGATTAATTTCAATTCTTAAACGTTTTGTGGGCATGTTTCAAAATTTTAGCTTCAACACTGACAGCATGTAATTAGCATTCAGCTTTTTCAATTTTCAAGAATAGAAAAAACTAAAAAAAACAAAATCTATCTTGAGAAAAACTGATGTTTGTTTAATTGCTTTTTTGGGAAATATTTCTTTTTGATTAAACCTTCAATCTATCTACACAGAAATTGCTGAACAGCTGTTATGTTCATTAAATTACAAATTAGAAAAAAGTTTTTTAAGGACCAACAAGAAACTTTTGTTATATTGCTTAAATTTGAATATTTCCTGGTCTTTATTTATTGGGAAAATTTGCTTTTCTCCCGGGGGTTAATATAGAAATCATGGCCATCCAATTAAAATATCTCGGACTTCTTTAAACAATGTACATATTTTATTTGCTCAAAGAAAACCCTTCGAAAACATTCAGTTTTTCTCTCTTCTCTTTCAGATCATTTTTAACTTTTTTATTACAATATTTTTTATATCTGTCAAGATGTCCTTGTCTGTATTTAGGCTATTGTTGTAGTTGTGGCATTTTGCCAGTGATATATAAGTGAATATGAAACGCTAATTTCATTCCTTTAGAAATATCTAATGAAGAAGTATTTTTTAAAACTCAAAAAAGATTCTTTTCTCTAAATTATCCATCAGTTGGATTATTCTTACCAAAATACGTGTCCTTGAAGTAACTATCTATTTTGAAGAACTGGGGGATTTTAAGTAATCATTATATTGGCATAACTGGGGGGGGGGGGGATTTCAAGCCAATATTCATATAACATTCCAATCGTTTCATATATTTCTAACTAATTATTATACTTCAGAACCATGTCATTTGTGTTTTAAATTAAAATGAGCAACAGATATGTTGCTTGTTATTTATTATACTCTGCAATATTAAAGTCTAAAGTAACCAATTGAACAAAGATGGAAAATATCAACAAAAATTTATGTATCCACTATCAAAGACAATATTATTGTTAACACTATCACTACTTTCATAAACATCATCATGATTATTAATTCTTCATTTTATAACATTTCACAACATATTTTCAACGCCAGGTAATGGGGTTATCGAGCTGACCAGAGCTTTAATAGTTAGTATAAATGAAGTCACTAAAACAGCTTTTACTTTAATCATTATTACGATGTTGAAGAGATGAGGATTTTATTGATGAGTTAAAATCTAAGAACTAATTTATCTTGTATTCTTAGATTGATTCCTTACTGATAATTAATTATTCATTAACTAGAATTGATCAATTTATAATTTGATGGCAATTAGTTAGGAAACTCATGGATGTGTTTGTTGTAGCTTTTTGTCTATAAATAGTGCTAATTAGAACATTGCATAAAAATATGTGAACTAATTGTTGAATCATGATAAATAATAGGAAAAAATATTGCTAATTGAAACATTAATTGCATTAAAATAGACAATATGATTGTTGAAGACATTTATTTTTTTGCTCCTCATTATCTGTTATTGCCGATTGAATAATTTTACAGCATTCATATTTCCAAATTCATTCACTTGGCTTCATTAGCACAGGCTTGGGAATTTACCCACATAAAATCACAATAGCTGTAAAAGTCATGAATCTGCACTTCCCTTAAGGAAAAAAAATTCATTAAAAAACCCAAATGATCGAATGACAGGATAAAATGTAAGAGTTGACTCGTATTCATTATTCATCTATTTTCTCCCTTTTCCCTAACAACTCCTTTAGGGAGGGAAAAGAAAAAGAAAATACATCAAAGAAAAATTGGCAGTGGAAACCAATTTTGTTCTAATCATCATTACAATACAACTAATTAAATAACTCTACATTCAGAACTAATGGGCAGTATCTAGAGCATGAGTGACTTGTTGCAGAAGTCATTTTGTTTTATTAGTTTTGTACATTTTGATATTATCTTGGCATAACAATTGCATTCTATTGTTGCTAATATATATGTATGTCTTATATAAACGCTTAATTGGAGCTAAAATAGGTGTATGTATTCTATAAATGCTTAATTGATGAATTCAAGAAGCAATTGAAGAAAGTATTTATCTTGTTTAAGAAAAAAAATTTTTACTTTCCTCCAGAATAAAATTTCCAAAAACCTTTGCCCCTCTAGTAAAAACTTTGTTTTAAACCAGTAATTTAACTTCTAAATGAATAACTTGGTTTATGTTGAGAGCTTTTATAATTTCTCCTGAATTAATAAGTTATATTAGAAACATATGAAATTGTTAGGTTGTGTATGTGGCTTACTTTGTTTATAGATACACAACCAACCAAAAATGAATTTTTTAGGGTATATTCAACTATCAGTTTCCATTAGACTTCTCCATCAGAGCTTTTAAGAAAGTTTTCTTTTTCTTAAAATTTCTTTTGTTACAGCTAGGATTATATACTTTCACTGACAAATTATGTCATATCAATAGAAAAGATTCAGATTATGTCTTCAAATGTGAAAGAAGAAAAATATATACCTTGGCTATACAAGAAATATTTTCATCAAGTTATGTAATAAAAATGGAATAATTTTTTTTTAGTATATCTTCAGATTCTCTGCATCTGAAATACAGCCAAGCCTCAATTAGTGTAAAATCAAATAATACAAATCTAATTGAGTATAAAAATCTAAGATGATACAATTTTTCATTTAGCATGAGATTAAATTTGATTTAGTAAGAAACTAAATTTGATTTAGTATATTTTTTTTTGGATGCGTGAAAATTAAAATCTCTGTGTCTGCTTAAAAAAAGAAGAGAATTACATTGGAGCAGACAATAGATGTAATGGAACATCATTTTCATTGTTTGGAATCAATTAAATACCATTTTCAAAATTCCATTATAACTTTGATAGGTACAAATTCAATTATTATGCATTTTTTATAGGGTTGATTATTCATACTAACTGAGAGCAAAAAACTTTTGGCTATAATGAAGATATAATTATAAATTTTGATGATTTTTTTTAAATCAAAATTGGAATTTTTTTTCCCACTTGACTGGAATGAATTCTCAAGAATTGCAATACAGAGCAGAAAAAGATAGATATTTGCCTGGAAAATCTCAGAAACTGAAGGTATTTTAAGATATGTATTCATGAGGAGAATTCTCAAGAGAATTTTGTGGTTGGAACCAATTAGAAAAGTTTGGACAGTAATCCTGATGAATTGTACCTTCTGGGATTTTGAGATTGCTCACTTCACTTCAAACTTCTCAAATCATCTTATGCATCATTTAGCTTACAATGGAAGATATTGCCTGGGAAATTAACTCTTTGCTTTGAATAAGAACATTAGTCTGGAAGTAATGTTCTAAGACTTTTAGCATCTTTTTACAGAACTAAAGGAGGAAACATTTGTTTCCTCAAATACTATTGGGGGGGGACTCATTTTCATGCAACAAATGCTGACAATATTATATTCTTGCTTATCACGATTAATTTTGGCAAAACATTATATAAACCAGATAATTGATTAAGATATTTCTGGAAGCATGATATATGAAAATATATTTTCAGTGTTACTAAAGATAATATCTTGTTAACTCATTCTCTCATAGATAAATTGAAGCCCAATCCCCTTTCCTTCCCTTCTTAAATTTGATTTCTTGTATATATATTTTCTTTGTCTAAAGAAGCTTGCTCCATCGAGAGAAATATGTCACAAAATTATAAATAAAACTTATTTTGAATTAAAATTGGTTTCCACATTGTCTCTATTATTAAAATATTAATTTACAAGCATAAAAGAAACTTCACTTATTTTGATATCGAATAATCATGATATTGAAAGTAGAAAATGCTCTTTTGAGAATTTATGGAGAATTCTAGGATATTTCAGTCTGAACTTGTGCCAGTGTAAAACATCCTTTTTAGGCTAAGATATCACAGACTTGAAATGGCTATAAATTCAACATAATTAAAATAAGTTTGATAGAATAAGATAAAGATATAATGATAAAAAAAAATAAATTGGTCCCTGTTTTGTAATGTAGAACTGTGTATTTATGTTATTCAGATCTTTTTATTTCACTTCTGTTTTTTGTGCATAAATGCTGGTATGTTTCCGATAATTCATACTTACCAAATATTCATTTCATTACTAAAATAATATCGCAAAATTGGCTGTACAACAGGTTATTATTATTTTAAAATCTCTTTGAACATTCATTTGGAAATTAACTTTTCTTTGCCAATTGAAGAGAATCATTTACTTTAGAGTTTTATTCAATAGATTCCTTCCGAGGGAAATTATAAGTTTTTGGATAATTACCATTCTCATTAATTTGGGAAAATATTTCTTTCATTATGCAATTCCTGAAGCTGTTGCAGACTCCTTTGTCCCAGCTGTGAAACAGATACAAAGAATTTTATGCTCCCAAGTAGTAAATGAAAGAGACAGATGAGTCAAGTCACATTTTAAAACTTTGACATTGGCATATTTCCAGAGAACTTCACTCATTGGGTTCTTTTAGCATGCAAGCAGTTTTGAAGAATTATGGTTATCCAATGGTGTGATGCCATCAAAAATAGATTCATTCCTTAATCCAAAGCTTAGTCAGAGGTATTTTACTGCAACAGCAATGGCATTAGTCAGGATTTTGAATTGCCAAAATTGAATCTAAGACCTGCTATTCCTGAAGTAGAATTCTATTGGCTGTTGAAGATAAAGCAAGGATTTAACAACTTTGTCAGGGCCTGAGTGCACAGCTATTAAGATGGATGCTTGCTGGAGCATCATGGGATAAATGACAATTGTGATTGGCAGATTTTGTTGGGCTAGTGAGAAAAACCAGCAAGGAAATTAAAACTAACTCTGGATTCTAAAATGCAATGCTAATCCATCTTTATTTGTCAAATTCCATTTAGTACAGTTATTCATGTAACAGATTTATGGCTCCTGCTAGCATTATGTCGTTTTCTTTTTACCAATGTAGAAGGTATCAAGTAAATGATGGGATTTATTTCCCTTGTCAGGTACCGATAATAGAAAACATTTTAGCTGCTAATTTTTCAGCCAATACAAACTTAGTTTTTTGGTAGGTTTTATCATTTTTCCAAAATCTTCATGCCTTCTGGGTTAGCAAAGTTTAAACTTACTGATTTTCATAGTTTGAATATTTCATATTCAAAACAAATAAAAACAAAATCAGTTTACTGAGAATTAAAGAAAATCAATAACAAACTTTGTTGTAATGTTACGTGAAGACTAATATTCATACATAAAAAAATAAATGAACGACATATCAGAATCCTCTTTTAATAGCCATTTAATTATTGATCATTTTTTATGCATCTGTGTCAATTAAGTTATGGTTGCCTATTTGAGTTCAAGTCAATAATTGTCTCCGATTTGGAAGCTCTGACATCTCCAATGCCAAGATGGAAAAGTAAAATATTGTTTGTTGGTGGATAAAATGGAAGTTAATAGAAAAATGGATGAATGGATTGATTGCACTTTCAAGGTGACAATAACTCCTATTAAACACAAATATTTGGAATGCAATTAGTGAACAGTTGACCTTTCTAAATTAGGTGAAGATTATTGTTTATTGTTCTTGTCTTATAATCAAGGTGAAAAAACAAAGTGAACCCCTATCTTCCGGCTAGACTAGAGTTTGACAATATTTTCATACAGTCCAAAAGTAACAATAGATTCACAATCAATGTACAATGTATTTACTTAATTTTTTTTTTCTAAGTTGAATGATAAAATGATTGTAAGCCAAATCAAAGAGGTATACACCTACCTAGATACATTGATATATTATTACATAGCACATTTACAGCAATACTTTGAAGTATTTGTTAATAAATAAATCTACAAAAATACTCAATTGATTTCTTTTCTTGTGGAATATTGATTTACGTCTTTGTATCCACTTATATTTCCTGATGGAGTGGCTTTTTAGATGTGTATGCACTTGTCTTGATTATTCTAGTGTGTCTGCATGATTGTATATATTTATGTGTCCAACCAACAGCATGCATTTCAACTTTTTATCTCTGTGGGTTTGCCAAAGGAGGATAATCAAATTGATGAATTGGGATTATTTTGACTGTTAATTATCTAAAAGTACAGTTTTAGAAGGTACTTTTATCTCTAATAATTTACTGTGCATATGGTAAGGACCAAGTTGAGAAGTGCATAAAAAGCAACTTCAGCTTGTCCAAAATTAGAATCTCTTGCGTGTGTATTAAATTGGAGAGACAATTTGCGAAGCCAAAGTTGATATTGTGAATATTTCTTAAAGAAATCTCATTTACAACATCAGCTTTGGCTTCTTGAATTGTCTCTTCAATCTAATACTGTCAGATGAATTATAATTGACATCATGACATCATCTGTGTATGTATGTATGTATGTACATGAGGACTTAACAGCTCAAATGGCATATCATCCATCTTGGGGATTTCTTTTCTTTGAAGAAAAATGCAAAAAAAAATTTTAAAAAATAATATGTACCACTGTTATATTTCCTACTTCATAAACAATATAATTTATCAAAAGGGCTTATAATCCAATATTGCCAAAATGGATGAAACACCCTTTGAGCACTTGAGCACTCATATATATACACCCATACAAGGTTAATTATAATGAAATTATTCTATTTTAAGCATTTTGCATCTTGATAAAGAGTTAAAAACACTTACATGAATACCTTTGGCAATGATCCTGTAGTTAAAGGTTGGAAGCGTGCTTGTTGCTCATGAAATGATTAATTGATGTACTAGGGAGTGAGAAAACTCAAGTTGAATTCGGCTCTGCTGATTACCAGAAGATAGTAACAGGATGATATGCGTGTGACCGACCTAAAGCTCATCGGGGTGTTGGTGTGGAGTAGTGGACACTGCTGGAATCGTTTCTGCAAGACTGGACAATGGCCTAGGTGAGTTCTTTGTTTTCATCTAATTAATTACTTTTGTCTTTTATTCACAATGATAAGTAAAAACCCAATCATGCTCATATGAAAAGGAAGTCATTTATTGTTATCACTTCGGGAAAGAGTCTTTTAGGTAACAACAACCGGCTGATAATATCAAGCAAAGGATATAAAAATCAGAACAATTTACATTCACTGTTCTAGAGTCATTTATTTAAGGTGTTTGAGACCAACTGATTTTGATAACAATAATTATTTGATAACATTCTGTGATTATAATAAATGGCTTCCTTTGAATACTCAGTATGTATGGTCACTATATTTAATATGTATAGTCACTTTTAATGTCTTCTTTGTCATTATCTCCTCACTTTTTTTTAACTAAAAAAGTTTTAAAAAATGTGTCATCATTAAGTTTAATTTCAGATTTTGAGAAAATGTTTTAATTTTTCAAGAGAAAAAGAATTGTTAATCCACAATAGTTGTAACTTAGCCAAAAATGTTCAAGGAGAAGCGGGGAAGAAGAGAGATGTTTTTTCTTCTCAGTAAAAACAGGAAATAGTGTTTTCAGCTTAAATCAAAAAGTGCATTTAAAATATCAAATTCTGGGAATAAAGGAAACAGAAATAAAAGAACGCAACTATCTATTTTATTGATCCTGTTCAACTGTCATAAATTTCATAAACACATCATTTATTTGGGCTTAAAGACGATTCTATGCTTCAGTTTGAAGATACATTTTAAACCAATCATTTTTTTTTTATTCATTCTTTTGCGATTCATCCTTGTATAAGAAATATCCTTGTATAAATCATAAAGTTCTCTAGCTTTATCATTTGGCCAAGGAAATGATTGGCTGGAAAGCATTTGGCATGAATAGTCATACTGAAAATCAAATTGCAAGTATACTTTAAATGTAGAGTATACGATCAATGTATAATACCAGCTAAGAGGTATAGGTGGAAAACAAACTAAGAATACCATTGAAGGTAATGGAAAGAGCAATATTAGGAATAACTCTTAGTGATAGAGAAAGATCATCATGGATCCTAGAGACTACCTGGGTGGAGGACATCATATGTGATTAAGCAACAAACATGAAGATAGTCAGAGCACATGGCTGAAAGATAGGATGACGGATTGAGGAAAAGGCTAATCGATTGGTGCTTGTGGGATGATAAATACAGTAGAATTAGACTTGACTCAAGATGGAGAGACAAGATAGAAAAGTTTGCCACTAAGACGTGGAAGAGATTAACACAATCACGCTTGTCATGGAAGGCGATGGGAAGAGCCATTTCGTAGCAGTAGACTTATAATAGCTGATGACCATCATTACAAAACTATTAAATTGAGCTCTGTTTCTCTTATTTTCTCTGAGTTTTTGATAAAGATTTCTGATTTAAACATTCATGATATCAATGCTTCAAGAGGAATCTTATCTTAGAAAATTGCTTGAAATTTGAATTTTTTTTTTTTATTATTGTTGCTTTTTCTTGGAATCTTTATTATTATGACAAAATACTTCAGTTAACGTATTTTGCTTATACTGATGGAGCTGCTTATTTTGATCACTTTAGGAGAGAGTCTTTTAGATAATAATGTGTCTGATAACATTAAAAGATTGATATATAGAGGAAGTCAATCACTTTGATCACTTGAATTTAAGTGTGAGGGACTGACTGATTTTGGCAATAATAAGTAGCTAACTCTGCACCTGAATAATTTTTTAGCAATCCATGCTTTTATTATGCATAGGCATATTGAAAGGCAGTTGGCACTCTATAACAAATATTATCATGTGACTTTTTACAATAAGGTATTTAATGAATTTTTCTTCTGTGCAAAAAAATGATTAATTTTGGAGAGAATTCTATTTGCTTCAGTGGGAATTAAAATCTTGCATCTTCAGATGCGCCTTGTGTAAAGTCCAAAAATGTCCGCACTCCAGTTGCTGATTCAAGGGAAGTTAATGGGAAGCAACTTGCCCAATCTTTAGGCAAAATAGAAAGTATCAAACAATTCCTTGCTTCTGATACCAGAAGTGATGAGCTGAGGCCTCATTCTGGTAGCTGGTCAGTCTCTTGATCAACCAGTAGCCATTGTAAACATGTCTCGTCCATCACCTCATTTTCTAGCATTACTAATATAGTTAAAACCAAACGTGTTTTTAACCAACGCTAACAAAACAACAAAAGCAAAGATATAAAAAATGATGAGGCGGACAGTTGTACAAATATTTTACATTTACTTGAAGACCGAGAAGAAGAAATCAAACATTTGATCAAATTGGTTTTTATTTCTGTGCTTGGCTGTTTTGACCCTTTCCAGATGGATGGGTCAGATCTGGCCAGCCAAGCAGGTACTTTTGTTTACAACCAAATCTAATAATACCAACTGGCCGTAGAGGGCTATAAGCTATTGAATCAGCCCAAGCAACATGGTGGCTCCCATGTAACGGCAGTATATTAGCGATATGATCAAATTTCAATACCATGACAACCAAACATAGACTTATGAATACCCAGGAGGCCCTGTAGGCCATTTTTGACTGACAACAAGTTTGAAGCAGCGGAAATTATTGTTTTATTATTAGGATTACTGTTATATGATTCTGAGACATAATTGCTACAATTCATTGCAACTTCATCCTAAATACAGTTATATTTATTTGGCTTTTTTTTCGGCAATTTTATTGCATTTGGTTTCTAGGGAAATGACCAAAACCAGATATGCCTCTGCCATATAACCTGAAAATAATCCTACCAGAATATACATGGTATTGAGGGGTTAACTTGCCCAGAATTGAATTCAAAGTTCAGTTACCTTAAAACTGGTAGAATTTACTAATGAATCCAGGAAAAACTTGAATAATTCATATATATTTTTGTATACAAATAAACTTAACTGGTTTAATTGGTTATTATGAAGAAATCATCACATGACAAATGTCAGGAATGATCGTTTAAGATTTTTTTTAAAAAGAATGATCAATAGATAACTTACTTCTCTGGTCTTTTGTTAGGCTGTGATCATTAAAAAAGTCTGAATTTACAAAAAATATTCATGAATACTGCCAGACACAAACCAAGGGATCATTTCAGTGTAAACTTACACTGTTAATCGAACTCCCCACTGAACATAAAAAGATGTGAATGTTGAAATTTTCAGCCCTATAGCTCCAATGGTGTAGTTTGTGTGCATGATACATACATACATACATAGCCAGCCAACTTCAAAAACTCAAGAAACCTATGAAGACAGTTCTAGTGACAGTTTCTAATATCTAAAAAATCTTTATAATTTTCAATGTTTTCTCCCTTTGACGAATCATGTAACTTGGCTCTTTCCACGAATAAAACTCAATTCCTAATTCACGCATTCAGTTAAACATACATTCAAGATTCAGATAAAAAAATGTATGAACTTTACTCTTTTGTAAGAGATTACTATTCCTATTATATTTTTTAAAGGGATTTGTGGTTTAATCTAATCAATGGTTTTGTGGTAAAACCAAATTAGCAGATAATGATAGGCTGTCAATTGGATTAGATTTGGCACATTTGTTCTGAATTCAAACAGTCGGTTTTCTCATTCAACTGATCATGTTTCGGCATTGCAATTTCAATTCAGAGAATTTATTTGGGGAAAAATGCAAATACATTTCCACTTGATATCACCCACCATTTTCGTTCAATACTGATATATTAGCAATGACACTTATCCAATAACTGGTCACGATTTCTACCTACAATGTATGTACCTAAAAATCTTGTTGGATAGAATTATTTTGTTCTGATGCTATGGATATTATGATTCTGTTTTGTATATTCTGTGATTGGTTACCCTCACCATTTTACATTCTGTAGTTGACTTTCAAGTGACTTTTAAAGTTGAACTCAAGGGTCTTTTCTGAAAAAAACAATAGATTGCTTTGTCCTTCTCTCATTGAAAGACACAAACAAAATAGAAATCTTATATCAAATTTGGCTTATCACATAGTCAGCCATTTTAAAAAAATGTCCAAAAATTTTAAAAATCAAATAGCAGGCTCAATAGCTATAATATCAGTTGGCTTTGTGTCAGGGTTAAATTTTCACATCAATCCTTTTTGTACTGGTTTATTGTAAAATATTCATGACTTCGTAATGCCATTAAAATCCTCCAGAAAGTGCAAAAAATGGAAATGTACTTAGAAGAATAAACTTGATTCTTATCAATCTTTAATTACCACTTAGTTACACCTTAATTTTTTAGTTATTTTTTCATTATAACTTAACTGTGTGTCAATCCATAGTGATGAGTAAACAGAGTGGATTAGAAATAAAGAATAAACTTTCAGTGGGACTCTTGACAGACCTTATTTTTTAATCTCTGAATCAAGCTATTAATTAACTAATGTAGACTAATCGCCTGAGTTGCGATAAAACTAACTAGCAAAAAAATTAAGATGGAGGTAAATAGTTGTCAAAATTTCATAATAATGATTTATAATACTTCATCAAATAAAAAAATTGAATGATAATAAACTTCATGTCGAGGAATTTCAGATTTTCCCAATACTATTAGTTCATTGAAAAGGGTGTGGTTTCTCGAATTTGCTCTTCCTGTCTATTCCCTACCTTTTCCTTAAAAACAAACTTTTGTTAGCATCTTAATTTCACTCTCTTGACAATAGCCGAAAGTATCTTAATTAGACACTTCTGTTGCTTCCAACTCGTTAATTAATGAACCTACTTGTATATAATTATATCTCTTTCATTCTTGTATATAATTGCATCTGTTTCCTTACTATGTTGTGTGAGCTGAACAAGGAGAATTATTCTGAGAAAATGAAATTGTCCATTTATTTCTTTGCCTTAGATAGATAACTGGATTTATAAGACTATAAGAGAGAATTCTCGTGTAATTCGATGCTTATAAGATTGGGAAAATGAGTTTTGTAAGTTAAGAATTTTGGTTGAAATAAACAGAAACTTTACAAGTCTGAATTACTGTACATGTCAGCCTGCAAGTCGACCCCAAAACTAAGATGTTAATTCAGGTTTAGTCCAGTATTCACCAGATAAGTTAACTCTCCAACATGTGGCAGCATTGTATTTATTAGCATGAAGTCATAAGGTCTAGATAGACTAATATAGTCCTTTATGATTAAAAAGTTGATTTATATATATGGTATTTATATTCTTTTGTGTTGGCATGGTTTGGTCACTTCTGATATAATTTTCATTAAATGCTCATATGTAGCAAATTCAACTTAACATTTTGAAGGCTTTGCAATTTTTAAATTCAAAATTAGATACTACAGTAGAGAAGTAGTGAATATAAGTTTGCTGGTTTTTTTCTCATTTTTCAAAGCTAAAAGGTGTAATTTGGATTTTGGACATCCAGATAAGAAATGCAAGTCCAAGCTTCAAATAAAGCACATACCATTTGGAAATACATATTCTTTAAATTAATTGTGTTATTGAATGTATGAATAATTATTTAATTAAATTCTTTTGTTCTCAACTTGTATTTTCCTTTATCTAAAACATACAAATGTTTTTCTTTTTACTCTTTTGTTTGCAAGGGAATAAAGAATAAACGATTACAAATTCAATTTGTTGATTTTCTGTCAATTCATTCATGTAATGCCTAGTACAAGATAATGAATACTTTGTCTTAAAAGGAGGATGACTGCTTACTGAGTATTTGGAAGGGTCAATACCTGTCAATTTGAAGAGCAATAAACATCTGTTCCCAATGAGCCCTGGAGAAAGGTGGAAAAAAGAAATTACATTCAAAATGAACAATACAAATGATACAGCTATAGTTTTTCCATTTCAACAGGATTGAGTTGTTCATTGATAATCATTATTTACCTCTGCCAACAGAGCTAGAAGAGGTATATGTATTGACTCATGTTTGTCAATGAAATATCTCCACAAGTCCGCAATGAATTTCAATGACATTTCATGGAAGGTTGGGTCAGCGGGTAAGGAAGAATTGATTAAAGTGATTGTATTTTGTGGAGATCCTAAATTTTTTTAGGTACCTTCTCTGAATAATAGCTATATGTATTGAATTATCAAAGGCCTTTAAATGACTTGTCCAATCAGTCAAGCCGGCTAAAGATTCTTCTCTCTTCTCTCCTGGTCACATTTTTAGGGCTGCAACCTTGAAAATACACCACTACATACCATCAGCTTTTTGCAGTTTCTTTGGCCATTTTGGACCAACAATGCCCAAATCTTGCGCTGGTATTTTTTTAGATAATTGTAAATATAAGATCCATTTTTTCAAGATAATCTTAGTTAATTAGTTCTTGTACATGCTTAAGCTACAGCAATCCATTAATGTGAGGTAAGGAGATATATATGAAGTGATTTTTATTCTGTCTTTAGTTACAATGGTGTTGGCAGAGATATGTGCTTTTTGAGTGCTTCCTAATTATCATTAACGATTAACGGTGTAATTATTATTTTAGGATATCCTTATTTCTGTTATTTAATTTTTCAATCTCTTTGGTCGAAATCATCAACCAAAATTGTTGACATAGGATTTTCAGTTTTCAACTTGAACTATGCATGTATCACATATATGGGCCACACCAATGGAGCTGAAATTTTGAACATCTACTCTGTTGTATGTCTAGAAATTTGCAATGTTAATTTATGCTAAACTGATTCCTTAGTTTGTGTTTGGCAGCATTCATACTTGTTTTTTTCTTAAATTCCATCTTGTTTAGTGATTACTACTCAACAAATAGCAAGAGAGGTAACATTTATTGATCACGTCATATTCCAATTTCTTAATTGATCACCCCCTCATTGGCCACATAACAGTTTCTATTGAGCAACTAACCAAATTAGTTAATTTTGTGTGTATGCAAAAATACATCAGAAATATTAGAGCCTTTCCTAACTGGATTAGTAAATTTTATCAGTTTTAAGGTAACTGAACTTTGAATTCAATTTATTCGCTAGCTAAGCGATATTTTTCCTTTTTTTTCAATCTTCAAGATTTTTGAGATTTTTTCACCCATTTTTTCTCTGATATTTCTACTCCCACCCTTCCTCATTCTTATTCTCCTCCTCGCATACTACCCATTTTTCTCTCTTTCTTCTACAACATTCTCTACCCCCACCCAATCCTCTCATCCTGCCTCTTTTGTTTCTTCCTCCTCTTGCCCTGACTCTTTCTGTTTCCTCCCCCTCTCACCCTGATTCTTTCTGTTTCCTCATTTCACCCAACCCTTTCTGTTTCCTCCCCCTCTCACCCCACCTATTTCTATTTTATCCTCTTCTCCCCATCCTGCCACCGTTTTCCCCACCTTGTAAGCCTGTCCCTTTTCTTCTGTCCCCTTCCTCCCACCCTGTCTCTTTCCTCATTCTCTACCTTTCCTCCTCTCCTCCTTGTAGTTTTCTCTCATTTTCTCTCATTTTTCCTTTTTTTAACCTGAATTGTTTCTGTTCTCAATAAAAATTTTTGCCTTATTTCTTTCTTTTTCTCCACCTAATATCGCAGTCACATTTTTCTCTGCTTTGCCAAATGTTTTTCTTCTTGCCGAAGAATAGTGAGACAGAAGACTGATTATATATATTTTTTACTTATTTATTATCCAGGAGGTTTTCATTCATATTTTTTTTCTAATTTTACACTTTTTTTCCTATTAAACACTATTGAAGATATGATTGATTTATTTGCATCAAAATATAGAAAGATTTAAAGAATATCTATGAGCTCCTTGACAGGAAACATGTCAGTTTTTATTCTATTTTTTATTGTGAAAGATTTTTTTTAGTGGTATTGAAAAAAGAAAAATGTTTTTACTAGAGCCTGGCCTCACAGCGATACCCCAAACTGCAGAGGAATAGATTTTATCTGTAGCCTTTTGAAAATGACAAGTGATGCTCACATGGGTTCAAACACTGATTCTTGGTCGTCTTTTTTGTGTTGTTGCAAATCCGTACGGCTTGAAATATGGTTTCATATTTGTGGCATAGTTTATCTTTGACACATTTTTACTCAGATTAAGATCTTGCATTATATTGTTGATGTATTCAACAGATACAATTGGGGAATATCTTAGAGTTATGCATATTGAACTAATAATAATTCTTATCAAGTATATAAAACCGGTTTTGAATCATGGGAAATAGTATAGAATGAGATTCTATGTCCTTCTGCTCTTATAAAAATTGGCCATTAGCTAAGTAATTTTTAGTTATTAATAAGTAATTCTCCTTTTTTTGGACATAGCTGATGTTTAAAAGTTTGGAAAATAATTCTAAATATTAGTTTTTGACGTATAGTTAAGAATTTACAACAGAAAGTTATCAAGTTTCAAATATCAGTGTGGTAAGTTGACAGTTATCATGATCGATTTATGTATAATAACTATATAATTAGGGTTTTATTTATTAGGTTGCATACTCATTGTATAATATACATGTGTATCATACTACATCATCATCATCATCATCAATAGCAGCAGCCTTTCAGCATTTGTCATTGGACGTAGACTTTCCCCAAGATTCTCCAGGTCTTTCCATCATGGGTATCATGGAGCTAAAACTTTCTAAACTTGTTTTTTGCATATGATCTCTGGGGATCCACATTGTGAGTCGTCCAGCAGTCGTAAGCCATTTTTGCCACGTGACCAATCCATTGCCATTTGAGTTTTCTAATTGCTTTTATGATATCTGGGACTAATATTTTTTTCCTTATATACTCGGTTGTCTTTTGATCTTTCCATGTGATGTTAAGGATGATTCTTTCTTGTGTATGTTGCATAATTCTCAGTCTGAGGGTCAATCTTTTGGTTAGGTCCCTTTTTTTCAGCTCCATAAGTCACTATTAGTGAGGATGAATTGGTGGTATATCCTTCTTTCATTTATCATCAGGTTAATTCATATCATTTTATCATATATTAATATATCAAATCATTTTCTGATATTCATCAATTAGTGATCAATTTGGGGTGGAAAATGGAAAATGCAATTGTTAAACTGATTCGAATTCAAAAGAACAGACTGAAAGAAATGTCATTTCTCTTGATATTTCCAGCTGAAATACAGCCATCAGATATGGTAAATCTTTGCTTAAAATCTGTTAGTCTCTTGTGAAACATTGTCTCTCATTCATGTTGCTGAGTCTTCCAAGGATCTTTTCCAAATGAAAAAGAAATAAGAGTAAACTAACACCAAAGCTGTTTACTTATAATGACTAATAAGAAAAAAAAAAAAAAAGTTAATGCTTATAGTTTTGAGATGAAGCTTTATTCCATTTAGATTTTCCCATGTTGTATTATGGGAAATTTTTTTTCTTAATCCAGAAATTCATGCCTACTACCACACATAATTCTTAATCTATTTGAGCAAGACCCATAAAAATAAGCAAAAATAAAGGGGCATCTTTATCTTTGTCGTCTATATCATTGTCAGAAGTTCTGGGATGAAATACTGTCATTCTATCATGAATTCTCTGAACTAATTTTCTCATTTTTTTTTTTTTTTCATAACTAGTATTGTCTGAAATTATTTGTTCAATTAGGATGTGTGAGTTGAATAGATGAAACAATTCTAGTTATTCACAGCAATTCTGAAGCGAACAATACTGTACTTTTATGAATTAGTTGGACATATCTTCATCTTTGTTTAGGATAATTTATTCAAACAAATCATCTTGGAGCATGAATCTCTGATGCTCAGATTCATGAATGGTTTTAAGTAAAACAAATTAGATAAGACTCAGATATTATCAAATACAATTTATACCTGAAGAAGGCCACAAAGCATATCAACAGGAAAGTTTTATTAAAAGATGTGGATACCAGTTTGAATGATTCATGGGATGATTATAATGAATCTACAAGAAGTTTAAGAATATAATAGAGATTGCACTGGCTGACATAGGATAGAAAAGTCAGAGATGATAATCTTAATAGATCAAAGGTTGCTTGTGGATTTCACATGGTAAGACTTAGAGGATTTGAAAGGTAATGAAGAAGAAAAGCTAGAATCTTAAGTAGCTACAAATCATGAAATAACACAGACATGAAACTTATGAACAAACGATTCTCAATAAACAATACTTTGTTTACCAGTGTTTGTGAGTTTTACTTATTGTTTAGATTTTCGAATACAAATAAGTTGAAAATAATCACACAAACAGGTTTCATATATTAGAAAATGTCAAACAAAACTGTCACCTAAGATTTCTTCAGTTTTCAAGTTGGTTTGGCTGGCTGGCTGGCTGGCTGGCTGGCTGGCAGGCTGGCTGGCTGGCTGGCAGGTTATATAGATATGATGCATGCAAGCCACACCAATAGAGCTAGAGGGCTGACAAATTGAACATTTACTCTTTATTACGTCTAGAAAAAAAAGGTTTTTCTGTTTTTGGAAGATCCGAACCCAAATAGGTTTTTAGATGAGGCCAAAATTTACAATGTGAATTTATGCTAATCAATCCCTTAGTTTATACCTGTTTGTGTTTTGGAATTTCAGACTTTAAAAAATAACTAGTGATAAGAATTGACCACAAAATAACCTAACTAAATTATAAAATTTGCTAAAAAAAAGATTATGATAAACTTTAGGAAGATCAAAATGAAATAAAATAATACATTGAAGTAACCAACTTTTACAAACCCAGAACAACAGAAAAATAAATTAGAGAAAGAATTTCCTTTTTGTAAGAAAAACCTCCAAAATAATAAAAAGCCAAAAGCATGCTTGAAAACAGGTAAGTCATGAGAATTGAAGATTAAATTTACTCAAATAAATGATACCTTTTAATTCAACAAGCAAATAAAACTATATATTTACAAAAAGGTTAACAAATCTTGATAAAACCATATCGCATAATGCTTGCAAAGTAATTGATTACAACTCATTCCGACCCTCATATTTCAAATCATGGTGGAGGTTATCTTCTGAGTATATATACAACAGTAAGGCCTAGTTACATTGTCTATCTGAGATGCTGAAAACAGTGAAACGAGGGTATACCATTGTCACAGACAAAACATGTATCTAATTGATATATTGTCTCTACTCAAAGTATTGAGCACTGTTGGAATAAAGATTTTTTATTGAAATATACTTGTAAAATCTATTTCACCTACACACACATACCATACACACACACACACACACACAAACACACACACACACACATATACAGTTTTGTTTGTTTTTATGAGTTTGTAGGAAATGTATCGTGCTCCGTGATTTAGAAAAGGATCATAACAATAATTAAAAAAACACAATTTGTAATAATTAATAATTTCATTATATGGGTATGGCACTGCAGCAGGCCCGTTGTTTCAATGCCAACAACATATTTTCAAGTGTCCCTTTGGAAATGTATTACTGATTTTGGAACAAGGAGCTGGTTGTAGTATGATACCAATATAATAGAATTATCGATTATATATACATATATATGTACATATATATATGCGTATATATATATATATATATATATATATATATATATATATATATATATATGCGTATATATATATATATATATATATATATGTATATATATATGATGCATGCTAAAATGTCAGTATACATGAATAGAAATTATGGTGATATAATTTTTGCTGTTCTGTTATATTTATAGACATTTGTAGAATTTTTTTCGCTTCATTGCACATTAATTTTCCATCAATAGTTTGCCAATCGTCTGAATATTTTGTCATTCACAACTCAATTATATAAGGATATTCATTTTTTTTCTATTTGAATTCCTTCATAGTGTTTCTTTTTGCTGTCTAGTAAGTACATTTTTAGTAGAATATTAAATATTATGTCAAGTGATTGGAACCATTAAAGATGGAAATTTGTTATAGAAAAAAATTGCGCAAACTTCGTACAGGAAATGAAAAAATAAAAGCGACAAGTCTCGCTAGTCAGTCAACAGACACTGTTATGAGGCCAACATCTTCATGCTGCATGCTATGTCAAGGGTGATCAATTAAAAATTGGAGAAAAAACTTATCTTGCCTTTCAGCGATCACTAAAAAGTCTGGGTTTACAACAAGTGTGAATGCTGCCAGACACCAACTAAGGGGCAAAAATAGAATTAACGCAGATTGCGAATTGAACTCCTGATAAAAAAAACAGTATGGGGCGGATTAACAAAACAAAAAAAAAAACAAAGAAAATTTTTTTTAGTAATAATGAGGAGCAAGTATTCAGATTTCGAGCCCTCTAGCTTCATTGCATACTTGATACATACATAGCCAGCCAGAGTGACTTATCAACTGGCAAAAACCTATGTTAAGAGTTTTGGTTGATGGTTTTTAAAAAGCTTACAAACTTAGAGTAGGAAATTAAAAAAACGAAAGCTTTTTGCTATAAGTGTGTGCATGTTGAATTATGAATATAAGAACACAGACATAGCTTTATGTGTATACAAATACATACTTGTACAAAAACATATGATTACATAGACAGCCCCATGATAAAGAAAGCAACTATTTAACACAACTAATATTTATTTCAATATGATCTTCTTCCATGTCAATGCACTTAATTTAGAGGTAGAATTTATAATGCATGTAAACCCACAATGGTTATTACTTTCTTTTATGAATTATTCATTCTAACAAAAAGACTGAAAAAAAAATGCTCACTGATTTTGTGTTTCCTGTATATGAAAATCTATTTTTATGATTGACTTAATACATTCTCAGAACACGGCAGCTGCATAAGTGTCCTGCTTATCAAAGACTTCAATTTAGAATATTTTTTATATGTTCTTAATATTCTTGTTAATATTTTTGTTAAATGTAAATGAAGTTATAAGATGTTCCTATCAGCTGATTGTATAAGGTCTTTTCATCAATGCTTAAGTCTTATAAAAAAAATCAATAATATTTTCATCTCTTTTTCTCCAGCAAAAGTTATCTAGATATATTTTAATGCCAGATGCTGTGTTTTCTAATGAGAGCTTGAGTGGACATTGTTTAAGATCAGATATTTCTTCTGATATGAATAACTTGGTTTTCTTTCTTCTTAATCATTGACAATGCAGATAAAAAGTAAATCTGGAAAAAATTACTTCTACTACAACTAGAGTATGTCAAAACAATAACAGATATGATGTAGAATGTTTGGAGGATGGAGAATTTAAGGGTTAGATTTGATCTTATAGATATAGTAAGAGCTCTCATAGCACTATTGGTTGAGCTGCTCTGAATGTAGACAGCTTACTGAGATGAAAGGGACATAAGTTTGAGTCTCACCTAGAGCTTATTCATTTTTTCCAGTCAGCGCTGTTTACTCCCTGCCATACACTGGCGGTTTGAGTAAGCTGAGATAAAAAAGAAACTAAAAAGTTTGAAATGGGTATACACATATATATATATATATATATATTGAACAATTACATAACAATTCAATTCATATTAGACACTGTCAACTAAAACCATCAAAATAGGTTTCTTCAGTTTCAAAGTTTGTCCAGCTAGTTGGTTATGTATGTATGTGTAATATGTACAGGCTGCCTCAATAGAAGTAGATTACTGAGAATCTCAACATTTACTCTTTATTACGTCAAAGAGGAACATTTTTTGCTTTTTGACTCTTCCCCCCCCCTAAAAAAAGCAGGGTTTTACATTGCAAATTGAACTACTCAGTGAGTTTTTGCCAAATTGATCGCATAGTTTCTGTTTGGCAGCATTTAGGCTGTTATTTTTTTTTTTCAATTTCTCAGTAACTCATTCATTGATCCCCCTTTTTTCCATTTTTTCAATTGATCAATCTCAACACAGCAGCCTGAAAAATGACATTAGTCACAGACAGACTCACAAGACATATATATATATATATATATATAAGAGAACAGCATTCAAGTTGAAAGAACATCCTGGTCAAAAATTAATAATGGATGACTTGGTTTGTCTAGACCAGTGTTTTTCCAATTTTTTCAGACCTTTAAAGCAAATATTTAAACAGTGTAGCCCTACTGTAAAGTCGGTCAAAAATGATACATCGGAAATTTAAATTCACAAAAAAATTCAGGCATTTATTTTATAACCAAAAATAGAATTGTACAAGAGTACTTGATTGATTGATATAAAGTTATAGCTCTAGATTAAAATCAGTCTTTCAGACTTGAAACTTTATGCGGAGTGTAGGGGGTATTGATTCGGATTCTTTGCCCCTAGCACCATCACTATCTTCCAACCCCACTTACTACTGCTTCCCCTCAAGCACCCATTTTGAGTCTTTCAGCTCACCCAAAGGATGCTATCTCTCATTTTTGGAATCACTGGTCTACACACTTCTTTTAGTGAACTAAGGATATGATTCAGCAGATTTCCCCTATGTTTTGTCCGTGGCATTTCTTGTAAACTGAATTTTGTTCCCTGACAATTGGATTTATGAGAACGTGGCTGCAGAATACAATGAAATTTTCTACTCATTCCGTCTTTGTTTCTTTGGGTCCCAAAAAACTGGACCGGTGTTTCACGAACATATGGTCACCATCCAAATGAGGTTCAAATGGTATTCCTGAGGATTGCAAAATGGATTGGGAAAAAAACAAAAAAGGAAGAAAAATAAAAACAGCTAGTCACCAAGTAAAAACCGCCATGCAGCCAACATCTTTCGACAGCATGCCGTGTTGGGGGTAATCAATAAATGAATTATTTCCCTCCCCTGTTGTTGAGTAATGATCACTATAAAACTATAAAAGTTCAAATAAAAAAAAAAAGCCTGAATGCCACTGGATACAAACTAAGGGACCAATTTCATCATCATCATCATCAGCCTTTTAACATCCATTGTTGGACATAAACTTTCCTCAAGATTTGCGTGACCTCTTTATCATGGGCATCATGGAGCCAGTATTTTCTGAATTCCTTCACCTTGTCACACCTTCTTACTTTCTGTCAGCCACAATTTCTCAGATGATCCTTTGGGCTCCTTGTTTTTGTTGAACTCCCCTCTAGAAACCTGTTTAAAGGGGGAATTTCTCAAAATCAAAGAAACATTTTTTTCTTGACATAAGGAGTAAATGCTTTCAGTCCTGTAGCTCTATCAGTGCAAACTATGAGTGTAATGCAAATATGCATACATAGCTAGCCAGACCACATTGAAAACTGAGGAAACCTATGTTGACAGTTTTTGTTGACATTTTCTGAAAATTGTGAATAGAAAAAATTGTACAAATATATTTACATCACAATTTTCAGAATTGAAAAGAGGAAAGTAGTTGCGAATGATGAAGCATCTAAAAAGGTATGAAAACTCGTGATGTATTCCAATCTGTTCACGTCCAATAATTGTATTTGATTATTGAATCAAATCAATTTTCAATAAGATCTGGGGAATAAAACTAAAAGAAGAAACACTGAAATTATGTTCCTGCCCTGAGGGTTGCCAGACAAAAAAGTTTGTAAAACACCAATAGAGACAATTGCAAATTCCACTTTTTTCATCAGTTATGAAATGAAATAGTTTCATTTCCATTTTTCTTTTTTTTTTTTGCAAATAGTATCTCTAACCTTTTTTGTACAGCTGACTTGTTTGATATTGACAATATTCTTGTAGACCAATGCAAGAGAGGTGTGTTAATCATGACTGGAACATTGATGATAAGTCATCTACAAGTCATCTGTAATTCACTAATATATGGCTTATGCACTCAATTTTGTTTCTAAAAAGATTTCATGGGACCTATTTAACAATAAGATCCAAGGAAATGAATTTATTTATATTTTATAAAGAAAATAAAAATATTTCCAAATCATATAATTTTCTTAGAGTGCTGTAGTACGTGATTTATAGCTTAGTACCGGTATGGTGGTTAGAGACCACTTTTCGATTTTGTTGTTTTTTTTACCCAATGTTTTAGCATGTAGTTTGATTATCCATAGGTTTATGTTGTAGGTCATATAGTATTGGTATTCTTGCCAAGATTAGAAATGGGGCTTGAAGTACAAATCAACTTCTAAAAGCCTACAGATACATCTACCTGAAGAAAACTGGATTATATATTGACTGAAATATGTTAAAAACAACAAAAATGAGGACATGTCGGAAAAAATATGTAGAATAATTACTAATTCTCCTTCAATTGCAACTATTACTTGAATAATGCATTTTGTACAAATTGTGAATCTATAGGTGAGAGATTGTGTGTGGGACCCTATGACCCTGCAATTGCTGGAGCTCTGGGGGCACAATATATCTGAGGGGCCCATAAAAATCTAAAAATAATCTGATAAAATTTGAAGGAGTGCAGTATGACATAGTATTGCAACTGTCAAGGCATATGTTGGATGTGGAGAGATTGAAAGAACAATGAGGTTTATGCAAATTTTGTTCTGTAGTGGATTCTACTCAAACAGTCTCTACAAGTAATCAATCCTTTTTAACGGATTTGTATAAAAAGGACAAAACGTTACATCCATTCAATTCTGCTCATGCTCACATGGTCCAACTAAGCGGCCATTATTCGTAACCGGTGTTCTATTTAAACATAAACATTATATGTGTATATGTATGTGCATGCATGTGTTTATTAACATAATTGCATATGTCTATGTTAAGTAGAAAAATAAAATTTTGTGCTGCAGCAATAGCACAGAAATCAATCTGCTTAAATGTGTGATACAGTTCAGAGAGATCACGTCGGTTAAATTCTTCATCTAATAAACATTTACTGGCAATTCGAACCAAGCATAATTTAATACAAGATTTAGTTGGCCTGATAATTCATTTACAGCTACTAATTCAGTTGGGTGTTAATCAAGTTCAGATTAATATTGTCAACTTGTAAAATGCACTTTGCAATGCAGAAAAAAACAGGTCAGCTTAATCACTATATAGAAACTGCCGTGCAGTCAATGTCTTTTGGCATCAGGCCGTGTTTAAGGTGATTGATCAAAAAATTGGAAAATAGGGTGATCAATGAATAGTCTACTTCACATGCCTTTTGCTCGGCTGCGATCATTGAAAACATTCGAATTTTTAAAGACAACAAGTTTGAATTCTGCCTGACACAAACTAGGGCACCAATTTAGAAAAAACTTGGAAATTGAACCCACAGCAAAAAACTATCAAAGGAATTTTCAAAAAACAAAAATATTTTTCTTTGGACATTATAAGGAGCAAATACTTGAATTTCCAGCTTTCTAGGTCCATTGGTTTGGTCTGTACATAACATACATACATAACCAGCCAGCAAGACCAACTTGAAAACTGAAGAAGTCTATGTTGACAGTTTTGGTTTACAGGTCCTAAAAGCAATCTAAGAGACCATGGAAATGGCCTTTCAGCTCAGGGAATTTAAATACTGACCACATCAACAAATTGAGGATCTACCAATAAAAATCCAGGAATAATGAATTCTAAGTTTCCCCACAGGAGATCTGGCTAATATATAAACAGAATTGATTTTCCCAAGTTCTAAATACTATTTACCATCAAATGTTGTCAAATGCATTATACTGTTTCATCGTACTGCGAATGTGATTTTCCTAATGGGTTGTATACAATTATAGAATTGGATTTCGGGAAGTAGATATATAGTGAGGCTGTACGCAGAATTCATGCTCGGGGATCACAGAGGAGTTTATCCAAGATGAACAAAGCAAACCCATGCAGCTCTGGGTTTAGGAACATTATTAACCACGATAAGAAATTTTTTTCAATTTTGGGGTTGTTTTGAAACCATTTAACCTACACTGAAATTGAGATGTAGGCATATGCAGAACCCCTGCTGTAAATAATTGTCAAACCTGTAAATATGAATTGAGTCTTTCCAAATTTTATTTAGACAATTGAGCTCCTTCATGTTTTTGATGTGAACAGTATTGCAGCTGATCCATTCTTCAGTCTATGTCAAATGAATGATCTATCAGAGCAATAGGCAAATCATTGACTTCAACTCATTAAAGCTATTTTTTTAAAGGTTTCAAAGCAAGGATGGCAAGGGCATAATAAATGTTTCAGTTTTCTTATTTTCTGACAAACTCTGGGGAGTCATATATCATTTTGAAGTTTATAAAATTTAATTCATGGTGAAATCATACAAATGTAATGGTCATGTGACCTCATTATGTATCCAAAATGGCAACCATATTCAGTAATTTCATTTATGTGAAAGAGAAAGAGTGAGTAAGTATACGGTTTGATAATTCTTTTTTTTTAATGAAAATGACATACTTTTTCGTCCTTCTAGTTCTGTAACACCCGTTCCCATATGAACCTGAGAACTCCAAGGTGTCAGTGCTTTTGATTTTGCCAAGCCATGTATTGCTTGAAGTAACTTTGTATCACTGCCAGAAGAGTTAGAGTTGTGTTTGGGGTAGGTGGGTTTGTAAAGTCTTTGGTGACAGAGATAAATTCTGTTGTGGACTGTTTTTGGCACAAAATTTAAAGCCCACCTACGCATGTTCCCGTCCTGAATGAGTTAATTGGGTGATGGCGTAGAGATGATGCTTGGGAGAAAGATATAATTAATATCTGTAGTCTTCAAAGATAATAATGGAAATTATGTCAGATCATTAGCTGATTATCTTCCATGCAATAAATTAGGATAATTTGGGTGTTGTAGAAGAGTGTGTTCAGCTAAGGATAGGGGATCCCAATCTTCCATTTGTAAGTTTTATATGCTGATTAGATTTAAATACATTGCGCAATCTGTACTGGGTTCCCTAAAACACTTCAAGTCTTGTCACTTCAAATTTTAATTTTGACTATAACATGATAATTTCAAATGAAAATACTCTCAGACATTTTCTTATTTGATTCCTGTAATTCTGTGTTCTGTTTTGCATATGGCACTCTCAAATACAGATCATTGTTAGGCCTGCAGAGTTCAACCTGATGTGCCTTCGGCTACACAGTAGGCACAAGGAATGGACACCTAGGACTAACAAGGAAAGGAGAAGAAAAAATTTAAATCCAACATTATAAGCATTGCTACCATTGAAGAAAAAATGTTTACCACCATCATGTTTGGCTGGTATACCCGAAGAAGGCTGAAGATTGGATCAACCTAAACATAGTGTTAACAACACAAACAAAAAGTTCAATTGTCTAAAAAAAAATCTTTGAATAAAATTTAACTCAGTAACGAAGGTAACTTCAATTCTCATTTCAAGAGTGTATATCTGAAATTTTTTTCAATTGTTATTAAAATATTTCGCTGCAAAATTTATCCTGATAAATGATTATTTTAATAATGTTTTTCGTGGTAATGGCAGTTTAGATCATTTCAATAATTTCTCCAACACTAAACTGCTTTTTAACCTCAAAATGTATTGGTTTCACTTGATTAATGGTTTATAGATTAAAGTTCCTTGTTTTAACTCTTGTTAAGAAAATCTAGGTGCAGAGTTTGTAGTAACATTTCAAATTCATATTTTATTAGATGGCTAGATGTGGAGTGATTTTGAAAAAAAGATTATACTTCCTTATGCGTATATCTTCGCAGAGTAAATTGATAAGTCTGTAACCTGTCATAGTTATTAACTGAATTTTAATCAGAAATTTTCACTGTACAATGATTAACCTTTAGCACTCTGCATTCTCCTTCAAGAGTGCCCAGATTTTGTGCACTTTCTAACTTTGGAAGCCTGTAACTTGTGTGTCAGTTCTTGTAGACTAAAATAGACATGACAACACAACCACTGAATTCTTACACGATAGCCATCAATGAGAGAGAGGACAAACATTTTGCTCTACTGAACAACGTTCTCTATAGAGAGCTAAAGGTAAAGTGCATTGACAAGGAAGGAGATTATGTTGAAGAATATTTGTTGTATAAAATAAAGGCTTTCCTTTTCCTATTAATATACTTTATACTTATCAATGCACTTACATATGCTCTTATCTATAATAGGGAACATAGGCAAAAAGCATCTACATCTCTAAAGAAATCAGCTTTCACTACCATGTGTGGTACCAAATGTAATTTTTGATGGAGCTCAGTGCATAACAATCTTGCAAGGCCTTTTTATTTTTTTCATTTAGCTTTTATGTTCAAACGATACAAAACAAAAATGAAATATTGATAAAATTATGATGGATCAATAATCGTTCCCCATGAAAACATTATAAATCTTCAGACAAGTTTTGCTGAAACATTTTACATTTTTATCTGCAAAAAAACATATCATGTCTATTCAGAAAGTGGCTCTATGAAGTTGCTTTGCCAAAAGTGATGCAGAAATCCCCTACATACACTTAGGTACCTCTCATGTTAATAAGAGGCATAGATAAAAAAACGCTTATATTACAAAAGAAATCTTCCTTCATTGTCATATCAGCACAATTCTCTGATTGAGAGCAAAAATACAGGATGAAAGGCAGAATATTTGATTAGTCAGCACAAACAAAAAGCTCCTTGAAGTTTTGGAAATCATTTCTGTTCTTCATCAACACAGATTAAAGAAGAGTATGCTTTCACTCCCCCATATCTTATACCTACTTGGAGAAGACCAACAACAGACCTTTAAAGGCTGATTGAAACAAAAAAAACTGCTCTAATATCTGCATTTATTATTCTCTTTTGCTCTGCGTGATTAAGCAGGAAATTAATATTCAAAGGAAATTAATATTTGAACTCATACAAGGCAAATCAAAGCATTTTTGGCTCCTTTGCCTGAATAACTTGAAAGGAATTTCAGTTTTTCTGTTTAATCTTAATGAATAAGACAAAACATTGCTTTATTGTCAAACTTAATATATTTACTTGTCTTTTAAACTTATTTAGCTATCCTGTGCATTTCTTCCAATTAGTTCAAAAGATGAAGCAGCTGACTGTGAATGAAATGTTGATCATCTCACAGAATTGTTCCTTTATTCTTTGTTTATGAGAACCCATAAATGTCTACCATATATGCATGTGCAAGTTGACTTTTTAAGCATCGATTATTTTCCCTGATGGATCATATTAATCTGTTTAGACCTTATGAACCCTGAACAATAGTGCTTGATGTTGGAAAATCAACTTATCCAGTAAATATTGGACTAAACTTGAATTAATACCTTAGTTTTGGAAGTTGGTGCTTGAATGCTAGTCAGGTTTTATGTGTGTGTATATATCTATATCTATATCTATATCTATGTCTATATATATATATATATATATATATATATATATATAGACATATATATATATTTGTATGAGTGATGATTATAATGACATTAGAGTGGAGACTTTTTAATCATGTAGCATATCAAACAATTTCAGATCACCTAAATGAAGTGGAATAATATTTCTGTCAATATTTATATGATTTAACATATTCGAAAAACTAATAACTTTCATACATTTATTTCCAATGCTGGTGGATGAAATGTGTTATGGGAAATAAAAATATGAAAATAATTATTTTTTTCAATTTGTGACATCATACATGCATCATAGTAATTATATAACACATGCACACACACACACGCACGCACACACATGCACACACACACACACGCACACACAAGAGGTGCTACTCAAATGTTGGGGAATTTGACCATAAAAAAAATTACTGAAGCTAACATCTAATTTTCACCTCTGAAGTACATACCCTTGGGCAGATGCACAATAGTCTCACAAAGGGTACTGCAAAAGTTTTTTCTCCATTGAGTGTACTGTTCAAATTAGCTGAACTTTTGGATAAACCTGTTTGTGAGTTTATATAGAAACCTATACAGATATTTGTTTATATGTGTGCATGTATTATATACATGTAAGCATATATATATGTGGATGTGTACAAAGTTTGGATCGGCCTACGGATTTGTTCCTAAGAAACCTCCTTAGCCCAACAAAAGTACAATATATTGATTAAGAAAAAGGAAAAAAAAAATAAAGGAAAGATATAATCTTCCTTTCAGTTCAGTGCATCGGGTCTATTTGTTAACCCATTAACAGCGGAAGATGACATGTGTTATACTTATCCAGGCACAGACACAGAATTCAAAGCAAGGGTGATGGTGGCTTTTTTTTCTGACTCCATCTGTTTAATTAAACAATGGATGTAATAAATGTTTGTTTTTAAGCTTAATTCCTTATTGCTTGTAACTGTTTGGATGTCTAATTCATGAAATTTCTTTATCAAGATTTTTTTTTAGTGCTGAGCGCAAGCACCAGGATACAGGAGGGTCAGATCAATTGGTCCCCTCTTTGTCAACTCTAATTATCTATTGCAAGAAAGAAGCCCTAGTCCATTGCAAGAGAATCCATAGATGGCAGATAAAAGCCCTGAGTTGCCATCAATCACAATTAAACAGAAATTTTATTTAGTTAAACATAGAACTTCTTTGATAGAAATTCCTGTCATCTGTGGTAAATGCAAATCAGTTCATCAAAAGAATCGTTAGACATGCTCTCCTCTCCTCTCAAAGAAACTTGAGATTCCAGTCTCTGTAGAAATACATCAAAAACTAACATCCTTAATTGACTTTCCTTGTTAACAAAGTTATAAGCAAAAGCAAAGTATTATGTTTTTCCATATCTGACATCAATTCATAGTATTACAGATAAAGCTGAAACCCCATCACTTTTGTAAATTGGAAATACTTAAATTAGTCTCATATTGCACACAGCTTCTCAGCCAGAATAATAATTTTAAAAAATCATGCAGGATCCGTATTTAAAAAAAACTCTTGTGCTTTGGTACTTTGAATCAATGGCTTGCTTGTTATGCTATGCATGTCGACTCTTCAGATCAACTATTCTCAACATTTTATGGCCACAACCGCCTTAAGAGTTTTTCCATGATTCTGGGACCCACTGTCAAAGAGGGATAAAACATGAATAGAAACATTATTATTTCAGTTTATAGACCCTTTGAATATGCCTGGGCTCCAATGGGGGCCATATGACACCCATTGAATTAGTCATTTGATGACTCGGAATTTCATTGAATTTGTTGAAAAGAAACACGTTTTTTTTAAATGAATATAAATGAGTTCGTGTTTGTGTTGAAGTTGTACACAACGTTAGAAGTTTTCTCCAATTAGTTTTACACATTCTTCCCTGTTTTTTAGGATCAAAAACTCAACAGCACTTCAAAGAAAAAAATTACAATCAGTTGAGCTGAAAGCCTATCAGGTTTGGAGATACATCACTGATTAAATAAAACCAGAAAAAATGTACGCAGACACATACATAAGCCGTTATCCACACGCACACACATATATATGTATAAACACGTGTCAGTTCAAAACCTAATTTGTAACTTTCATTTAAACATGCGATAAATCTTGTTTCGTAAGACCAGAAAAAAGTACACACGCACTTACTCCGATTTAGACCTACATGCACATACTTGTATGCACATCTGTCAGAACCAAACCCAATTTGTGATTTTCATTTAGATTTGTGAAAGATCTTGTTTATTTGTCGAAGGACACAACATGTGGTGATCATTGTCCTTGAAATACTCAAATGTTTTCATCCGAGTAATTAGGGATTTTTCTCTCATGTAATTCAAGGATTTTCATATGTATTTTTCTGTTTCTGAGAAAGTATTTTTTGCCAATTTTCTCAAACAAAAAATTTAACAGGAATGGATTTTTCAGTATGATCTTTTAAAATAAAAAGACTGGCTGCTATATGGTCAAATTCCACTTCTACTTCTTTTCTAACGGAAGATGAATGCTACAATTTTTGCATTGTATATATATATATATATATATATATATATATATATACACATACATATATATATATATAAATGAAGAATTTTAGAAATAAATATTTTTCTGTATGAATGTATTTATTTATTAAAATGAAATAAGCCTGTGAATTTATATGATAAATTTCTGTTGATATCCAACACTTACCAATGTATATCAGTCAGTATGAATGCCTCTTAGTTGTCAGTTAGTTTTGAGTTCAAATCAAAATAGGGGAATGTGAATTTTGGACATGGGCTTGGACCTCTAATTTTGGTGAGGATAGTTTTTGTTGTTCTTACTATGGAAAAATAAAGTCAATTCCAATTTTGAAGTTTGACAAAATGCTTCCGTCACAGAAGTCTGATAAACCAAATATTTCAAGATATATTTAGTTCTCAATTGAGATTAAACAATTTCAATGAAATTACTGAATTCAGATTTGTAAACATTATAGCTAAGTGTTGATAAGGATAAATAGAATCAGACTATTTTTATTATAACAATCCAGACAAGGTCTTGTTTAATTCCATTTCATTGGGCAGAAAATCTCAAATAATTCCTATGTATGAAAATAAAAGCGTGAATATCATGAAAGCAATCATGTGAGCCGTGAGTCAATCTCAGAGCAAGTTTTCAGCAGAGTTTCCTATGGAACCTTTCATAAGCCAAAATTATAAGTGAAGAAGCAATCACCATGAATATGTGCAAAAAAACTTTAAGTCATCCAAGACCCCCAAAATAACTCTCTTCAATCTCTGTCAATTTTTCACAGAACATAATACCTTTTCAAGCTCTCTTCGGATTTTCTGATACCTTAGGAGACATCTGGCTAATGGATGCACAAAATAAATCTCAATAAAGCTCAGTTGCTTACAGGAAAGTTGAGAGAAAAGACTCTTTAGATGAAAATGATAATTGTAAGGTGAAGAGAAAAACTCAAGAGATAGGTATTACATCTCAAAATTCTTTATCATTCCTTATTTTGATGTAATTTGATGGGGATCAGCTATCTTTTACAGAGAAACAAAAATATTTGTGAAGGTTCACAGAGAAAAAGTTTGCTGTTTATATGTTTGATGCTGAAGAAGAGAATGTGAACATTTCTATGTTTTTTGGTTGTTTAGTAAGAGCAGGATGGGAGATGTCCGTATCTGTATAGGTCAGAGTAACATTTGGTCTGAAATGAGATGGGTCTGTGAGAGGTGGAGTCAGGGGGGGATGTTTGTTTCCTGCTTTTTCGGATATTTGGCTTGTCTTAGATGAGAAAAGCAGTGAACGGCTAAAATGGTCATTTCTCACGGAAAGTAGATTTTGTCATTTTTATTATAGGATGGAGAAGTGTTGTCTAGTTTTTATTTAATGTGTTAGATTGATGGTTGATGAAACTTCTTCTACTTTTCTTAAAGGGCTGGTATATGTGTGCTTGTACTGTTTAATGAAACTTATGTGCTGTTCTTGTCAGTGTAGAGATAATTTCATTATGAAAAATAGATATTCAAACAATTTTGAATCCCGAGGACAGGGATGCTTTTATTGAAAGAATCAAACAGAAATTAAATGCGTGTTCAGCAGAGATGTTTCTCGGTTTTATTTGCAAACATTCCAGCAGAGAATGGAGAAGAGAAAAAGTAGATCAACATGCAAACTCATTGATTGTTTTTTAAATTTTGTCAAAAGTCTTTTTAACTTTAAAAATAAAAACTGAATACAATAATAAAAATCAATTCCCCTGTGTTAACAATGAAAATACACACAAGAATATCAGTAGAAATTTTATCACAATGATTTTTTAGATTTCAACCCAAAATGTGAACATCTTGTGCGTGTTACTTTGAATATCTATCTACCGCTCAATATGTGAGTATATACATATATATATGTGTGTGTGTGTGTATATGATATACTAGTTGAGTGAGAATTGATTCCCTATTGGAATGAATGGTCTGTACAAACCTCTGACAATTTCAGTCCCACTGGAGAACTCATTATTTTGGCCTTGTGCCAAACTGAACTGAAATATCTCTGGGGACCTGCTGCAGAGAAATGCATATCGTGCTAGTTTGCCCTATAAGCTCGTACTTAGCAGAAGAGCATCTATTCACTTCTTGTATTGATATTGATCTTGGCCGTTCGAAACCTTGTCGGTGGTTAGTCACTTTTTCCCCTGCCAATTGACACTCCCCACAACTGAACATGAGTATGAGACAAGCCGTGCCATTTCAGAAATGCTATAATCTAACCGTCTAGCAATAACAATTTAACCTTATCAAAATCATTCAAATCTTTTTTTTTTGCCGATAATTGTGGTAATAAACACATCAAAATGAAATACTGGAGACTGACTAACCCCTGACTCTGACATGCACAATTGCTATGAGACGGTAGCTGTCAATCATACCACAAGTTGCAGGTCACAATATTTTATCTCATCAGTACATATACAGACATATATATATATATATATATATATATATATATATATATATATATATATATATGCACACATATGCGCATACGCATACACACTTACATTTTCCTTTGTTTTCTAATATTTGTAGTGTATAGTTTCTCACCTCTGCCTTTTACTGTCCCATCTCACCTCTAGGTAAGACATAATCCCTCCTACCTTATTATAAAAAGGTACCTTTGAGGAAGATTAAAGCTGTGTTCAGTTTTTGTGTTCTTTATCAAAAGAATTCAATAACTCTACAGTTTGTAATGCAGTTCGTGCCTGCTGGATTTGTTAACTTGCATTTATTGAATTTAAAACCTTTATTCAAAATCTAAAATGTCTCTGCATAAATATGTAAATGAAATTGGAGATAAATTAGCCAATGGGGACAAAGATAATTGATTACAAAACTTTTTGAACTGTCAACCAAAACTGCCAGCATAGGTTTCTCCAGTTTTTCAGCTTCTCTGGCTTGCTATGTATATATTGTACATACAGGCCTATCCAATGGAGTTCAAGATATGGGAATTTGAACGTTTACTCCTTATTATGTCTAGAAAAAAGGATTTTTTTAAAGATCATCCCCCTAAGAATGTTTTTGGAAGGGCTCAATTTGGAAAATAAATTTATGCTAAATTGACCCCTTATTTTGACTCTGGCAGCTAACATGCTTGTTTCTTGAAAATCTGCACCCCTATAAGTTTTTAGTGGGTGCTTCAATTTACAATTTAAGTTTATCTTGATTGATCTCTTAGTTTTTGTCTACTTGTTTTTGAAAATTTAGCTTTTTTTTTAGTGATCACTGCCTAACAAAAGGTCAGAAGAGTAATTAATTCATTGATCACCCCTTTTTCCAATTTTTTCAATTGATCACCCCAAAATGTTATGCTGTCAAAATACACTGGTCATGTGATGGTTTCTATTGAGCTACAATCCAAACCTGGGTTTTTTTTTCTCTGATTAAAATATTCTTAGACACGGAAAAAATGTCCACAACAAATACAAATTGAAAAGCAAGAAATTCTTTAGACTTTTATTTTCCATCCATTGTATTTTGATAAAATTTGATTTTTGAATAGCTCTAAATTGATAACTGTTCCCATGGTAACAAACCCCGGTTTCGGCTGTTGTCGCATTAAGCTCCGATCGTTTCCTCTTATGGATTGAGGAGTTAACTTCAAAATCCTGCGAAGAATTGATTTTCAATATGACTTGCTCTCTGATCAGGGAGTTTGCATGGAACAGGCATGCACATGAAAAAATATTCGATATAAAGCTTTCGGGAAAAAGGAAACAGTTTGGTTTGCGGTTTTGGGGAAACAATTTCTCTACTTCCTGAACATTTCATTCGGCTGTTTTCCACGTTTCATTTCCTCCCATTAATTCTGAAATGGAAGCATCCTGCAAAACTGATTCCAACCAGCACACCCTTATGTACTTGCACGCACTGATAGACGAGAAGATAGCAAACCAAAAGATACGGAGTTCTCTTTCTCATACCGCATCGTGGAGCATATTGACAAAAACATACGAAAGTGCGGGAATGATTCCTAATTGAGATGGGGGTGGGGACCTCTCATACTGTCAACAAGCAGGTATATACGCTCATCAGGAAGGAATGAAAAAAATCGCATATAGCAGAAAGTCAAGTTAAAGGTAGATATTTCCGGTTATTTGATACAATAGAATCTGAATAGGTAAATGTCATGTTCAATATTTGCCCTATCATTAATTGGAAGTTTGCCTATAAAAAAAAACAAAGCATCTGTGAAACAGAACAATGCTGTGTCAATATTATTGATCAACAAAATTCAATAATTTAAAAAATAGTGTTATGCAGAATTTCTTCAAGTACCACTACATATCTTTAAAAAAAAAAAAAGAATTAGATAGAGTGGTCTGGTTAGTCGCTCAATAGAAGCTGTCATGAGACTAATGTCTCTTGGCAGCATGCAGTGTTGGTGATGATCAATTGAAAAACAGTATATTCAATGCATAAGTTATTTCTCTTACCTTCTGTTAGCTGGTGATCAATAGAAAGTCTGAACTTTCAAAAAACAAGCGTGAACGCTACAAACAACAAACTAAGGGCACTTTCGTGTCGGGGGCCAGATTTAGCATTGCTAATATATTAGCTCCCTAACATGTAAATAACCAGAATTGATCTAAGAAGATAAATCCTGGTAAGTAGTGTGTTTGTTGCTTAAGCACAAAAACAAGGTTAGTACACAGTTAGTTGGGTTGTAAACAAAACGAAGAAATAAGAACAAACAAAGAAGTAAACAGCAGTGCCAGATTTAATTCGGAGTTACTGCTGACATGAATATGTGGAGGAATCTACCAGGTTAAAAGATGTAGTGATAGGAAGGATGAAAGGAAAGGAATATCACTAAGTAAATGTGAGATAGAGTCTATAGAATGTCCGTCAATATGGTCATCCTAGTTGTAGCCACTATGAAGTTCTCTTAGGAAGTCTGACCTAACTACGATGAGAGTGCTAAACTTGGATAGGATGTGTTCTTGAGATGAATATGTGATGATAAGTGTGTAAGAACAAAGTGTGTATGAAAATTATACTAACTATCCTAACTAAAGAGAGAAAGGAGAAGAGACGAGCTTACCTCAAGGCCATCGGAATACAGAGAGAGAGAGAGAGAGAGAGAGATTTACCGCCACAGTTTAAATATCGCAAAGATATCTGATTGGCAGTTCTGTGTGACGTCAAAAGGGGAACAAGGAATTTACTGTTTCTACAGAGATATAGGGCTTAGAAGTAGATCCTTTCCAAAGGGCAGATAACTCCATATATGAATAATTTTTATTTAGCGGGAAAGGTGGGTACTATAGCACTAATTTAATGTACACTGACAAAATCGAATCCCCTCACTGAAAATTTAGGGGGATGGGGCTAATTTGAAAAAAATTTTTTTTCAATCTAAACATAATAAAGAATAAAAGTTTAAATGTTCAACCCTCAACTTTCCATTGGGGTGGCCTGTATATAGGACACATGCAGCTGGGCAGAACCACTTCCCACTGGAAAAACGTATGTTTATCATTTTGGTAGCCAGTTTCTAGCTTATATTCTTCCTTTTGCAATTTTAGATTTCCTCAATAAGTACCCCAGTTTGAAGTGTGATCCAAATAATCCTAAAAAGAAGAGTATACAACTAATGGATCCTCCCAATAGCCCCTTATAGAGTTGAAACATGGAACCCAACCAAGAGACAGACCTGCAAACTGAGAAGTATGCAATGTGCGCATGAGAAAATCATGGTCAACCTTACATGGAGAGACCACAAGACAATAAAGTATATAAGGAAGAAAACGGGTGTCTGTGACATTATAGAAACTATTAAAAAACTCAAACTGCAATGGGCAGGCCATGTTGCAAGAATGAAAGACAACCGATGGACATCAAGTTTAACTACATGGATCCCCAGAGATCACATAAGAAACCAAGGCCAACAGAACACAAGATGGAGAGAAGAACTGGACAGATTCAGGAAATACTGGCTACGCGATGCCCATGATAGAGAATTGTGGCGAATCCTGAGGAAGGTCCATGTCCAACAACGGATGTTAAAAGACTGATGATGATGATGATGATGAATTTTTTCCCCATCATCCTTTCTATAATATGTACCTCCCCTGACTGATATTGTTCTACTATACCTTCCCTAGAAAAATTCCTCTCTTTAGGAATTTCCTCTCTAGGAGCCAAGTGACTCTCATTAGAGAATCACTGCCTCAGAGCAAATGCCTAATCATGATAACGATCTGCAGTATCATGTGATATACTCTGCAATAACATTGATTTTTTTTTTTTGGTGTATGTGTTTGTGTATCAGCAGCTAAACTGAACTTTATGAACTCAAATGGCAAGATAGTAAAAAAACTTTACTAATGGAATACAAACAAAACACTTTTGGCAGTTGCATTTTTACATTTATATTCTGCTCATTGGAGAAAGAATCAATACAGGTGGAGTGGTGTGGCTCAATGGTTATCAGTATGGAATCCTAGAGCCAAGATCAAACTCTGGCTGGAACAATTTATGTTCACTTTGCACTAATGCCCTTGGGAATGTCATATATAAATAGTAGGGCAGACTTGGCTCCCTAGCTAAGGTTGGCAACTAGTCTGGGAGATAAACAATACCGAACAAGCCTTTGAAGGGATTGGCTCCATCAGGCCATCTTGCCCTTAACATACCCATGATGAAATAATTTGTGATGCCTCAACAATGGGATATGGAAGCCTTGAAAAAGAAATCAATACTTTCTTCGGACATGAGGCTAACTAAATTCCCTGTATATTGATACATCAATTTTGAATAAGATCTTTGTATTATTTGCCACCCTTAGTGCCATTGCAAACTTGGTTAAGCCTTAGAAGATATATGAAAATCTCATCAGCATTCATGGCCTAAACTAGCAGTTGGATGTCTGTAAGTAAAGTATCACATTCTATTGGGGTCAAAAGGAAATTTTTGTTCAAATTGTATTATATTCAAGTGTTTCTGTGCAAGAAAATCAAAATTTTCACTTGGTCTCCAGCATAGAAAGCCTTTTCAGTTTTGATTTGTCAAAACTGAGTTGTAATAACTGATTTTTCATGAATCAAAATTTCAAAGAAATATCATAATACTAGATGCAACCATTTTTGATCCACTAAAATGAGTAAAATGTAAAATTCTCAGCCACTTTTTATGAACGCTTGATATATTTATGGGGTGTGACTGATTTGTCCAGTGTATTTCAATCATTAATCAGGACAGGACCGGCCATTCTTCTCTTGTCTGAATAAGAAATAAAGATCACAAATCTCAATTGAATTTGATTAAAAAATTTATCAGAAGATATGATAAAAGAAATGAGAACGATGGGTGGGGATCTTCATGAAAAAAAACAAAAAGGAGAAGGAGCCAGATTACCTAATCAATCAGGAGCCCCTTGGGTTTAAGGCTAATGGATTTTTTCAATCGGAAACTATAACATCTCTGGAGAGTTGTTAGGGAGTATAGCAATTATTTGAGAGCAAAAAAAAATCAGCAAACTGTAAATCTAACTGAAGCTATGTGTGCTTTGTTGACTTTAATGTTCTTGGGAAAGACATGACTTCATCCAGTGCTTGAATGGGGTATGAACTTTAGGGTCTGCAGCCCAGAGACCTTCACAAGCTGGAAGGCCTTCAGAGATAAAGTGAAAAATTATTGAATTTGTGGATGCTAAATCAAAGTATAAGTACCCTGAATTATCTATTTAAAAAGATTTCAATCAATACACTATATATATTCATATAGTAAACATACTAGGGCAAACAAAACACTGTACTGGATATATATGCATCGTATTACGGTTTTCGAAATCTATGACTAAAACAAACTTGGTCCCATGGCAATTGAAAATGATGTTCCCAAGAATTTACAATTTATTGATATTTTCAAGATATTTGTTTCCAAGAAATCTTACAAAACCAATATTTGAATATGAATTGTTGTTAGATGTGTGAACATAAATTGTATTTTTCTTTTTTTTTTCTTTTTTAAAAATATAAGATACAGAGTGGGTGGTCCACAGTACCAGTAGCCAAGGGACCAACAAAATTTTGATATGGCATTGATTCCAATTCTCCCTTCATTGTCCCACAAGCAGATATTTCAAGAAATATTTTCTGATGGTTTATAAAGAATAGAGAAGCCAGACAAGAGATCTTTGACAATTACTGCTACCATGTAACCTAGTGTTTAATACTTGCGTGAATTCTTAAAGTTGTCATTTGGCTGCATATTCTGATGCGGTATGTTATTTTACTCTGAGTGAAGTTATTATAGTTGTATACTGTAGTTGGTTGAATCAAACAACTGTAGCCATCATAAATAGTGAAGGGCTCTATCCATTTTTTTAACTAGCATGTGTTTGTCTATGCATTTGTTTGTTTGCTTCAACACTCCTGGCAAAATAGTTTTTTTCTACAGACCTGAAAATTGGCATAAGTACTCCACTAGACTCTTTTTAAAAATTCCTTTTTTGATTTTTGGACAAAGAGCTTTTTTGACTTTTTGTTGGCTTTATTATGATGGGTTTATTAATCTATACATTTCTTCCAGTACTCCTAGCCACACATTTTTTTTCTACAGACTTGAAAATTGGTATCAGTACTCCACTAAACCACTTCCAAATTTTTTTATGGAGAAAAAGCTTTTTTGACCTTTGGGGGCCTTATTCTGACGGGTTCATTAATAACATCCAAAATGAAGTAAAGAAATATTCACGTTTAAGAGACGCTAGATATTTCTTTGCTCTATTGTGGATGCTTTCTAATAGAAAACATGTGATATCATAGATAGTCCTTATTCTGACCATAATCATTCTTTGAAGGGAATTTTTTACATGACTTCGAATTTTGACGCTATGGTTGTTCAATTATTGACTGTAATGGCCAGTCATATAATTATTTGCAATGAATAACAGACTCCAGAACCAGAATCTTGAATAATTTATTTCTTTCTCTTCAGACCTTCAGATTTTTGCCGACCTATATATGTATCTTTTTAGTTTTAAGGATTTTTAAAAAATCATTTTTAAATAATGAAATATATACACAGGGAGCATTCTAATAACTCATGTATGGAAAATTGTTTCTTCCAAATGCCCATTATTTTGAACTTTAAAGAATTCTTACTCTTTCAATTACATTCTATATAATATTTCTCCGAAGGATATTTGCACAAATACATGATTTTCAGCATTCTGGATGAAATGTGGTCTCCCTCTTTATGGGCGATCAGAAACCGAGCCCAATTTGCATAAATGTGCAAATAGACCACAAATTATGGACTCAGACGGTAGTGTCCGCATGTTCAAAGAATATGCTCTTCGGATTAACATTAAAGTTATTCAAAGTAAAAATTTGATTATTTTGAATAGTTGCTCAGCTGAGTACTCTTGCATAATGAATTCTTCAGGGTTATATATACATCTGAGAAGAGGAAAAATATTAGAAAAATTGCAAAAGACATGAATGTTTTAAATATCTTCATGACTTTTGCGCCATCGTCTATATTGAATCAAGGCTATATTCTAAATTGCAGTTATTTTGAAAGACTTTCTTATTAACATGTCAAAACACTGTTTTTCCAAGACAAGACTAATTGCTGGAACATTTTGTGATGATAAAATGTCAAAGTTTTTGAAAAAAGTTTAACTTGTTTTTGGTCAGCCTCCGAGATGATGCAATCAGACTGACTAGAGCAAATAACTATAATCTATCTGTTGACCGTATATCCCAAACTAAAAGACAAATGGTTATCAGGAGTATTTAGAGGACAACTATCCACTGTAACTCACCAAGCCCCGTGAGTGTCCATATCAAGCTTCGATAGACAGCCCTAGAATCATAATACTAGCACATTGGATGTTGTGTTTAACATTGTGTTTTTTTTTTCCTAATCAAATGTCCGTCTTATATAACAGCATACATGGTACATCTCTTTGTACTGTTTTTGATGATTTTGTAACTCTTTAAACATGTGGTTGCTTCAAAGGTTGTATTTTGAAAGTCAATAAGCACAAGCAGCCATTGACATGTGCATTTCATTTACAAACATTGATAAGTTTTAACGCCCCAGGAATCTTCACCCATGGCACCTAATCTGACTATGACACATTGCTCAGACACAGTTAAGTCTGCTATCGTCAATTCAGGAGTCAGCGACAAAAAATTTTCTATTCCATGACAATTGCATTTTTCTAACTAAATAAATGACTTGAACTAGCTCAAGAAAATATATATTCATATACTATATAAGTTTTACACATCTTGTAATATATATATATATATATATATATATATATATATATATAATGATTTAATCACATTCAAAGTTCATATTTCTAAATGCATATTGGCTTCGGGGGTTCTATATGAGTGTAATGTACATGTGAGGGAGTCAGTGTTCAAAGGGTTAACATCAAGGCCACAATTTTATTAGCAATCTTATGTCAGACTAAGTGTTACCTTCATTGTTCTTTACAAAAAATTAGGGTAGAGGAGTTTTTCTTATATTTCATGTCCAGTAGATGCATTAAAAGTGAGATAGCCTGATGGAGCTAAAGATATAATTTGGCCAATTAGCTTGTCCGCAACTTGAGGGCTCTACAAACTCCTCAGAAATTAATTCTCCTAATCTACTTACTAATATTTCTATTTCTCTCGTTAGAGAAATATCATTTTTGCTTCTACACAGAAATCTTTAACTCCCTCCCAAAATGCCCGAAATTATCTCTTACATTCTTGAACAACCAAAGCTGGTGAAGGGATTTATCCATTTTTACATGTATGTGTGTGTGTGTCTTCCAGCACTCCTGGCCATACTGTTTGGTTAATAGATTGGTATCCCTCCTCCACTAGACCCTTTCTGAACATGTTTTCTTTTTTCTTCAAAAAAAAAGCTTTTTTGAGTTTTTCTGAGGCTTTATTTTGATGGGTTCATTGATAGAATGTAAATTCTGGAGAATCTGGACATTTTTACATCTTTTCTTTAATTCGGCTTTCAGTGTTTTCCAATGGAAAATGCCAGAGATATCATAGACAGAATTTATTCTGACCATAAATGATTCTCTGGTGGAATTTTTTCTTGTGACTTCAAATTTTGATGTTCAATTATTGAGTGTAATATTGAGTTCCCCCTAATTTTGAAAATTTGCCAACATAAATTTTACTGAATCTACAAATGTTTTCATTTTCTAATCACCCAAATATTTATGAATAGGATTCAATATGTTGTTAACTTCCAGCACTCTGTAGCTGACTTCTTTGCTAAGCCAAATGTTTGTTGACTGCAAGCGACTCTAACTCATGAACAATTGTGGGTTTTCGCATTGTATTGTCATATCAATTTCAGTCATGCATGAACAGACACACATTATCAGCTTTTGAAGTTTATAAGATAACAAATTCTTGGCAAAGAATGCAGAGTGTTAAAGGTTGAAAATACTTTTGTTTATATTGACGGCAATTCCATAACAAAGGACAGAATTTACCTTATGTATAAGAGATAACAAGATAATTGTGCTGACATTAACTATTGCTTTTATTATTCACCAGCTGTAGGAATATGAATAAATTATGGAGCTTTGTGGTCCGTGATAGATTTTCTCAAGTTTTTCACTTGTTGAGCACAAAGCTGAAAATAAGGCTGAAACTCATTGGAAAATTTGGAATTTTGATTGAAGTCAATTGCATTGTTCTTCTGATGCAGCTGTGTCCTAGTTTAGATTATAAAACATTTAGGTCACTACATTTAGTTTCTTGGCTTGATTTAACACAATTCTGGATAAAGTGGTTTACATTACATTCACTTACAAGAAACATTTCCCCCATACAATGTCCTTAATGTCTAAAAACAATTGACATCTTCTTCACTTCTTCATCTTTTCAGCAGTTAATTCTATGGACTTGATGAAATGGAACTTTCCAAAGACTTGACAGAGTGCATCCTATTGTTATTTGATGCTTTTATTTCAGCTACATTGCTCCCACTTTGGTTATATTTTTAAATGCTGTAGGGAGCCAGGTTTACACATATATATATATATATATATATATATAGGTACTTTTATAAGTCCTTTGCATAATGATGAAAAAAGGCCTCCATTTTGTACAACAAACTTATTTTTCAATATTATCTCATTTCTTGACTCAATGATTCCTCATAGGTCATATAAATCAAACAATATGCAGCAATATCTCGAATAGTGCTGATTTTGATATGGTACAGTTAAGGTATTGCCGTAGAATCTATGTAACTGAGAATAAGCTAAAAAAACAAACAATTTAAATTGCAATAAGATTTTGAATGGTATGGTTTTGAACAGTTCAGAGAAATTTGGAACAAATTAACTACACTCAACAAATTATATCTGAACAGTGAAAACTTCAGATTGAAATTCAGCTGTATTAGGTGGCAGACTCATTGATTCACTCTCATGTATAAATAAGCACAAATTTGATGTTCATACCTTTGGGGAAATTTTCAAGTTAATTTCATCTCAAGATGAAAACCCTTAAAATAGATAAATTATGTTACAAATAAACTTAGCTCTTAGACATTATCTGAAATTTATACGAAATAAACATTCAAATATCTGGAATTTTAACCTCTGAGATCAGTGCATCATTTAAATAAGTGATGTAGCTCAGTCTTTATCCGTTGAATAAAGTGTTCAACCGGATTCTGTGACTTCTTTTCAGAGTGATGTCTTGAGGGAGAGATTGTCTTGATTTTTGAGTGAAACTCTCTCTCATAGAACATTGCCTAACAGTCTGTTCCATTTGAAACTAAGTGAACAAATTAATTAATAACCTTTTCTCACTGTTTAATTTTAACACTGTCCTTTTTCGTTGTATTATACATGACCATTTCATTTTTTTTCTCTATCTAATGCCAAAGTGTCTCCGTAATGGGAATCTTCTCCGGATTATAGAATTTATACAAAAAATGTTAAAGACACAAGTCATCTTATCTTTGAACAACCATAGCAACCACAGGTGGTGAAGGGTTCTATCCTTTTTTTATATGTGTTTGTGTGTCTCAGTGCTCCAGGCCATACCATTTCCACGGACTTGAAAATTGGCATCGGTACTCTTGTAGACCCTTTCTAAATATCTTTTTTTGATTTTTAGAAGAAAAACTTTTTTGACCTTTTTTTACCTTTATTTTAACATTTATTAATTAGACATAAATTCTCCTGAAACTACATGTTTTTTTTTACTCTATTTTAGATGTTTTATTGGGGAAAACTCCAGTTGTATCATAAACAGAGTTTATTCTGACCATATTTATCTTTTCAAAGGGATTTTTTAGATAACTTCAAGTGTTGATGCTATGGTTGTTCTATTATTGACTGTGATGGCAAGTTCATATTAAACTTGGGTTAGTAATTGCTCTTCACTTAATATTGCACAAGGTTTAGTTGTTTAGTTGTTATAATTGGTTGTGGGTAGCTTTGATTGAGAAAAAATCCTGAACTTAGAATAAATATAGATATTCCAGCTTTTCAAAAGTTTGTTTTATGCCACTTTTCCAGCATTTGTTTTGCAGCAAGTCATTAGAGGGTCTTAGAGGCACTTTGCATATTTGTACATCCCAGTCAATTGTAACTCCCATCACCTCAACCCCTGACAACTCAGCCCAATATATACCATTACCATTGTTCGAATTACGGAGGAAAATTTCTCCGATATAAATGGTAATTCATTCTACACTTTGTGCCATTTCAGACTTTTGATAGGAAGGCTTTACTTTCGGATAGTGGGGGAGTAGCAAGGGGAACATGTACTTGAAAGTAAGTCATGTGTCCAATATATTTCAAACATAAGGAATTGATATCATGATAAAAAAAGACATTTTTCAAGTATAGAAAGTTTCCATATACTTCAGATATCATAGATTTGACCAATGTATGCTTACTAGTAGACCAAAGCTTGAACTTATCGTATGATGAACTACATGACATAAACTTCTTGTACCTCAGAAGTCATAAAACATGAGTGATTGCTTATCTCTCTTTGTTTTTTGGATCCTGAAATAATTCAACAAGAAAAAAATATGGAACATGAAACTCATGTCATGAAATTTCTGTACTTGTTAGAAAAATTAACTCTATTACAATTAATTTTGACTGCTATTTTTTTCATCTGAATTAATAGCTCCTCTCTATCATAATTCAACTCAACCTATGGCATAGAATAACAGGCACAGATTAGAAATAAAGAAGGAGCTTTCGGTAAGATTCAAATTCCTGTTACCTTTGACATGGGAAGACTGGTAAAATTAAGTTGAAGGAAATAGAGGAAAAAATTGATATTGATTTACGATACTTGATCTATAAAAGTAATAAAAGATAAAATCTCTCTCACCCTGCTTAATTTGTGTTATCAAGAACTTATTACATTCATAGAATTTTTGGCATCAATAAGGCTGTCAAATAAAATTCATGACAAAGAGGAAAACAAATACTTAGTTGATAAACTAACCATAAATTTTGACAGAATTCACAAACACATATACAACTATTTTTCAATTATAGATATACACCAAGTTCTGTTCTGTCCACCACAAGGCCAAAGAAGAGTATTAGGGGTAGTAAGGATTGAACTATTCTTTTAAGAGGTGCAGGCACAAAATCTAACTTGAAGATCAGTATTTGAAACCAGGTTTCGAATGCTATGAAAAATGGGGTTTCAAGTAAAAACGTTGAGATAATATCAGAATGTTACCTAAAATGTCGAAAGCTACTCATATATTTTCATTTTGTACGGACAAAATCAAACGAAGAAACCCTTTAAAAGTGAATTAGATCTGTGTAATGGTTTGGTCGTCTGAATTTCTGGGCTTCTATCAAAGATTTATCTGTGGAGACAAATAATTGATTTTATGTTGTCTTGTGTCTTGTTTTCTTTTTATACCATTTTAGTTTGCTTTCTTTTTTATTCTTTCATAACTGATTTAAATGATTGTTTATTTGGCTTCATTTCGCTGTCATCCTTTCTTGAGATTTTTTTCTCTATTGAAATTTCTTTTCTTTATGTTGAGTGGACTTTTTTTTTCTTGTTACAATTTCTTCTTGCTGCCATGGTTTTTCTCTTTTGTTACTAAATCTCTTTTTTTTTTCTTGTCCGTATGTGTTATTTGTTGTTTGGTTTTTTCATTTTATGTTTCTATGTTTATTTTTTGTTACTCTGAATTTTTTATTGTATTTTCACTTCCATGGTTTTTCATTTTGTTGATATGCTTCTTTTTTTTGTTATATCTCTCATGTTGCTATGTTTGTTGGAATTCATGTTGCATTCAAACAAATTTCTTAAATCCCATATAATTCACTGATACATATCACAGATAAATACAAAGGTATTTAATAGCCGTTGACTATTCATATGAATTAGGTAATGATTTTATTCCTAACATGATTAAGTTTTGGAAACTGGGATATATTATTAGCTTATCTTGTTGATTGAACCTGGAAAGTCTTACACACCAAATAATGTTGGTATTGATTGAAGTTTCTTCCATTAGAATATAAGCATAAGCATAGAATGTTTTAAATTTGATTTTAAAATTATCCATTAATTTTCCCTGGAAAATTAGGAACAGGTACAGACTACGCTAAGTATTAATGTTGGATGAGACTTTAAATACCAGTTTGGCACTAAGAAACCATTGCTGTATATAGAGGCATTCAGTTGTAAAGAATATTAGATTTTTATCATTTTGCTGAATTTCTGTGTTTTTACATTGTAAAGTCTACAAGTTTCAAAAGAAAGTCATTGCAACTGAAATTAAACTATGACTATAATCCTGATGTATCAATTTGCCAGGTGAAATTTTTTATCGAATAAATGATGTACATATTTGTGCTTATGGTTCACTTCTGAACTTTTGCTTTCTACTTTTGAGATATTTTGTTCCCAGATTTGTTTTCTCAGCTCTTTTGAGTTGTTGACTGTACTTGTTTCCAGTATATTTGGGTCATGATCCACTAGGGTGTCCCATTTATTGATAGTTCTTTGTGAGAAGAAGTTATGCCTGTTGTTCTTTTATATATTTTTGCTTTTATTTCTTCTATTCACTGTGGAAATTCTATCAGCTTAGATATTTTCTTCTTTTTTTTTTTGCAACAATTTCCTAAATCAAGAGAATTGTCATTATCTTAACAGATATATTTTTCACTGTGAAAATGAAAGTGAAAGTGAATTACAAAAATCAACAGTTTCCATTGGTCTATGTACAAATTCTTGATTGAATAGTCGAATTTCCGATACAGAAAATCACTTTCCTCCTCCGAAGGTGATTTATTTTACTATAGCATTCCCTCAGTGATTTCTGTGTAAATTGTATTAACACTCACTGCAGCCATGCCTTGCTCCTTCCACTGTGTATCAAGTCCATTGATAGCAATTCCGAAGAGACATATTGACCCTCTCCTAATTCACTCTGTCCGATATATACTTTATAGGATTCTGAAGTTAGTGTCTATACCCCCCGGCCTTATATTAGCCGGGAAATTATATTTCTTTGACAGACTAAGACTGTCGTAAGTCATGTATCAGGAACTGACTACTGATTTTAGTGATAAGTCTATGAATGGTCTGCTGTGGAATATGGGATAGATCTAATTAGGATATGTGACTTGGAATGCAATTCAAGAATTCTTATTCTCCTTTCATATCTTCTGCTGTTGTTAGAGGATGATAGCTTGTCTTTCCTTGAGTCTGCTATCAATGAAAATGGAATATAAACTTGACTGAACAGAATGGTTCTTGATAAGACTAGCTAATACTTCCATACCGGTACACTCACACACACATACCAGCAGAAGTATCGGTTATAGCTTGAGTTTTATAAAAGGAGAAAAAAAAATAGGACAAATGCTTGGTTGCCAAATTAGCCATTTTATGGTAAGATCTGACTGATTTTCTCCAATTTAGCTGATAGGATATCTACAATAGCCAATTAAATTTGGTAAATTTAATGAGAGTAACTGTTTAATTTTCATTTAGAGTTTGATCTGTAAATTTTGAATATGCTGTAAACTTAGTATATACTGTAAATTAGTATATATATATATATATATATATATATATATATATATATATATATATGTATATACTCATTTACACTATATATATATATATATATATATATATATATACATCTAGAATATATCAAATTTAGCCGGTTTTAATCATTTTATCGATAGTTTTAGCCATAAATGATAAACCATACTGGACAAACGTACTGTCTATAACATTTAAAGAGATTATCAATCAATTGAACTCCTCCTTGATGTTTCAGCATATTCATTCCTTGGACTTCTCCAGGTGTAATATCCATGAGAACTGAAAACTGAGAACATCTCTAATTTGAAAAAATATGGGATGAGCCATACTGCTGATGAGATAATTTGAATTCCTAGTGTTGCTACGGATATTCAAATTTTCTGTTTTATATAATTTTTTGTCTTACAATAACAGAGGAAGATACTAGAAAAAAGAGACTCTCCTTCTTGATAGATATTACATATTATACCTGAAGAAAGCCGGAGAATGAATCTGCTGAAATGTTATATGAGTAACATACACAACAGGAAACAATTCAGCATCATCATCATCAGCAGCAGCAGCCTTTTAATATCTGTTGTTGTGCATAGATCTTCACCAAGATTCACCAGATCTCTATTGCAGACATCACGTCACCAATTTTACTAGAACTTATCTGAATAGTTACACCACCATATTTTCTCCTGGCTGCAAATCTGCATATGATCTTTTTGGATCCAAGTTGTGATTCACGAAGTCCAGCAATTGTCTCACATTCTTGCAACATGGCCTGTCCATAGCCATTTGACTTCTTTAATGCATTCCATGATATCTCCAAGTTATGTTTTTTCTCAAATATACTGCGCTGTCTTGTGATATCTCTATGTGATGCTGATCATGATTTTTTCCTTTGGAACATGGTTCTCTGATTGAGGGTCAATCTTTTGGTTAAGTTCCAAGTTTCAACTCCTTGATGAATTCAATAGTTCAAAAAAATCTTAGGAAGACAAATGTACTTTAGAAATGAACTAATGTTGTTGCAAAAACTGTCCTACATACTTTGTATGTCTGGGTTTAATGTTATGCAAATTAATTGACAAAAACGAAAAAGAGATAAGGAAGTTGAATTTAAAATTGAAGTGAATTTATATTACAATTTAATGCAAACTAAATCAAAATAGTAATGTTATGATGAGATAGAATTGAAAATTTGCATATAAAACTCAACTGTCACTTATGTGTGCGTGATTCAATTTACATATATATGTCTGTAATTCAACTTCCACATAAATATATATACATGTGTGTTTGTGTGTGTGTATGTAATTTAACCTTGAAGTGTACATATATATATATATATATATATATATATATATATGAAAAAATAAAAATAATCAAGAAATGGCGTTCATCATAGAAGGAAATCAGGAAGGTCTTTCTCCAGCAGCGAACTTCTAATGATGATGATGATCATATTCACATTCTGTCATCTGAATACAGCTCAGCCTGACTTTCGGAATAGTCCCACAAAGAGGCGGCAGATTACCCTAGCCAGCACAAATCTGCCAGGAGGAGGACATTCCTGTCAAACTTACGAACTTAGGGCCCTGCTCTTATCCATACCAGCTAGGTGGAGCATAGAAAAAAACCCAGGTTTAGACCTATGCTTGTCTTTGAAATCCATAGTGCAGATAAGAGTTTTATTTTGCGTACATCATTCCACAGTCTAAGGAACCCATAATCATGGATGATTCTTCCAAAATCTTCTCTATCATCTGTTTTCTTCTCTATTACGGATTGTGAACCAAAACTGTTAACATAGGTTTCAACAGGTTTTAAGTGAGTCTAGCTATTTATCATACCAATGGAACTAGAAAGCTGAACAAAAAAAGTTTTGTTTTTTGTTTATTTCAAATTCGTCCCATACTCTGAAATAAGATTTGGATTAGGGGTTCAATTTACAATATGAATTTTGCTAAAATTAATCCGTTAGTTTGTGTCTGGCAGTGTTCATACTGGTTTTTTTTTTTAATTTGGACTTTTTGAGTGATCACAACCAACAAAAATGTAAGAAAAGTAATTTATCTATTGATCCTCACTCTTTCCAATATTTGAATTGATTATCCCCAACATCCCATGCTGCCAGAAAACTTTGGTCATGTGACAGTCTCTGCTGAGCGTCTAAACAGGCCTGTTTTTACTTGGTTTATTTTTTAAAGATTTCAATTTGTTAAAGTGTCCCACCCCAACTATATTATACTTACATATATATATATATATATATATATATATATATGTATATAGATTTAGTTGCCAATAAGGAGAGATAATTTCATGTAAATTAAAATTTATTCCTTTAACATGTTCCACTTTTTGGCTTTATCAAAGTGATAAGTTGAATGAAACAATATTAGAAATGTCCAGTTATTTCAATTTACAATGTTTTACATAATCAGAATGCATGAATGGCAAATGTTAAGTAAAGAAACTGTAATGCTTAATTAATTTCATACTGTAAAAAGATTATACACATACACACACATGGGCCTTAGTTTGATTGTGTGTGTATTTATCAATATCCGTGTGTGAATATCTATATCAATACACACACACATAAGCACATGCACATGTATTAAAGGGACCACATAACAGATATCCACATTCATGTAAATGTACGTACATGAAACCTTTTCATTTTTGACTACAATGTAAATTTTCAGCTCCATATATTTTTTGGAATTCCTGTCTCACCTTAACTTAAAGCAGTTTATTTATGCATATTTTTTGACATCAAGGTATCCTCTGCATGACTAAAAGGTTTTTTTTTCTGGTTCTCCTGAGACATCAAAGCGGCTGAAGCCTGTCAACACTTTGTGATGGAATGTGATAATATTTTATCTGACAGAATCCGTCCTAATGGATTTGGTAATTTCATGCACGTCATGAAAGAGTGTGTTATCCCGTTACACAAGGGAGTTTCACTTTTTCTTAAAAGAGGAACACAAAACAGAAACAACGGCGTATTCATAATGAATTTTGGTCTTGTTTTATTCGCAAATTCACTTCATTTCTGCAAGTCCATCAGAATTCTATGAATAATGGTTTTAATGTGTTCTTTATTTCATTAACGAGTCTGTTTCCATATGAAATGTTAACTCATTCAGGCCCTGTTTTTCTAAGGGTTACAAAGCAAAGGTGGCAAGGACATTACGGCTGGGAAGTCCTATATCATTTTGAAGGTCATAAGATATGGATTCCATTTATGGCAAAATTATCGAAATATAAAAGTCATGTGACCTCATTATGTATTCTAAATGGCTGCCATATTCAGGCGTTTCATTCATGTATGTCTTGAAATTCAAAACACACCCACATATGCTCCTGGCCTGTATGAGTTATTACAACTGGTTCAAAGAGTTTTTCAGGCGATTGAACTTCTTGTTTGATTAGATAACATAATGTTTTGACTGATCCATTCTACAGCCTTCAAAAAGTACACCTAAAGAAGGCTGTAGAAGTTTGATTGTTTAAGGAACTCTTTAAATGTTAATGATCCTCGTTAAACTATAGACAATGACGGGTTTACTTGTGATTAATCAAAGTGGAAGATTCAAGGATTTTAGATAGCAAATGCTTTTAAGTGGAACAGATTATGACCATAAATCTTGGTCCAATAACTGGTCACCTTTCCAATGGATTTGTATAAAAAGGACAAAATATTACGAATGTTTGATTTTGTTCTTGCTCAACTGGTCTTACTAAGGCTTTTTCCCTCTTAACTAACATTCAATATAACCAGGATCCACCTGTACTTGCGAAATCATTTTTTAACAAATATTCATATGGATTGAGTTCAAGAAACAAGAGGGATAGGAAGAATTGTCCAGATTTGTTTATAGGTTTGGTTTTGAACCAATCATTTTGAGCTCTGAGCTATGATATGTTGTTACAGATATAATAATGTCACCCTGTCAGGAATGTTTGCTTTTATTTCTGATTGCTAACAACCTTTTTGCCTCCTTTTCAATGCACAGTAAATCAATTGAGAACTGAAACTTGTTAACACAAATTTTTGGTCAAGAATTCAAAAAATCAGCGGTTAAATCATCATCTTCATTACAGGTCATCATATACTTTCAAAGTCTCTGATACTCAGATAGTTATTCAACAGTGAATCAGTAAGAAACCCAGCCAAATTCTTCTAAATCCTCAGACCATATTCAAAGAATTGTTGACATAGAATGAAACCATGCCAATTTTAGTTTGGGCTTCATTGTTAACTCATTGATAAATTTCTTTCTTTAGTCATGTCTGTGGAGACTATATTCTTGGCTACAATTTTAGGATGACCAGACCACCGAACCTTTAACTCTTAAATTCATTCTATTATTAAAAGAGAATAATTCAAGGGGAGAAACTTCGAAGTGAACTTACCCGCCATTCATTTTTTTTTCTTTCTCTGGATGCAGCGCCAGCCATAAGGTTTCTTCTGCACTGTTCAAAGTATTGTATTTTTTTATATTCTTGGACAATACTATTTGACACTGGATATCAATGATTCAGAAATTGTGGCCCACAGAAGAGATACATAGACTCCCTAAAAAAGGACTTCCATCTCTTGTGGTATCAACCACTATCTATGGACAAATGAAGCAGCTGAGATGAATACATGACGGCACAACCTCCCACACCAAAACTAAATACAGAGCAAAGGGAGGAAGAAGGGCAACATTTACTCCTTATTACTTGTGAAATTCCTTTACTCTCCCAGCGTAGTCTTCAGAAGATCATCTCAAGGCAGGCTGCGAAGAGTTTAGGTGAGCTGGTATCACCTTGTGTTACTTCTTTCTTGAGCTGAAAGGGGTCTGAGTCTTTATGTAACCAGACAAAGAAGCTGCTGTGATTGTATATATGTTTCAACACTTCAACATATACTGGATCTACACCTTGTCGACTGATGGCCTCCATGACCTTAGGGATTTCTACTAAGTCGAACGCCTTTTTGAAGTCAATAAATGCTAAAGTGGTAGTTTATTCTCAGCTGCTTTTTCTTTCAGCTGATTTATCGAATGCAGGTGGTCCATGGGTGAGTAGCTTCTTCTAAAGCCAGCTTGTTCACGCGAATGGTTTTCATCGAATGTTTTTGTGATTCAGTTGGTGTACATCTGAGAAAAGACAAGAGTCAGGGACATCATAGAATCCATTAAAAATCTCAAATGGCGATGGGCTGGCCATGTTGCAAGAATGGCAGACATCCGATGGACATCACGACTCACATCATGGATCCCCTGAGATCGCATGTGCAACCGAGGTCGGCAGATTATTAGATGGAGAGACGAGCTTGACAAGTTCAGGAAGTACTGGCTCCATGACGCCCATGATAGAGAAGTGCTGCGAATCTTGGGGAAGGTCTATGTCCAACGACAGACATTGAAAAACTGGTGATGATGATGACTTGTGAAAGGGCCTGATTCATGAAATTCCAGAAAAAGACAAGCTAAAACTCCACTTATCGGGGACCCCATCAATAACCCAATTTTTTGTTGGTTGGAATTTTGGTTGAAGCTGAAGAAAGCATTAGTTTGTAAAAAGTGTGCATATCTTTATGATTTTGTTAGTGGGTAGGGTTAGTTTGATCATAGCTTTTTGAGGTGGTTATCTAGTAAGTGTAAGTTTTTATGTTGGTATAAAGTGATTTTACATCAAGGCCGGACATGAGTTGTTTTTCATATTTCATGCTTTTTATTTTATTTCCTTCTCTTGCTTTCTCATCAATCACAAGTGAAATTATCAGCAATCATAATGTCCAAAATTTTATTTTTCATATTTATGTTCTTTACATTGTGTCTAGAAAAAACATGACAGTTCCTATTGAATGGCTATTCAGACCTGTTTCCATTCTGTTCAAATTATTCTTTATCCCATTTTTTTTTTGAAAGTCCAACTGTCTTGGAGACGTGACAGGCTCCCCCAGGTACTTGGCTCCACAGGCAGCTTGGACTGACCAGTCTGAATATGAGGTGATAACACAAGTACAGTACAAGGGATTGGAAGTCTTTGTATTCTTCATCATTATCGTCATCAACCATTCAAAGTGTGGTGTCGGGCCATGGCCTTTTCTAGAAGTCTTTCCACTTTTGACCATTATGGTGTCAAAACATTCTGAATTTGTCCAGATTGTCATGCCAGCTAATTTTTGTTCAGCCTCAATTTTGCCCGTTGTCTCGAGGGATCCAGGTTGTGATTTTTGATCTCTAGAAGATCCAAGCATTATCCAAGGATCAGTGTTTATATTTCCTCCTCTTGTGTTCTCATCTATCGCAAGTGAAATTATCAGCAATCATGGGGTGCAATTATCTAGGTATGAAGTCATTATATAGCCAACTCCAAACCTTCACAAAAAGAATCACTAATTTGCAAAAGCAATTTGATCTTCTTTTGATTATGTCATTAATATATTCATGTTTACATTCGTTGGCTGAGGCTGTTCGGCAGTCCTGGATGTTGTACTACTAAAAAGCTTTAGCCAACAAACTCAACCAAAAAGAAATGCTAGCTAGGTTCAGATTGTAAGTTCATGACAAACGGTATGATGAATGAGCAAAAGAAGATGAAATAGAATAAGGTTCCAATCCACCTTCTGATTTTACAGCATCAACTTAGATAAAAACCGGTCTAGTTAATGACTCATTAAGAATTAAAAATTTCGCAAGTGCTGATCAGTGAATAAGTTACTTCCTTCACCTCTTTGTTTGGTGGTGATCACAAAAAAATCTGAATTTTTTCCCAAAATAAGCATGAACACTGCTTGACACAAACAAAGTGACATATTTAGCATAAACTTACACCGCAAATTGACCACCAGAAACTTGCTGGGTGGTTATCTTTTTAAAAACACTTAGCCTTCAAAAAATTCATTGGTCCCTTATTGTAAAATCTCTCCAATTTCTAAAAATTAACTCAGAAAACTCAAAAAAACATATAAAACAAAGAAACAACCCTTTCCAAGACTAGAAAGATATTTTTTTGTTTTGAGATGTGTTATCAACTCCATATTTATTGAATGCAAAGTTTTGTAAAGTAAGTAAACTCAAAACCTAATCAACACTGCCTCCCCGAAGGAACAAATCCACACCCTCCCCAAAGACCAGCCCTTAGAAGTGATCATAAATGCTGTTTTGTATAGATAACCCCAGCGTCAGTTTTCTGGACATTCCATAGATTTTAACAAAAAGAATGCTCTGCCCTTTAGTCCCATTGGCGTAGCCTATACACCTGATATATATATGTATACATAACCAGCCAGACCAACTTGAAAACTGAAGCAACCTATATGGACAGTCTTGGTTCATGATTCTGATAAATAAAAAAATGGCAGACCCACCATCAAAATGGAATCGAGACTCTTTTTAATTATTGTACTTTACAATTCTTTCTGGAAACTGCTCCAGACGAAAATTGAAGGTTTGCTGATAAAAAGAAATCTTTTGATATGAATGTATTGTTTGATTATGTATTTTCTATCAGAACAGTCAAGGGTGCTGGTTCTTCCATGTTTCTTGTGAGAATCCCAATTGTCTTAAAAGGGTCAAAGAAATAATGCTTCATAATAATGGTATGTGGAGAGAACCAAGTTGGAATTTATAATTAAAATGAGACCCATTATTACCAAAGACTTTTTGAACAGATAAAAGCATCTCTCATCAAAAGAAGACCTTTCATCAAATCATTATTGAAAACTTCTACCAAAACTGTCCTCAAGACTTGGTTTTCCAGTTTTTGAGTTGGTCTAGCTCGCTAGCTAAATATGTATTACATGGAGAGGCTGCATTAATGGAGCTAGAGGGTTGAAAATTTGAACATTTATTCCTTATGATGTCTAGAAAAGTTTTTTTTGTTGTTTAAAAATACCTCTCTGAAAGATTTTTTAATAGGAGGGGGGTCATTTTGCAATGTAAGTTTATGGTAAATTGGCATCTTAGTTTATTTCCATCTGTGTACAGCTTTGTTTTGAGAAAATTTTGACTTTTTCAGTGATCACTACTCATAAAAAAATAAGAGAATTAACTTATTCATTGATCAGACTTTTTCCAATTTTATGATTGATCAACCCCAACACTGCATGCCGCTAAAAGACATTCGTCACGTGATTGTTTTGTCTGAGTGTCTATCCAGAACTGTTATTATTATTATTCACCATTTCTTGACTCTTTTGCCACAATTATTGTTCCACTTTTGCCTGAGTAAATTTTTATATTAAACTAAATTAACAAATGATGAAGTGGTAAATTTCACCAGCAAAATACATTCCTGAAGTCTTGTAAAAACAGGTTGGGTTAGCCGCTCGATAGAGGCCATCATGTGACCTATGTTTTTTGACAGCAAGTCATGTTTGGGGCGATCAGTTGAAAAATTGGAAAAACAGCTAATCAGTGGATGGATTTTCTCACACCTTGTTTGGCAGTGATCTCTAAAAACACACAAATTTAAAAAAAAAAAAAAAAGCATAAACACAAAAAATTTAGGGATCAATCTAGCATAAATTTGAATTGCAACTTGACCCTCTCACACACACACACACACACACACACACACACACACACACACCAGCAACCTATCTAGGGGGAATTTTTTTTAAAAAAAGCAAAATGTTTTCTAAATAATGATTCCTAATGATATTGAGATTTTCAGGTCTCTAGCCCCCTATCAATACAGCCTGTACACCTGATACATAAATACATAGTCAGCTAGCCAGAACTACTTGAAAACTGAAGAAAAGTATGTTGACAGTTTTGTTGATAGTTTCTCATTGACGGTCCCTAAAAACTCTTGCTGTAAATTTGTACACCAATCATAATGAAGGCATTTGAATAAAAAGGACAACTCAATTGATTTAAAATGCTTTTGCTTTTATCAAATGATGCAAATTTTGATTTCACCTGAAGTGTGAGTTATTCATACTTATTCATGATGAAATATTTTAAGTCTAATTCAATGATGAAACATGAAATGAAAAAATAATAAACAGGGAAGTAAAGTTAGTAATGTGATTCAAAAAAAATTAAATTCTAAGGAACTCACTAAACATTATTGTATTCTTGACTCTATGCCAAAAAGCAATGGTTTTCAGGCAAATCTTGCAAACTAATATAAATCAAGTGAACTTGATCCTAATTTGGTACTCCACGATATTGGCCTTGTTCCAGATTAAGCTAAACATAGTAAATATGTGAACACCTTGCCATTGAGCAGTAGTTAGAAGGCTAATCTTATTGAGGAGGTACAACTGCCATAGTGGCAATGGTGCAGACAATGGAATTGGCGACTAGAGTTCAAACTCAAGTTGAGGTTATTCATGTTCACTTGAATGCCCTTGAGTAAGGCATGAATCCATTTTTTTTCTGCCTTGGGTTATGGTTAAAATAGCAGAACAGATCAGCTTGAGAAGGGGTCCAGTTTAGAAGAAGAACCCTGATTCCAAATCAGGTACTGAAGTCCCTGTTAAGGCACTCTGACTCCCAATTTGAAATATTTTTGACTCCTCCTTGACATATCACTGTCTGATTTTGTTGGGACTACATCTGCAAAGCTGAAATAGATATTCTGAAGACTGGGTATTCAAGGCTCTCCATGTGTCCTGTGCAGGACACCCTAGTGTTGTTCTATTGTTCCTAGGCACAATGGAGACCAATTAATTTTACTGACCATTATTACTGAGCTTGATTCTCAGTGGGTGCTTCACACTTGTAGCATCAACACTTCATCATAATTTCATAAATCTTTATAAATGTTGGGAGTTTGATTCTCACTGGGTTCTCTGCAGTTTTTGCCTTGTGCCAGATTAAATCATGGAAACCTCTCCATGGAGAAATGGTCTGCAAGTTCATCATAGAAAATCTCAACAATTGCTTTTTAGTGTTTTATTAAGTTTTCAATTTTAGATACGTTGAAAATAGTTTTTGTGAAATGATGCACCTGGTCTCAACAGGTGTTGTATAACCATGTTAATACAGGAACAAGTTTTCAGAGGGAAACTTCTAGGAGTGCAGTTATAGCTGAGAAAAAAAGGCGCTGGATGGAAAAATATGTTGTAAAACTGCAGTTTATTCCATCTTGTACCTCTGCTGAAACAACTAAGCAAACATGATGTATGGAAAGATATCTCTGTTTTTTCAAACACAAAACATTACTCAGGTGAACAGTAAGAATATGCATGAATTACAAGCTTAAAACCGGGAGAATGCAGTTCTGCCACTATCCGTCTCTTCTTTCTCTAGGCTGGTCTGGCCAAATAAAAAGCATTTTCCTTTCCTTTGTCCAGTCAGTTTTAATTTAGTCTTCCTAATTATCAGACAAAAAGTCTGGATTTTGACCACCTACTCCACAAAGACAATGATGAGAAGATAGTCTCCAGTATTATCTCATCATCTGATATCTAGTTTGAACTTTATTTACTGAATCCTGATTTGTTTTTTAGTTACCATTTAGTTTGGAGCAAATTTCAAAATGGATAATGTGGATTGTGACTTTTGAAGGAGATTGAATTCATTTTAACATTGCCATTGCAATCAGTTTGGGTTAAAGTTTCTATTGAATAATATCAACATGAAATGCAGTGCTTGGAATCTCTTTATATATATTTGTATAATATATATATATATATATATATATATATATATATATTTATATATATATATATATATTTATATATATATATTTATATATATATATTTATATATATATATATATATTTATATATATATATTTATATATATATATTTATATATATATATATATATTTATATATATATATTTATATATATATATATATATTTATATATATATATTTATATATATATATATATATATATATATATAATTTGATATTATTTCAGACTTTTATTCTGAATAAATTTTTTGTGCTGTGTATTAGAGAAAATGTAAGTCAAAATTCACAGGGACATAAAGAAAGTAACATTGCAGATATCTTTAGTACATACTTCCCCAATTCTGTATACACACAAGCACACTCATGTATACATGCGTATGTGTGCAGAAATATGTTTTATGATTTATGTCCCAACTCTTCAGATGCATGCATGGGTTAAACATGCACACGAACACATCAAGAGGCAGGAAAAAAATTTATTGATAATATACATATATATATATATATATATATATATGTGTGTGTGTATGTGTAAACACATGCACACACACAGACACATATGAAACAGGTATATAGAGGTGTACCAATGTTTGTGTGTATGTATATATGTATATATATATCCATTCACATATATCAAATGTAATTTTTGTCTATACATATATTTATATGTATTGTATGTTTGTAACACTTTTCAATAGACACATAAATACTACATTCTGGTTTTATTTACTCTCTTCTCCCCAAGAGCAAGATGTGACACAAGGTTATTTTTAATGTGGGGTTCCAGCTCAGGGGAAAGCTGTAAAAATTGGCATCAGGGCAAGCCAACCCATCCCAATGGGATGGTGCTGACATTAGGCATACTGCTCCCCCAAAGTAGGCAGAATTATTTTTTGAGGCCACAGGATAAATCCTAGGCCTCTTGCACTCAGCAATACCAAGCTTTACTAGACCATCGTCAACCAAGCCATTGCACCAACATAAAGTTACCAAAGTGTGTACAGCAAACAGATACAATACTTATGCTACACTCTGTTGTTAGGCAATTCAAACTTAAATAATTCCATCTTTTTTTCCGACAGATGCCAAGTTCATATATATATGTATTTATCAACCCTTAATATATATGGAAAGCAGCATCTTCTCTTGAATTAAATTTTGTTGGACACGGTCAAAAAGCATTCAAATAAATAGCTGTCTTGCAAAAGATTATCATCAATAAATATTGATATTTTTTGTGGCTGAGGGAAAATCTAATCAAATTACAGCAAAAGTTGTTGATTGCCTGTCATAACTTAAACATCCATCTGCAAATACTCGTGACAAGGAACCTCTTAGTTGACAGGTGTTTCTTACTTGAATCTCTAAAATGAGTTCCAGATTCAGCAGAAAAAAAAACAAAACAGTTTTCAAAACAGTGACTGCATCAGTTGACCTGACGAGTTTGTCTGACATATTAGAAGAAATTGAATCCTTTATTGTAAACAGGTATACAAGCAGTCTCAAAAGTATTAGAACATTAATCTTGCTTAGACTCTAAAAATGCCAAATTATTCTTCTACTTTTGGGAACTGGAATCATGTTTTACCATGGGCTGATGATTTTTTTTAATTTTGGGTAATCTTGAAATCTATTGCTTATGTTGATGTCCTCTTTACTTATGCTACTGGTATTATTGAAATTCATATTGGATCAGTAATTATTAACATGAGTAAACCTTCTTTCCATAGTTTTGAGAAGGATCAATAACATTCAAAGTGTTAGCAAAACAAGCAACAATGAGTTCAATTGTCCAAAGAACTCTTTGAAAACCTTTGCTCAAGAATAAACAATAAAACCAATGAGTGCAATATATTTTTGTTTGTTGAATGGTGAAACCCAGACAACTGTGTTAATGAGGTCTGTTTTTTCTGTTATGAATATATATGTTATATGATTGACAAAGAAAAAAAATCAAAATTCCTTTTGTCTGTGTTGAACTGAGTCTTGGATAAATACCAAAATTCAACAATTTTGATTTGTATCCTTAACAAAAGTGAATGGAATCTGATTAATCCTTCACTTTCCAAATATCTGCATGATTTTTTCTTTCCATATTTTTTCTTAAATTTTAAAAATTTAACTCAAACAACTACTTCAGCGGCACCAAAATCATTTTGACTGTGTCCAATATATAGAAACAATCCCACATAAGATTAATTCTCATATACAAGGCCCGTGCCAAGGAGAAAATGTGTGCGTGTGTGTATGGAGTGGGGAAGGGGTATTAAAACTAAATACAGTTAATCTTCTTTCATGAAATATCTCAGAAATTCTGCAATTGTCGTGTAATTCAAGTGTAAAAATAGCTGTTAATTGAACGATTCATTTCAAAATAGTTTATTCTTATATATTTTTTCTTTTATCTGCATATATTTTGGTTGGGACATCCACCTTCCCACTTCTTATGGATATACATACTCATATGCATATTGAAAGGAGATTCTTAGTTTTGTATACATAATTTTGCTGAATAATGATTCTATAGCATTAAAGAAAAATCATACTCTATTATCTAATTTTCATTTCAAATAAATAAATGTACAACTTTTAGATAAGTTTTATCTCTGTTCTCTTGGTGGTCAAAATAAAGTTGATTTTTCAGCATCAATAAAGAAATGAAATTGATTCATTTCTTTGGAGATTTCGAGAAATTAGAAAAGCACACATTGTAAGCCACACCTTATCATGAAATATTTATAGCTTTTGGGTCTAATTCCTTCAGTTCAATTATATTAAGTGCTTTTGTCGAGCACAAAGAAATGAAAGCCATTATCTCCAAATATATAATTATTATGTAATACTTGGTTGATGTTTGAAATCATCAACCAAAACTGATTACATAAGTTTCACCAGTTTTCAAGTTGGTCTGGCTGGCTGGCTGGCTGGCTGGCTGGCCATGTTAGCATGTATCATGCATACAGACCTGCAGCTAGAGGGATGAAAATTCAAACATTTACTCCTTATTATGTTTTTGGAAAATAAATGTTTGAATAATAGGTTTAAATGTTGGGTTTAACTTGTAATGTAAGTTTATGCTAAATTGATTACTTAATTTATGCCCAGCTGCATTCATGCTTGTTTTTTTAGTCTTTTTTTAGGGATTGCTGCCTAACAAAAAGTGAGAGAAATAATTTATCCTTTGATAAATTTGAATTTTTCCAATTTTTTAATTAATCACTCTAAATACGGCCTGCTGCCAAAAGACATTGAGTTCCTACTGAGTGAATAAACAGATCCGTTTTGTTGAAATTTGATATTTAGGATTAAATGATGCATTTAGGACAACATTCTGCTTGGATCTACCTCTTTGAACAAATTTGAAAGAGGTGTGTATGCATTCATTTACGTCTATCTGTTAACACAATGTCTTGAAAAGTACTCAAAGAATTTCAATGACATTTTGTAGGAAGGTTGGGCCATGCTTTCAGGAAAAATTCAATTTCTGGGCATATTCAGGAAATTCTTCCTGATTGAGAGATATTGTTTCTTATCTTACAACACTTACCAGTGATATTGAAATCGCTTATGCTTGTCTGTTTTCCATCCAATATCTCCAAAAGTCCTGGATATTTTTTAGAAGGATTAGCCATGAGTGAAAGCAGGGTTGATTTGATTTGGGAATGGATCAAGGATTGTTTTTTTCTGATTGAGAGATTTGTTAACATGTATTTAGAAATCAGTCCAAAATTTAAGGAAATCAAAACTTACATAATCAACTTCCCCACATTGCAAGTATATATGAACTGATATTTTAGTTAGTGTTTAGCGGAGGTATGTGTACCGTAGTTGTATTTGTATCTTTTATTAGGAATAAAAAATACTAATATGTACTTATTAAGAAAGTTTTAATTCATGTGAAATAGTTTTCAGGGTGAGACACAAATTTCTTTTTTGCATTTTGTTCTGAAGAGATAATTTTTTTTTAAAAAGGAACCTCACCATCACAGTTAATAATCAAACATCTGTAGGGTTAAAATTCAATCAAAGGATAGATATGGTCAGAAAAAATTCTATTTATAACATCATTAGCATTTTCCGCTGGAAACATTTAAAATATTGGGAAAAAAACATTTAGGAATATCTAGATTCTCCTGAATCTAGATGTTAATAATAAATCCATCAAAACGAGGCCCCCAAAATGTCGAAGAAGCTTTTTTTCCAAAATCAAAAAAAAACATTTTTAGAAAGTTTCTTGTAGAGTACTGAATGTCAATTTTCAAGACTGTGGACAAAAGGGTGTGGTACCACAACCCTTGCCATCTTTGAAGGCTACAGTTGATCAATCATTGGAGATTCTTTTTACTAAAATTTATATCATTCCAGTATGTTTAATATTTACCATTTTCAGACGTATTCTTCCTTCAGGTGTTAAATATGCAACTATAGTAAACAAGGTCAAAAATAAAAGTCAATTATCAACATCATACTTCTATAAAACTGGCTCCTTTTGTTATTGTGACCCTACCCATGAACATTGGCAGAAAATTTTGTGAATGTTTTTTCCTAGTGTTTTGAGGTGGGAAGTTCTGATTACAATATAATTATAATGCTAAACCAAACCCTAACTTTTTGTTCAATGTATATAAGCATACCAGCTGAAAATCAACTGTTAGGGTTGGTTTCAGCTAGTTTGAAATGGATTTAAATCATACACAAAACTTCTTTTTTTGTTGGATTCTTAGAATGAATGAAATATTTTCAGAAGTTGTGTTTTGTTTTCTGCTTATGTGTTTGTTGAGTAATGTTAAGCAGTGCCCTTATGCTGGTTACAGCATCAGACATCTTTGTCCAGGTTTCACTTGTTACAAGTTTTTCTATATCAACTAGTTCTTCAAGGTTTGAGATATGAAATAAACTTAGAGGTAGTAAATATAAGAAGTGGTATCACTCACTTCCCCATACGTTATTTTATCCATAACTGGAGAGACAGGAGATTGATTCATGTTTTCCACAAGGGCATTTATGTCTGTCACAGTCAGAATTTGAACCCAGATCATCAAGTCCATTTTCTGTGCTGTTAACCAATTGGCTAACAATACTTCCATGTATTTGTTATTCACTCAGTGAACAGAATATAAAAATGAAATGCCTCCAGCTTTCAATGAGATTTGTGAACAGAAATCATTTTCTTTCTTTATATACAAGTTCTGGAATTTTGTTGTGATTTCCTTGTCTAGACATAATAGACATAATAAAAGAGAAGATATCAAATCATCCAATGTCAACATGATCTAAAGAAAACTCTTAATATATCTGTCTTATAAATTCATAAACTACTGGTTGCCACTTGTAATCGATAGTGGAACACTTTGGTGAATAGAGTAAACAATTACAGAACTGTGAATAGGATCGGAAGAAACATTTTTTTTGATTACATGGAGTTCAACAGAAAATGACTTCAATCAAAAGTTATTTTCCTTAATACTGAAGTTCAAATCTTTCATATGAATTTAAGAGTTAAATAAGTATTCTTTACCTGTCGTTTCAATGTTCTCAAAAAAATCTCAGACAAAATGTTGCATAACCATGTTGGAAAACGCATTCACTTGTGATTCAAAAATTTGATGAAAAGCTATGGTGAATTTAACGGCTCGTTGATGTCACAAATCCCTGAAAAATAAATACGGATATGAGATGCAAAAAAAAAAGGCCAGACAAAGATTTGAGAAGGAAAACATTAGGAGTCCAAATTGGACAGAAGTAGAAAAACGTTGAAACGTTGAATTTATCAGATACTGAATTCCTTATCTACCTCCTCTTCCCCACCACTCCCACCCCTGGGGGAGGTGTGACCGCTTTTTTTCTCAACTTTTTGTCTTTTCCCCAATTGCTCCTCATACAATTCAATTTTCCCTGCAGCTGATGTTGTCGCTCAGAGTGTTTTTGTTTGAGGAATCAACCAATGAGAAAGAAGAGCTACCATTGAGCCATATGCTGGTTGGCTAGATAAGTTAAAACTTTCCATACAGGAGGCTATGAGTGGCCGGCCAAACCCACCACCATTTTTTGCTAAAACTAATATTCCCTTTTTCCTTTGTACCGATGGGTGAATAAACAAAAGCAAGGTAAATAATCCCTAATGAAAAGTCTGAAACAAAAATGATCGTTGCATTAAGATGAAACAAAAAATATCGTCTGAAAAGGAATACATTTCAATGAGAAAAGTTATGAATGTATATATATGAAGTGTATACATCAATTATAAACACTATTTTGTTTGCTTTCTCTTTTCATTCCTTTCTTATTTCTTTCCTTCTTCCTTTCTTGTACTTTCAATTTTTCCATCCTGAGAATTGATCTAAAAAACATATAAAATAAAAAGGTGTGATATAAAAAGAACAAAAATTCTTTTTTCTAAGCCCATTCTCTCTACCATGCCTCTCTCATGAACGCTGAGGACCAAGTCAAATTTCCAGAATGAAAAACTATTTGGCACTCCAGAGAACTGTTGACTTTCATTGCAATTTGAAAAAGAAAAAAGTTATCGATATTATACTTCATCCAATGAATCCGTATAATGAATCAACATAACCAGTTATGAGGCTTGGGTGAGGTGCAGGGAGCAGTAGCCCTCTAAATACCCTTATAAGCTATTTGTACTATACTTTGTTAATCATGGTATATATTAGTATTTAATGATAAGACAAAGTGCAGAGAGAGAAGGTTTCTTGCTTTCTCCAGTGTATGTCTTAGTATGCTTTATTTGAAATATTGTTTTCTTCCTTCTAAATATATTACTTATAACATATACAGAAGTACTGTATCCATGTCAATGCATGTTCATTGAAAATCTGTAGGATCTTTTGATTGACCATGCAATTTTAGATAAGATCAATTGTAAAATTGCTGTAATATCCCTGGGCACAAATCATAGAAAAAACAGTTTGAATTAAAAGGTAAAATTCAAAAGATTTATACCCCTCCGAGGCACAAGATTAAATAATAAAATCTGACTCAGATGATTTTAAAATGCTGCTATGGTTAAAAAAAACAAAACTCTTCAGAGGTTTAAAATGGGATATTTCTGATTGGATCAATTGACAATCACTGAATATATTTATTACACCATAGTTGATCTCAATGGGAAATCTTCCCAAATGTGGTTGAAGATTAGATCTTTTCCATTTCAGAAGAAAACCTTTCAAAAAGCCTATTTTGTAAGCTAAGGAAATATTGAATCAATGATAAGCAAAGAAATTAATCCATAATGATATCTTGGACAGAAACTTAATGTCTTTCTAAAATGTTCCAATTTGGCAGCAATATGATGTCATTATACAAAGATTTTTGGATACAAGTGACTTTTGATTGAGGCGCTGCCAAGTTGGCAAATACAAGAGATTTGGTTAGCTTATGGTATTTTGTCGAGACAACAATGACCTTCAACTTTGCCTATAAACTTGTTGTGGGCTGTTGTTATTGTTGAAGCATTGATGGCTATTTTGTTGACTTAGGAGTCCAAATTCTGAAGCACAAGGACTTCCACATGTGGGGATTTCATTACCAAGCTCGCGGGGGCCAAGGACTATGCATTCATATTTTTAATACAAAAGATGGAAAGATATAATGAAGATGGAGTTAGTCATATATGTATATTTTTAATCAGTCTTTTAGGTCTTTTGTTGGAAATATGTCTTCTCCAGGGAATAAAGAGCATTAATCTGTTGCTCTGACCAATAATGTGATGGCTTGGGGAAAGATGGATACATGCTTTTCCAAAGGTGAATTAAATCCGAAATGTCTCAACTGGAATTTGAACTTGGCTCACCATTAGATTCTCTGTACTGTTTACTACTTGGTCTCTCATACATCCATATTGATCTTATGAAATTTTCTTTTTAGAATAGGAGGATGATAAAGATTTTCTTTAAATTGTGAAAGATACGATATCCTTAAAAAAGAAAACCCTGCCTTTGATTAAAATTCAAGGGAGAAATATATTTTTATTCAAATTTTTGGAGAATGGCACAAGCATTTTTGAACAGTAGAGATTATTTTTCTGTTCAGTGTATTTTTGAATCATTTTAGATAGTAATAGGTTTTTACTGTTGCAAAATATCTTGATTAGAATTTCATGATTATTTAAGAGTTTTGTTTTTTAAAATGCATTTTTTAAACATATGTTTATCTGAATTTTACCACTTAGAAAAATTCTTGTTGGAGAATTCGAAAAAACAAAAAACAAAAAAAAAATTGGGACACGTTTAGAATTTTTTTTTGTCCTGGGAAGCTTGCTCCCTTGTGGGGACCTCTCCACCATTTTGGGAGCTTTTATGAAAAGAGATTTGTAGTAAACGGGCAAGCAGTATCTGTTGAATGGTGAAAAAGGCTGAATTATGATTTATGCAATTCATCCATGTACCAATACATCCTTGTTATTATATTAATATAATTTCTGTGTAAAGGCAGTTGGTGAACTACTTATTTATAATGCTTTTGGCAGCCATCATCCATTGGGAGTCTGGGGGTCTTTTCAAATAGCCCCCACCCTACTCCTTAGCTACGCCTCTGCACAAAAGTTTTGATTATCAGGATTTCTTGTACAATAATTCAACACATTGCAATTCAAATTAGACCACTACAGACTTTGCAATAATCAAATTCACCTTTAACACCTATTGACTGCATATCCTGAAGAAACAGACTTTTGCAATATGTGAGGTGATCTTTATTAAATCATAATATTGATTTTTTTTGTGTTCAATATGAGTGAGTTGAGACATAATTTACTGTCTGTCAATTGGTCGTTTTGACCAATATCTTTTTTTTGTTATAAAAGTGATACTTAGATTTTTATGCAAGTATTCATTTGAAAGAGAGCATTTAATGTAATTACACTGAATGCTCTTTTCCAGGCTTTGTCTAAATAAGTGAATCAAGCAATGTTCTTCTGAGCTGCTATTAAATAAGTGACCACTAATCAAGCCTCATTCCAAGAAATTTTGAGAAAACTGTAAGTTATATATTTCCTATGATTGAGAGAAAACCGTCAGCTGTATATTCCCATTTTTTTTCTTATTTCATCATTGCTATCACAATCATCATAATCATCAGCTTTTTAGAGTTTGTTGTTAGAGATAGACCTTCCCCCAAATCCACCAGACCTCTCTATCATGAGCATCGCAGAGCCAATACTTTCTGAACTTGTTTAGTTTGTCACATCATCTTATATTCTACTAACCATGACTTTACAGATCCTTTGAGATTCACATTGAAAGTTGTGATATCCAGTGTTTGTCCTCCGTACTTGCAACAAGACCAGCCCACAGCCATTTGAGTTTTCTGATGGATTTTGAAACTCTAACCCCTGTTTTTTGCATGATTCTCAGTCTTGGGGTCAGTCTCTTGGTTAGGTTCCATGTTTCAGCTCCATAGGTGACTATTGGTTGTATTCCCTTCTTTTTAAGACTAATGGGATTTTCTTGTTCTTGAAGGTTGAGCCTGCTCTACTGAAAACTTGCAATCCAAGAATGATTCTTCCCTTTTCATCATTTTGCAGAATGATTATATTAGAGGAATTTTACTTTCAGAAACCAAAACTGTCAATATAAGTTTCCTCAGTTTTTAAGTTGGTGTAGCTGGTTATTTATATTTCATGCATACAAGCTATACTAATGGAAATAGAGAGCTGAAAATTTAAACATTTATGGCTTATTATATCTAGAGAAGAAACTTTTTTTCAGAATCCTCCCTAAATGGTTTTAGGATAGGGAGTTTAATTTGCAATGAAGGTTAATGTTAAATTTGTCCCTTAGTTTATGTCCAGACACAAACTAAAGCATAAATTTAGCATAAACTTACTATAAATTGACCCTCTTCCCACCAAAAATCATTCAAAGGTGATTCTTTTTTCAAGTTTTACATAGACATACTTAGCCAGCCAGCCAAACGAACTTAAAAACTGAAGAAACCTATGTTGACAGTTTTGGTTGACAGTTTCTAATAAGTACACATGCATAAAGATACATTTTCTTCTCTCTACCATGCAATCATTTTGCAGAGCTAAAATGTTCTTGAATAGTAAACAAATCCTGCAGAAATAAAAGATTTAAAAAGAGTCTGAGAAACTAAAGACTAATTTGTCTTTATTCTGTAAAAGAAACAGGTTTTATAAGTTCTTCGTTTGATAACATTAATATATTCAGTATTCTTAATTTCATTCTGGGGATATTTTTCTCAGATTAGGCTTTGAAGAAGCTGATGATTTATCGAATCAACTTTATGGATCTTCATTTGCTTTTGAAAATCTTCTTTGTTAATAGGATGTGGCTGAGAAATTTTTCTTTTCATGATTCTTCTATAAATTTCCTTCCATTTGTTCATTCTTTGTTTTATTTTATAGCAAAATTTATTTTTGTTCTCTGCCATTTTGTTTTAACAATGTTTATTCTCCAAATCCAAACAAAATTTTACAGAACAGGTTTAGCAAAAAACAAAGAAATCATATTCTTTATGATTTTATTCAATTTACAGTATTCGATAAAATATTGACAGCAGTAGAAATTCTGAAAGCACACTTGACTGCATTGTGTTAAGGTAGGACGGTAAATTCTGAAAGTGTACTCAACTATATTGTGTTAAGGTAGGCTAATGAAAGTTTACTCGACTAAATTGTGATAGGGTTGGCTGGTAAATTCTGAAAGCATACTCGACTACATTGTTTTAAGGTAGGCTGGTGAATTTTGAAAGTGTACTTTACTACATCGTGCTAAGGTAGGCTGGTAAATTCTTAAAGTGTACTCGACTATATTGTGTCAAGGTAGGCTGGTAAATTCTGAAATCGTACTTGACTACATTGTGTTAAGGTAGGCTGGTAAATTCTGAAAGCGTACTTGACTACATTGTGTTCTGTACACTAGTAAGGTTTCAGCTTTAGTAGAGAATTTCTGATGAAATGTACACATCTCATTGAACATTCATTTATAGACATTGAATAAGCAGATTACTTTACCTAAATGTATTTCCTTATTTCTACATTGGCTTTGTACTATGATAATATCATTGTCTGCAGTTGTAAAAGCAAGAAAAGTCTTATCATGATTTCGTTGAGAGCGATCAATTAAAAAAATTGGAAAAAAGAGGATCAATGCATATATTACTTTTTCTTGCTTCTCGGTGGATCCCTGAAAAGTCAGAATTTTTTTAAAAAGTGTGATGCTGCCAGACAGAAATTAGGGACAATTTATGATAATTTGACATAGTAAATTTTACTCCTGACTAAATACTCATGTTGAGGGGTAATTTTGCAAGAACACCCAATTTTTTTTTTTTTTAGACGCAGTAAGGAGTAAGTGTTCAAATTTTTTGCCCTTTATCTGACACATAGATTGCCAGCCAGGCAAACTTAAAAATTGAACCAACCCATGTTGGCAGTTTTGTATGATGGTTTCTAATACAGAATATAATGTTCTGTACTTGAATATTTTTTCCAGCTCAGCTAATATTTAAGGAAAGAAACAGGCAAACAAGAATGAGAGAACAAAATCAATATTATTTCAACACTTCACTCTGTAACTCTGTTTTGCCTTATAGCTATACATTTTTAAATTGCATGAATAACATACTGACCAAATTTTGTTTATATTCTTTAAACATTAATTGTCACTTACCATAATGAGGGCCTTAAAGACACAATAGTCAATATTAGTCGCTTGCCTTGTAATTTTTATAACATAAATAAAAGAGATCAAGTTGAAAGAATGTAATTACTATGACAAAACTGGTTGGGTTAGTCACTGAATAGAAACTGTAATCTGACCAACGTTTTTTGGCAGCATGTCTTATTGGGAATGATCAACAGAAAAATTGAGAGAAGGAGTGTTCAATGGATAGGTTATTTCTCACTCCTTTTGATGGGCAGTGATCACTAAATAAAAGTTGAAATTTTAAAAAAACAAACAAGAATTCTGCTGAACACAAACTAAGGGATCAATTTAGTATAAACTTAGATTGCAAATTGAACATTTCAATGAAACATTTTTGAGGTGGGGATTGAAAAAAAACAACAATTTTTTCTTCCTGACTTAAGGGGTAAATGTTGAAATTTTCAGCCCTCTAGCTCTATTGGTGTGGTCTGTATGTTGAGTACATTCATATGTAACCAGCCAGGCAGACCAATCAAAAGCTGAAGAAACTTATGTTGACAGCTTTGGTTCACAGGTTCTAATATGGAGAAAAATACTATGAAACTTCTTTTGTGACTGTAAATAGGATATATTTGCGGGTGTAATGGATTTAAATTATAGATTTTAACTAAACTTGATTAAAGTGTGTGTAGCAAATATAATAAATAGGAAAGGGAAGTAACTAAATTATTAGGTTGTCGAATATGAATAGTTGTTTTTGAATAATAAAATGAAAGACAGTATAAACAATAAAAAACAGTAAATATTAAATGAAAATATGACCTATTTGAAGAAATAACCTTCTTCCAACAATCCTCTAATTATGATTTTCCATTTTTATCAAATTTTCTACGTTGGTAAAAGTGCAAATTATGGCTTCCCTATAATTGAACTTCTTTTTATGGATATGAAGCTCGAAGAGATTGGAAAAAGGATAACTGGAAAGATGTCAGGTGAATATTAAGCATACTGCAAGACTACATATTCTCATTCTCCATGGTAAGATACAATCAGCTGAAAGTCAGAGGTAGGGGGTGTTAGTCACTGTCATGGAGCATTTCGCTTGGTTCATGTTGAATCTATTTTTCTAGATCTTAAACTTTACCTATTGCCTTGATATGATCTTACATTGTTGGTTCAAATCCTAAACCAATTTGTGGTTATCATTAGTAGCTTGAGCAGCATTATGTCCTAATTTGAATTTTTCTTGAAAATTGGTCTAACTTTTGAGGGAGACGCCATTGCTGTTATGGGCTGAAAAACCTCCTGGAATAACAGATTAGATCTCTATTTACATGGAATCTGAAAAAAAATGCAATTACATTAGTAAATCTTTCACTCTTAGTATTATTCTCTCTAATATAGAAATAGATAAAAATTGAATAATGTAGAAGAAAAAATGTGCTCCAAGTATTGAACAAGTAATATAAATCTATAGATAAAAAAAAGTATCATAAATTACTAACTAAACTATAAAATAAAGTCCACAATGAAGATAAGTCAATGAATAAAAAAAAAACATTATTGCAAAAAAAAAAGATTTAAAAGACAAAAAATTACCAATGTGAAATTGCATACTAGCAAATCTTAAAAAACTTCTTTTTTTTTCAAGAAAAAAATTAATTTCAATTACAGTGATCTGTAACAACCGTTTGTTTGGATAGAAAGCTTTTGGGAATGTTGATTTTATTTCCTTGATAATAGTAGTTAAAAAAACAGAAAAAAAGAAGTCTTGTACATTTTCTTTTTTCTGTTGATTTTCTATTTTAGAGAAAATCTTTTGTCTATGGGGACAAGCATAATCAATATTTGAGTCTGAAAAGTTTTAGTTAAATGATTCGGGGTAAAGATAAATAGACATACATTTGTTTTGTAAATGTCCTGGAATCTTATCAGATTGGTTTATCCTAATTTTTTTTTTTCCAAATAAAATGTCTACCTCTGAGTATTTCTGTTTAGTAGAACTTCCTTTATTATAATTTGAATTCATTCACTGAGAAAATAAAATCAATAGAAAAAATGACAGTTATTTGCAGAAGAACTGAACAAAATAAAAAATATGAAATAAACGGCCTTCGGAAATGCCTAAATTGCGATATTGAGTAGTGGTAATGGAATGACTTAGTTAAGGTGACTAGTTCTTATAAACTTGGTAAAGTTTCATACTTAAGAGCTACCTACATAAAAAGACCTTGGAGGGGAAAAATGACACACATAAATGGCCTTTAAAAGTAGTTTTAAGATCCTACATCTCTGACAAACTAAACTAATTTTAATAAATATCCCTCCCTCCATCATATATACAGACACACACACATGTGCATACACACTTTTATGCATAATACCAACTATGACTTGGGGAGATGAAACATGGAAATTAACAAAATGAACTGGAAACATCAACTTGGAATCACACAGAGAACTAAGGAAGAAGCAATGCTAGGAATAGTTACGAGATATACATATATGATAATATACAAATAACTATACTACAAAAATGGAGATAGGCTAGACACTTAACAAGAAATGACCATCAGAGCAAAAGATTAAATAATTTGTGCTTATGGGACAGTAAATGCAGTAAAAAAAACAGTAGGAGGAATGTGATAGAGGGTTTTCAAGGAAGACATGTCACAATAACGATCATGATGGAAGGAGATGAGAAAGGCCCTTGTCCAGCAGTCGATATTATGATGATGATGTATATAGAAGTTTAACTTGATTAGTGAAGTTAATCCATTCCAAATTTTGTATTGTTCAAGACCTCACTTTTGAAGGTTTTATTATAAGTGTTCTTATTTTCAGTTTATACTTAGTTGCATTAATTTGCACAGAAATATCTTAACTGTACTGTCTCAGAATATGCATTAATCAAAATTTTACAGTTTAAGTTTTTATTTCAATTTAATATTTTTTTCTCAACCTTACACTTCATTACATTAATTTGTATAGTAATACCTCAACCATACTGCATCAGAACCTACACTAATCAAAACCATACTATTTAAGGTAGTCCTGTATATATATATATATATATATATATATATATATATACAGTATATGTGGTACAAATCAGGCTAGCAGTATAACATAATATGATAATATATCAATATATCAATTATATAAAGCCGCTTCTAATGTAATGGATTTATTTCAGAGAGTGCTCAATACATACAACATTTTACTCATGGAGTTGTTTTAGAGTAGAGCTGGAAATAAATAATAGTAAATTGTGGATTCGCTACACAAACTAGCTCATGTTTCTGCCCTCTTTAGGCCACATCAGGCTATATATATACATACATGTATATGTATATATATATATATATATATATATAATGTGTACTTTAGAGAGTGAGACAGACTCGATATATATATATATATATATATAAACAATGTTTACAAGGGCATGTACCTGGTGAATGTAAACATTTTGTGCTTCTCGCACTCTTTAGCAACTGGCCATCTGCTGTTTCATTTGGTTTCCCTTTTTTTTATGAAATAATTATAACTAATTTTTTTACATTAATAGTTCTATTTGCTGCGTTAAATTTTGAGCTCAGTGATGAGAAATCTACAATGGATAAAATCTATTTTCATTTGTTTTCTCTTTGTTTGATGCAAATTGACAACAATATATGCATCAAGTACTCTGTATACAAATATATATATATGTATGAAACTGATCATGAAATATTTGTAGAAACAAAATGTAGTGTAGATATTACAAGACATATAGAAATTTTCAGATATTAATTCTTTAAATTGAAATGAATGTAATTTCTTTTTTCTTCCAAGCTTGCAAATAGCCATTGGTATCTGAAAAAACTATTTACAACAAGTAAAAGAATAAACGAATCTCTAACATATTCACTGACGCAGATAAATGGGAATTATGGAACAGTCTGCCATATTAACTATTAAATAGTCTAGTTTGAGTGCTTGCAACCAACAAAATGGAAGTAAACATCTATTTACATAAGGACACACCAATAGCTACAACATAATTACAAAATATCTGCTTATATCAGAATCTGACAACCAAAACTGTTAATATACCAACATAAGTTGCAGGCTGACTGACTGACTGACTGGCTCGCTGACTATGCATCTATGTGTCATCTGTACAGGTTACAACAACGGAGCAAGAGGAATGAAAATTTAAGCGTTTACTCTTTATTTCCAGAAAAAAAAAATCCTTTTTTTTTTATAAATTCACGCACAAAATAAGTTTTTTAGGAGGATGGGCCACTTTACAATGTAAGTTTATGCTCAAGTAGTCATTTTTTAAATTTGAACTTTTTTTTCAACTGATCACTGCCTAATAAAATTCAAGAGAAATAACTTGTTTATTTTCCTATTTTTTAATTGTTTACTTCCAACGCAGTATGCTGCCAAAAGACGTGATCATATGACAGTTTCTTCAGAGTGATTGATTGGACTTGTTTTTATCATATATCCAGAATGAACCGAAAATGTTTAGTTTTTTCTAGTGTTAGAGTATGCAAAAGTGCATTGTTCAAAATAAACAGGTGGACCTTCTCTTTGACCTTTTGATTGAAACCTGACATTATTATTTTTTCTTCTCTTCGTGCCTTGTCTCTTCAAGATGTGGGTGATCATGGCTCTCTTTGTCGCTTCCAGTTATTTATACTCCTTTACAACCCGTCTTTGTCTTTCCGGTACTTGTTCCACCATCCATTTGCTCAAACTTGTCAAGTAGATTCCCTGCTCCCCACCTCCGCTTGTTGTTGATGCACGCTGTGAACATAAAGTTCTCCAAGCCTTCCTTCCTGTCTCTTTCCGATTGTTATAACTGTTTCCTTCTACTTCCTCCCTTTCTTGAAACTTCTTCAGTTGTCATTCGCTCTGTCTATGGTATTCTCAACATTCATCAATAAAACCACCTCTCAGTTGCTTCAAATCTTTTCCTGATTTGTGACGAAATCGTCCAACATTCACTGCCATATTGAGATTAGACCTTGGATAGCAGTCCAGCACTCTTTTCTTTGCTTCCAATGTCAACTTTTGAACATTGATGTTATTTGACTCATTTGAATAAGGTAATATTGTCAAAAATGTCTTTCAAATCCAAGCCATGATAATGCTGTTTCCTGGGCAAATCCAAGCCATGATAATGTTCTTTCCTTGGCAGATCCAAGCCATGACAATGTTGTTTCCTGGGCAATTTAAATAGGTACATGAATAACTCTTCAGTCTAATGTTAGAAAGTCATTTTTTTTATACAATAAAAAATCATTTTTAAACATAATTTCCTTCCTATTCAATGCATTTAATTTGGTAGCAAATATTAGATACATATATAAGAGTTTGTGTACTGTCTGAATTTAAGATTGAAATTCAGCTAATAACTATGTTATAAGCTTTGGCCTTATTTATACAACTTTCTATACTCTTTGAAATAGCTGAATCAAAAATTGATCTCAGCGAGAAAATTAATCAAATCATAAAATCTATATGAAAAAAATAACTGAACCAGAAATTGAACATCATCATCATCATCATCATCATCATCATCATCAGTCTTTGAATATCTATCTTTGGACATAGAGTTCCTCAAGTTTCCACAGATCTCGTGATTGTGGACATTGCAGAGTCAGAGCTTTCTAGACTTGTCTAGTTTGTCATCACATCTTATTTTATATTGGGCTCATTTTAGCATCTGATCTCTAGGAATCCTTGTTTTGAATCATGTTGTCTGCCATTCTTGTAACATGGTCAGCCTATTGCCTTTTCTAACATATCTCTGACCCCTATTTTTCATATATATTACCCTGTCTTGTGATCCCTCCATGAGATGCTGAGCATGATTCTCTCCCATACATATCGTATAGTTCTCATTTTGAGAGCCACTCTCTTAGTTCGTTTGAAACTCTCAGATTCTGAATGGATATTGACTTGTAACATTTTACGGAAACATTAACTGTTAGATTCTTGAATCCCTTAGGACCATAGTGAAACCCTTCAATAAATAGTATTTTAAAAAGTGGAACACTTCCTTGTATTGAATTAAAGAAAACATGACAACAAATCTCCATGAAATCCTCATAAGTAAAAGAAATCATGCAAAGAATCACACTAGGTTTGCAAACTTTTGATAGAGTGAGCTCAATTTTCAAGAACAATAAAATCCTACATCCTAAAAAGAAGGACCTACAACCAATGCATCCTCCCGATATTCACCTATGGAGCAGAGTCATGGAACCTACTGTAAAGATTGACGCTCAAACTGATATCCATGCAACATGCATATGAAAGAATTATGTTCAGTATCACTTTGAGAGATCTCAAGACAGCACAATATATTAGGGGGGAAACAGGTGTCTAGACATCGTAGAATCTAGTAGAAAACTCAAATGGCAATAAGTTGGCCATGTTACAAGGATGTCAGACAAGCAGTGAAAATCATAACTCCCAACATGGATCCCCAGAAATCATATGCAAAATCATGTTCAACTGAAAGTAGCATGGTGTAACAAGTTAGACATATTAACAAAGTACTGGCTCTGTGACACCCATGATAGAGAGGTCTTGTGAATCTTGAGGGAGGTCTATATCTAACAACGGATGCTAAATGCTGATGATGATGATGATGGTGATGATGATGAAATAAATTAACGCAATGATATGAAATTAACATTATCAAAAGTCACCCACCTAGATTTAACTTTAAGATACCCCAGTATAAATTTAAGATTTGAATAACGTCAGTATCAAGTCTCAACCAAATTAATGCCTCAAGCATATTTTAAACTTTTGAGTCCAAATGATTTCGATTACATTTTTTATACATTACCGCATGTTACTATAGAGACAGCCAGTAGTTCTGCTAGTTAAATCACAATTATACCTGAGCTTAATGCACTTTTTAATAATATTTCTTTGTTCAAGACTTCTTAAAAATAATACCTTTTAATTTGGGTCTGGGAATGTTGAAAACAAAGTCTTAATTATCACGGAATATAATCATAAGTTTTTTCTTCTTTCACTTCTGCCAACAAAATAAGATGTATATTGGTCCACACAATATCCCCAAAAGTCCTCAATGAACTTCAATGACGTTTTGTGGAAGGGTGGGCCATGGGCAAAGGGGCAATTGATTAACTTTTGAGGTTGTGGTACAATGCATTTGATTACTTATCTTCATTAAGTTTTTATATAGCAAAAATACTTCTTCAATAATGCTGAAATCGAAAAACTGAGTCGTCTGAAACAACCTAATACTGTGTTCACTATTCTTATATTCTGAAGCTGTAAAATAATTCTTTACTGATTTTTTACACTGAAAATGGCTGTCAAAACCTAAAACGATAAATGTTCTTAAAGTTTGTTGCTTTTTATTTTTTTGCAAAAAGTTTTTAAAAAAATGTCATCACTAATGGAAAATGGCAGAGTGAATCTATTTAAGTAAATATTGTTTGGTGAGATTTTAGGCTCCAGAGTTCTCTCCAATGTGGTCTGAGATTGGGCTTTCCACTAAGAAAATGCCATACTATGCACACCCCTGTCCAAGTTGATAATTGATGTTAACAGCTTTTTACATTTAATACTGTCTGGGTGGTAGTTATGGGCGAGTGGTTTGTTCAATTGCTCACTTATTCACTATTTTCCCTGTGAACCATCTTGGTTCATTAAACAAAATATTTTTGTCAAGATATCCGTGTATTTAGTCTCTAGTTTTCAAAAATGAGTGCTGGGAACTCTTGCAAGAAAAATGCTAAATCTATCTATGGTAGATATCTTGAAAAGCTAAAAAAAGATCTGAACTTTCTAATTGGACAATAGTGTCAGAGAAAGGTAAAAATACTAATCCTTTCCTTTGCTGTAAGGAAAGAAGAAATTTGAAATGATCTCCCACTTATTTCAGACTTTTATAAATAATTAATTATAAAAGTTTCAGTATAAAAAAAAAACATTATGGTGACTAAAACTTTGAGTGGAGTCATTAATGTTAAAATTATTATGTAGAAAATCCACATTCTTCTTTCCGTATTTGATGTTAATACAACGTTTTGGCTGAGTCATTCTGCTGCCTTCTTCAGTAGTAATATGTGATATCCATCAGGAAAGAGTCTATTTCTCTGGTGGTGTTAAGTACAAGAAACGGCATCAAACAGAAAATATAAATGTTTAACACAACCGAGAAAGAGATGATAAAAGAGACTCTCTTTTCTTAAGAGATTGGATTTTTCAGACAAAAGTTGGAATAAAAAAAAACTTGGAGATGAAAAATTCAAACTGCTGAGGCGGGTAAGTTGTCTGATTAAAAAGCCAGATTTAATTGCCAATCAAACCGATTCACTTTTGGCAAAACATTTTTATGAGCAAAAAAAACAAACAAAAATAAAAAACAATTATTTGAAATTAATTTTTTTTCCTTGATTTTATTGCTCAAGTGTCCATACTGTCATTAAAAGGTGTTCGGGTGTAAAAGAAAAGCAAAAATAGTTCAGAAAAAAAAAAAATAACTCAAAAAAGTGCATTGAAAGCAGAACCCATACTATTCTTCTTGTCTGTTTTTAATTCTATTAAAATTTTGCCCAAAATACCAGTCTGGTATTCAAATTAAACTGTCTGTTCTAAAAATGTCTGCTAAAGACTTCAAAACAAGTCAAAACACAGTTCGTAAGGATTAAACCTTTGATCTTTTTTATCCTCTCATCAAATCAGTCAGCTCTATTTTTATTTCTTCAGATTAAAGTAAAGCGTCCACCTCTTAAGAGACAACTCCCAATGAAGTATAACTGCTGGTGGTGAAATCACAGTTTCCCTTGCATGCACCAGCTCAGTGATCCGAGCTAGTTTCAAGTCTGGTGGAGACCAGGACTTTATTCTTACCAGTTTTTATTTCCATCCCACAGCTAGACTGTACTCAATTAGCAGAGTTCACTGGGATATTTGTCCTAACTAAGAGTTTTCAACAATCATCGCTCATCAAACCCTGTGTGTGAGACAGACATTCTAACTTGTACAATATCTGAGTGGACTTCCTTCGGATTGATTTCTCATTAGCACCTGCATACACTTCTCAGACTTCACGATATTGTTTGGCATGTAGGAAGAGATTGTCCGTGTGGTTGTCAAAAAAATAAAGAGGGAAAAAGTCAGAATGTTTTTTTCACCTAGAGATTGGCTCTTAAACTAAAAACCATTCAATGTGCATGGGAGGAAATCACGCTAAACATCACATTGAGAGATCTAGACAGCATTATTTATTTGAAAGCAGATGTCAGAGGTATCCTAAAAGCCATCAGGATACTCTAATTGCAATAGGCAAGACTTGTTGAAAGAATGTCTGGCAACTGATTTACAACGTAAATCTCACGAGATCATATGCAAAATTGTTTCTGGAAAAAGTATGTTGACTTGATAATTCAGACAGGTTCATATGGTACTGGCTTTGGGACCCTCAAGAGCAAGAAAACTGGAAGATCAGGTGGGAGAACACTGTCCAACAATGAACTGTAAAAGGCTGCTGATGATGATGATGATGATTTATTGTCATCTTTTCATCATAAAAAAGAATAATGTGAAGATATTTATGTTCTTTGAGAGTTTGTGCGTGTATTGTTCATGACGGTTGGTTTCAGCCAACTATTATTATTGCCCTCGTCAAATATAAAAGAGAATAAATGATGGAGGAATGAAAAAAAGATAGTGATATTCAAGTAACAATAGATATTTAATAACAAATAAGGGAGAAATCAACGAATTAACCATGGGCATCTGCTGCCACTTTCACAGATGGAGGAGCTGCAAAAGCATATATTTTCGGTGGATGGTGGTCAAAAAGATACACTCGGAATATACTTAGTGACAACCCTATTAGACAATAGGCACTTCACCCATGAAGAACATTAGGTTGGGATTATATAAGACAATTGTACAGCACCATTATCCATTATTGACTGAGACTCCGGCCTCTGAAACCCCTCACCCTCTATGAGAATGCCTAATGTGGAGAGGGCATTTGCCCATCAGACATCCATGGTATTAACATACATGCATGTTAAACGTAGAACAAATCTGATATTTTTGGTGCATACAATATTTTCAAGCAAATAGTCAAAGAAAACATGTTGAAAGCCGATCCAAGTACAAATTGGACTATGTACAATATTGATCAACTGAAGAATTGGAGAAGAGAATAGCTTTGAAGCAGGTTTACATAAAATAGAAGTAGTAACTCAATATCATTTTCAAAAAAAAATTGGTAAGCTTTGTTCTAAATAATTCATCAAGTGGCTGAAGAAAATTTTTCGAGCACAGAAGCCCAGAAAAAAAGAGGCCTTAAATAAAATAAGGCTATATTTACATTGCAGGTGTTATAACTTGGTTCATAACGATGAAGCGATAAGAAAAGATAAAGGTCCATTAGTGAATTCACCAATAACTCTCAAGCCAAGGGAGATAGTTTTGGCAATATTAGAAGCTATATGGAATATGCATGAGAACAGTGAGCTCATGAGTACAAAAAAGATATACAGTCAGACAACAGACACAAAATTCTCTTGACTTGAGCTGTTCCAAAAGCGCATGTTAAGATTGGGCTAGACTTTATGGTGTCTGGAGCAGCCTGCCATAATTTTCATATTAAATAATCTTCTGTCTTTTACACGGAACTATAGCTTTGGAATATTATGTTTAGATTATTTCTGTTTTGCCAATTTAGATAAAGATCTATAATCTTTCTGTACAATGGCCAGTTGTTGAGTAATAATGGTTCATAAACACAAACACACAGTCAGTTTTGTTAAATACTGAGCAGAAACACCTAGAAATTAACCCAGGTGTCTTGATACCTTAACAAGAACTGGTATCATCGGGACGATCATTTTTGTTTCCATGGTTATTCAGTTTTATACCAAGAGAAATCTAATTTTCTAAAATTTTGTAGGAGGAAAATTTTCCAGAATCTCCGGGTTTCCCCACAATCTGAAAGTAGAATTTTCATATAAAAAACCTTCTTGAAGCCAAAATGACATAAAGTGAAGAAGCAATTACCATAAATGTATATGGGAACATTTTTTGAGCGTGCCCAAACCTCGAAAATGATGATGAGGATATGTTGGAATGAGTCCTCAGAGTTTTGGAAGTGGTAGGAGGTTCAGGAGACTGGGGTGTAAGAGAGAGAGGAAGAGGTTGCATTATGCCTCTCTCTGAAGACTTGCTGCATAACAAAAGATGGATGCTATTTTCACTCTTTGCCAGAAGGGAAGACTGATGTGAAGTAAAGTAAAGTGAACGTCAAAAAGCACAGAAAACCTGTATACTGATCTATTGCATACAATCCCAGAGAAAATTTGGTGATCATAAGGATGCAATGATACAAATCCAGCCTATATTAACATTAACCAAGATTTTCAACATTGGTTTTTCCAGTTTTTGAGTGGATCTGGATGGTTACCAATCGTTCGTACAAACGTACCAATGGGCCTAGAGAGTTGAAAATTTACTCTGTATTATGGCAAGAACCCCCCCTCTAGGATTTTAGTTGAGGTTGGGTCAATTTACATCGTAAGTCTCTGCTGAATTGGTATCCTGATTTGTATCCAGCGATATTTACACTTTTTTTTTTTAATTTTCAGATTTTTTGTGATGCAATAAAAGCTGAGAGAAGTAACTTTACTATCGATCACCCCTTCTTCCAATTTTTTAATTGATCACACCCAACACATCATGATGCCAAAAGATGTTGGTGACATGACAGTTTCTATTCATCAACTAACCAGTGACTAACGAGAACTGTTGTTTTACTTATCTTATTGCTATAAATTATAGAAATTGAAATATTACATATTTTGACATGTTTATTCATACAGCTTCTCTCTTAACCAGGAACCAAAATTATGACGTTTTCCAATGACATTTTTCCTTACCACTTCTACTATTACTTAAGTAATGACATTGCAAAACTTTGAAAATTTTTTTAATAATACTTCACTAACACAAATACTTCTCAAGAAAATACTTTATTTTCTTAAGGGCAATAAAAAATGGTTATTTTGATTCTATCTAGAATTGGTTTGTGGGAAAAAATCAAGTTTCCATTTTCTTGATTCACCAAAATACTGGATGAAAACCAACCTGAGGAACAAGCAGGCTTTAGAAGAAGCTACTCGACCATTGACCATCTCCATTCAGAAAACCAACTATAAGACAAAGCAGCAGGATATAGAATGCCACACTGTAGCATTTGTAGATTTTAAAAAGACCTTGGACTCAATGGAGATTCCCAAAGTCACTGATGCAATATTACAACAAGGCGTAAACCTGGTATATCCTAGAATACTGCAACATGTCTACTGACGCAGCAGTTCCTTCATCAGGCTACTTGAAGTCTTTCAGCCTTTTCAACTGGAAAAAGGAGTAAAACGAGATGATATCAGCTCACCTAAACTCTTCACAGCCTGCCTTGCGATGATCTTCTGGAACCTAGACTGGGAACATAAAGGAATCAGAAAAGACAGCAAATACCCTTGTAACCTCAGATCATGATCTATAAATAATGCTAGATGAACTAAATAAAAAAAGGAAGAAAGTTGGCCTCCAGTTGAACTTCAGCCAAACAAATGTCATGTACAACAATTACATTACAGACAAAAACGTGAGAATCACACTGGATGGCAAGCTTTCAGTGGAGCAAGCTTGACTTTTAAAAATACACAAATCCCACTAATCCTAAAAAGAAGAGTATACAGCTATTGCATCCTCCCCAACTTATGAAGCTGAAACATAGAACCTAATCAAAAGACTGACTCTCTAACTAATAAGCATGCAATATGCACATGAGAGAATAATGCTCAACCTCACATTGACCGCACAGTATATAAGGGAAAAAGGCTGGAGTCTGATTGATAGAAACCATTTGAATTCTCAAATGACAAAGGGCTGGACATATTACAAGAATATCAGACAACCAATCCACAACGTGTGTCCTCAGAGATCATATGAGCTGAACAAATTCGAAAAGTACTGGCTCTGCAACACCTGTGATAGAGAGTTTGGGCAAAGGTTCTTGTCCAACAATGTATGCTAAATGGCTGCTGCTGCTGATGATGATGATGATGATCATCATCATCATCATCATCATCATCATCATCATCACTAACCTTACCTTAGTACTGTAGAAGACAACAAAAATGAAACACATTTACTATCATACTGTCTATTAGATCAATGCAATTTTGAGACTTTAGAAATTACCACTGAATCATGCATGTGTCTCCTTGGTCCTGAACATTGACATTATCCAGAATATCAAGATTTTGCGAAAATTATCTAAAATATCTAAACTTCAGTTTACAATAACATTAGTCCACCTATGCGTCCATATCCAACCTGCCATTACTAAAATGCAATGTCTTTTACTAACATCACTCTTTTGTGACAGGCTGACAAGATTCACATCCAATATATATATATTGTGAACTGTGCTATAATTGGAGATGTCCATATCAATATAATGAATAATTTTGATCTATACAATGCTTTATCAGGGATGCCTGTAATAATATAATAATTGTATCTTTGATATTATGAACTGCATTATACTGGAAAATGCCTAAATTTATAGACTGTTTTGTTTTTCAAATTTTCATGGCATCATCAGAGAATTTTTTTTCTCTACAATGTAATTTCAAGTGGCCGTAAATTCAGGGTCCTATTCCGTATTGTAATTATTCATTGAATTGAATCCCTGTCTAAAATATCATATAACACACAGAAACTACCCAATTTAGTTTTATTCCCAAAGTTAAAGCACGTTGAAAGTGCAGGGTTTAGGAAATTCTTTGTACCATGTACCAAAAATCGATTTCAAATATGTCGAGGACTGACCAACTGACAAACCCTATAATTAGGTTTGCGTGTGGACGCACCTAGAAAATTTTAGATTTATGTCCATCATCTAAATATCAATTTTTAACATCTAGACACAACTAAAAACCTTGAGATCTAGATGGAAAACATCAAAATTGGCAACACTGCTGTAACATACTGTTTTTTTTCAAACACTTGTGAAATCTACAAAAGTTTGAGCATGCTAGCTCTTTTAGATCGGCTCTACCAACACTCATCCACATTTTCTGCAAGACACTCAGTTTTTTTGGAGCCTTAGGTCGAATGTCTGTATTTTCTAATTAGTAGCTACCGTATGGCGCTCTTCTATGCTTGGTTGACTGATTGGATGATCTGAACATGGTATGTTCTCTCTTCCCTCCAACCATCTTAATCTCGAGTGTCATTTATTACTTGGACCTCAGTTCATACAGGTTAACCAATTGCTGTGTCTGTGGTAGATGATTCGTCCCCTGTTCAGTAAATCATGGGTTCAATCTAGGCCCGAGTCATATCAAAGACTCTAGAAATTTGTATGCAATGCCTTCCTGCTAAGCACTAAGCATAAAAGGTGAGATTGCGGAGACCTGAACAAAGATGAGCTCCGTCAGGCTATCTCGCCAAAGACACACCTGAGATTAGTACTAGGTTACAGACTTGAGGTCTATACACGTTAGTGTGGCTGCTTTTCCATTCATATATGATCATACATGAATACAGGAACGTTATGTTTGCTAGATTATAATTAGACTTCCACTCCAAGTTCAAACCCATAAAAGAAGATGTAATTTTCAAGTTTTGGATAGGAGAAAATTGCTTTCTCTTTCTATACCTTTTCAGGCATCTTCAAAGGGGAATGCTCCAGCTTTCATTCTTGAAGCAATCACCATTAATATCAGCATGCAATCTATAGAGTAAGACTTTTACATCAGATCACTCCAAAACTGTTTTTGTGGATAATCACTGCAGTTGTCAAACTCTTTCATGTATGATTAAACTGTTTTGAATTAATCCTACAAGGTGAAATTATTTTCTAAATTGTACATTTTCCAGAGAGAAATTCACCTTTTTCCCCCTGATTACAGATTTGAAAAATCATAAATCCATTCGGAGGTAGATTCAGGATTCTGAGTGGGTCAAGGGGCTTTGGGGTCTTTTTTTTTTTCACTTCATCTGTTTGATAAGACTATGGATATACTTTTTTGGTTTCTAAGGTAAATTCCTATTCTCACTGAGGATTCTTCTTTTTTTTTTTTTCAAATAGAACTACTTTATCAAAATATTAAAAAGAAAAAAATGAATTGAGCTCTAAATATACCCTATGACACAAAAAAACTGAGAATCTTACCAACATTAGATCACCTTCCAAGTCATAGAATAACATTATAGTCATTTTAAGAACAATATTAGAATAGAAAAATCTGATACATATCAAGACTCTATAAACCTAGGTTGTATTTTGTCCTTTGCCATGAAGAATTTTCTCCTGATTGTTCTCATACAATTGCATTGTCTGTGTAATCATACTAAAATGCTATGTCTCAAGCTGAACTTTGATGTAAACGATTCCTTATTTAATGCTTTTCCTAGAGTGTACAAATGACAGACAACTTGTCTCATGTTTGACTATTTTATTGTTTACAGTCACTCTGGAAGAAGGTATGAGTCAAGGGAACTGAACTTCCGCCACCAACTTTCATCAATCTTTACACCTTTTACTTGCAAATGATTATAACTACAAAATCTTGGCAAACACTTACAGAGAAATGGTAATGATTGTGGTGGGGTTAGACAACCGGCAAAATGTCTTCTTGTTAGGAAAAGTCATTTTGATGCATTACATATGTAGGATATAATGAACCAAAAAAGTCTTTTACTTAGAAAAAATTCAGAGGATAAAAAATCTTTTCATGAATTGCATAACTGTAAACATCATATCATCGTCATCATCATCATCAGTCTTTTAACATCCGCCGTTGGACATAGACCTTCCCCAGGATTTGCCACACTTCTCTATCATGGGCGTCATAGAACCAGTACTTCCTGAACTTGTCTAGCTCGTCTCACCATCTAATATTCTGCCGGCCTCGGTTGCGCATATGATCTTGGGGGATCCATGTCGTGAGTCGTGATGTCCATCAGTTGTCTGTAATTCTTGCCTCAAGAGTCTGTAACTGTAACATGTTGGGAGGGATGAGCCTTACCCAGCCATGCTGGCCCATAATTTTGTTATCTCTACTCGAATTCCCCTTCCATGGTTAACCTTCACAATAATTCATCTATTGAATTCATCAATATAGATCCTTTCCCGTTGCTCGAATAATTTAATTGATATCTAAATCAATGAAGGATGATATGGTAAATATTGAACATGGAATCTATGCAGAGTAGAAACAAAGGGACAAGCAAAAATTCATTTCTAGATTTGATTAATTCAATGCTCTTCATTCGGGCTGAGACATAAGGTCACAATCATCCAATTGAACCATGTCTTGTGCTTTGAATTCCATCTCTTCCAGTTGTTATGGATTTGGGAATGGTGCAATAGTCAGCAATAATCAGCATGGAATACAGAATTGGCTGATTAAGTTTCAATTCCAGCTTAGGCATTTTTACTTTCGATTCATATCAGCCTTTTGAAATGGCATGAATCCACTCCTTCTGCATCTTGTTCTTTTACCAGATATCTTCATAAAATGTCCAGTCATTTAGATGCCATTATGGCTGACCCAAAAGAGGATGGTTAAATGACTGCTGGCACCAATCTTTCTCGTAAAACTTGCACTCATGAGCAAGTGAGTACCTGTAGCAAAAATCTAATAGTCAAACTAAATAGGATCCAATCTAATCATATATATGCTCATGTATGCACAGGGCCTTGGAGTAAAATTTCATTGGGGGTGCAGAGTTTCTTTTGGGTCCCTTTCTTTTCATTAGCCCACATATGCAAATATTTTCAGAAATCCCAGGAAATTTCTGGACCCCTTTTGACTTCAAGGCCCACACCTTGTGAGAAAAAAAAAAAAAATTGTGAACTTTTCACTTTGTGTTCATATACAAACTAGTTGATTCCTGTGAACAAAAAAAATTCTTAGATGTACAGGTTCCCCTATTCTCCAAAATTAGAGCATTCCTATAAAAGCCTTTTGTGAGCAAAAATGATATAGAAACAATCATCATTAATTTATATTGGAACATTTTTTGAGCATTTCCACACCTCCAAAATGGTGAGGATGGTTTATCAGGCTGAGTCATTGAAGGTTATTGGAGTGTAAGGTACAGGCGACCGGGGAATAGACAAGAGAGGAAATAGGTGTGTGCTGCCTCTATAATAGCCAATAGCCTGCTGCAAGAGAAAGGCCGAGTGACAGTTTTGATTTCCACATTTTTCAGAAAAGCGGAGGAATGGCATAGAGCAAACTTTTGAGAAGCTGGGGGACTATCCATGGTTGAATTCTATTTGATGATTTTGTTTTAGAAAAAGAAACTTGTTTCAGTGGAAGACCATTGATTCAAATGGTGGGTAAGAGATGTTTTATTAGTAAACATGTTTGCTTTAAATTGGAGAGTCCATGGTTATAGCCCGAAAATCAAGATAACCACACTGTTCAGATGGGGTAATCATCAACTTTTGGTGTGTGTATACTTTTTTGTAAGTGTGAGTATAAACATATAGTGTATGTGTGTGCATGTGGGCGTGTGCATGAAAAGCTTAATTCAATTCCCTGTTCTTCTTATTTAGGAATTTTGTCGTAAATAGATCCTTTCTCTCAATTGTTAAGTAGAATTTTGTCCAAAGAAAATTTCATGAACTACAACGGGCCCTGTTCATTGAAACCAAATTGTTCTGTCCCTGATAAAAGGTAGGAAACAAATCTCTCTGGGGGTCGAAGGAAACTTTTCCTCTTTTCATTTTTGTCCCTCTTATGGGGGACGCCCTCATGGGTCATCTATCATGAACGAAATTAATTGATTTTCTTTTTCTGTTCAATCAGTAGATTGCATCCCAGGGAGGCTTTTTTTTCAATTTTGCAATCCCCAAGCGTTTTTAACCTTTAATATAATTTTGGTCAAAGAGATTCAAGCCATGATGTAAAAGAAAATACTGATTGATTGATGAGCAAGTGAGTATGTGAGTACACAAATACATATACATATGAATATATATATGTATGGATGTGAATCTGTATCAACTCGGATTTTGAATTGAAAATCTTATACATACATATATATATGTAACAAACACACATATATATATATATATGTACAAAGTTTTACATACACCTGTATCATTGATATTCTATATTAACATATAAAATGCATGTGTATATATACTGCAGAAGCCCCATTTTCTTTAATTGTTTATTCTATTTACATTGTCTAGGCCGAATCATACATTCACCATGTAATAATGGGAGATCATTTTGAATAGTTTCAAATAATATAACACAATTTTCATATACATATATAAACATATATATATAGAGAGAGAGAGAAAGATTAAAAGCATGACAGGAATTCTCTTGCTCCGGAAAAAGGTGTCTTTCAAAGCATGGAGAAACTTTGACATGTAATTCATCAAATTTTCTATAATTCCCGATACTGATGATCAACCATTATTTAGAATAAAACTTTGGTTGTTATGCTGAGATTTTTTTTTATTGTACTTGAGATTAACATAATAGTTTCTTCATAAAATGTGCTAACTGAAAGAATGCACAAAGAATTCAGATAATTTGCAACTTTTAGATTCATGAAAGGTTTGTAACCATTCTTATCAACAGTGGAATTCTTCTGTGAATAGTATGGAAAAATAATGGCTCTCTTCTGTGAAAAAATTTCTCAAACTCTTTCAGCTCAAAGGGAGATAACTTAAGTAAGAATCTATTTCACTTGCATAAACAATTTTTTTTTTTACATGAATTTAAGAGTTAATAATAGTGCAGGTCCCCCCATGATGAATTGATTTCTTAAAGAAAACAACTTGAAGTGCCTCACTCATTTATTTGTTTATTCATTTGCAAATGCTTGAAAAAACCCAGGTGCAACCGGTCCTTCCTCAATTCTAGTCACATCAGATGGCCCTACTTTTCTTCCAAAAGGTGATCCAATAGGTCACTGAGTTGACTACTTTGTACTAAAATTTATGGAGAAATCTATCAGTTTCTCTTTTTCTTTGTTTTATCAGAAGGTATGAAAAATTACTACAGGGAATATTTCAACACATAATGTAATAAAATGGAAGGAAATTTGGCTTGTTCTATTGTTTTTCCCCACAGCAACATAAAAACCTTGTAATGCAAGATATTAGAATGTTATCAGTGAATTGATAAGAAAAAAATTATAACTGAGCAGCATAACAAAATCCTGCATTAAGTTTATATAATATAAATTGATTTCTTCTTTCCATTTTTGACTTTCTCATTTTTTCTTTCTCATTTTTTTTCTTTTTTAATTTTTCCTAACTCATTGGTTTTTTTTCTCATTTTTTTTTGTCTCATTTTTCTCTTATTCTTTTTCTGTTTTTCTTTTTTCCTTTCTCATCTTTCTTTTCTTATCTTTCTATCAAACTTTTTCTTTCTCTGTCTTTCACTTTCTTTTCCTTTCCTTTGTTTCTCTCTCTCTTTTTCTTTGTCAGTTTTTTTTATCTCTTGTTTTTTCTTCCTCTTTCTTTTTTTTGTCTTTCATTCATCCTCTGTTTCTCTTTTTCTTAATCATAAATAAATCCAACATTCTTTCTGAAATTAGACAGACCTGTTTATATACCTGCTGTTGAATATTTCCAATTTCTTTCTCTATATATATATACACACATTCAAACGCTGTTTGAATATATATGATGTTGATATATTTGCACTATATGCATTTTAAACACTGCAGTAAAACTATTTGAGAAGCTCATGGTTCAATAACCCCAAGAGCACATTAGCAAATCCTTGTCACTCTTTATATTTGTTTATGTAAGGTTCATATTGTTCAGAGGAGCCAATATCATTTTTAAAGTGCACCTGGCCTTCCGTCTTGTTGAACTCTTACTAATGGCTTGTTCAATAGTTGCCAAAGGCACCCATGCTTAACAAGGATTGTGATTGGACAAAAAAAAAGAAAAGATCACATGACTAATGGATATTTAAGAGAAAAAGATTTTCAACCATTGATGAGAAAAATATTGTGTCGATCATGTGGAAGATTATTGAGTGTATAAAAGCAAGGATCAAATTAATAACACGTTTTTCATCTATGTGATGACTGGATGGTGAATACTTGGGGGGTAGGGAAAGATCAATGAATCCATCTACTTTTACGTATGATTATATCTATGATTTTATATGATGAAAAAATAAAAATCGCAGTAACCCAGGTAGTAACAATAACAATGAGAAAAGTTATTGGAAACCGTCAACCAAAACTGTCAACATAGGTTTCTTCAGTTCTGTAGTTGGTCCAGCTGTTATGACCATGAGTGTAAGTATCACTTATACAGGCCCCACCAATGGAGCTAAAGGGTTGAAAATTTAAACATTTACTCCTTGTAGCATCAATTATGGAGAGAACAGGAGTCCATTAGAAACGCAATTGGTAATTGACTTGTCATGTTGCAAAAATGTCAGACAACGGTTGGACATCTCAACTCATAACATGGATCCCCTGAGATCATATATGAAGCCCTGGCCAGCAGAATATCAGATCACAAAGTATTGGCTCTGTAACACCCATGATATAGAGGTCTGCTAAAACTTTTGGAAGGTCAATGTCCAATGACAGTCATTACAAGGCTGAAGATGATGTAAAAAAAAAATTTTATTTGAAAATTACTCCCCTTAAATAGAGTTTAGCAGTGGGAGGGGGGGCTCAATTTGCAATATAAGCATATTGGTATCTTCGTTTGTGTCCAGCAGCCTTCAAACTTGATTTTTTTAAAATTTGGACTTTTTGAGATCACTGCCCACTAGAAAGCAAGAAAAGTAATTTATTTACTGATCACCTCTTAATACCATTCTGTTAGTTTATCATCCCAACATGGCATGCAGCCAAAAGACATGTTCAAGTGAAAGTTTCTACTGAATGTACAGACAGGTGTATCAAGAATTCTCTGTTTTCTATGTACATGAGTTTGTGTCATTTGGACTAGTATAATAGTCCTACAATGTTATAGATGATAGATAAATTTTAATGTCCTTGTGACAGATTTAGAGAAGTAAGTTTTTTTTATGGTTAACTGGAGCAGGTGTGCACACAGGTCTTTATAAAGGTCTATTTATCTAAGCATAGATACACACTCGTCTGTGTAATTGTGTGCATGTACAAATATTGATTATATATATGATTTATTTTGTTTATCTGCACACACATACACAGGTATGTGTACCTGCTGTGATCAAGTAATGCTGAGGCAGTATACTCATGAATTCAGTGAACAGAGTGAATATTCTTACTAATTTTTACCTTTGCCAAAGTAATTGGACAGTAATTATAACCATAGAATGTGCACATGAGAGAATCATGTTCAACCTCAGAAGAGATCATAAGAGAACACACTATATTAGAGAAGGGACAAGAGTTTAAAATATCAGAAATACCTTCAGAAAACTCAAATGGCAATGGGTTGGATATGTTGTAAGAATGGCAGACAACCACTGGACATCACGACTCATAACATAATTAAAGGGTGTGGCATGCTAGACAAATCCATGGCAAATCTTGGGTGAGGTCTATGTCCAACACTGGACGCTAAAAGGCTGATAATTATGTATTCACCCATGTTGGTAGGTCTATCTGGTTCTTTAAAAAATGCTCAATAAATCTAAATGATGTTCTGTGGAAGGGTGGGCCATGGCCAAAGGAATGACTCATTAGATTTTGGTGCAGATCTAGGAATTTTTTGATGTTCCTGCAAGATGGGCAATTTTTAGACTTTTCAGTTGTAATAATATATTATTCCCAAGGTTATTCAGTTTAAGGGAAATAATCAAGTGTTGAATGATCCAGTGTTCATAGAGATGCCTCTAATGAATTATTATGGGAAATTTCAGTACTTAATTGTTCAGTTTTTAGTGATGATGGCATTGAAAGATGTATGCGCTCTTTGAGTACTTTCTAGTATCATCACTATAGCTAGTTGATTTCCTAAAATTTTTTTTCCATTAATCTAATTCAAATTCAGATTTGTGTAATATCTATAAAATATGAGAAATTCAAGTCAAACTTGTTTTTTGAAGAGCCAAGTTTTTTTTTGATAATTCAAGATATATATATTCTTGCCTTTTTTTTGCTTGGTTTTCAAGGTTCTTTTATTAAAGATAAACTAAATATCTTTTTTTTTTATCATATATTGATTTTTTCCCCAAGAATGTTATTTAATTATTATTGCCTTTTTTTATTCTTCAGAACAGATTTCGATCTTCCCTACACTGTTGTAATAACTGCGAATTGTTTTTCAAACAATTATTATGAAAAAATACCTTCAAGTAAAACAACATTTATAAGACAATCCCATCATATTTTATCAAAATATCTGCTACACATGGTGAACAAATCATTTCATAGAATTTGTATTATACCTAATGTCATTTTTATCGTCTCAATGAACTCATCATCGCAATATGTTTACTGCAACTTATATCATCACACCTGAAATCTTTTATAATTTCTAAAGATTAGAATAATAAGTAATGTTTACTGATTGATTGAATTTTAAGCTTTTATGAGTTATTACTAATGCTTTTTTGCATTCAATGTGTAAAGAGTTAGTGACAAACTACAATGAAGACAATGAATCTCCATGAAACCCTCAAAAGAAGAAGAAATCAAGCAAGGAATCACCCTAGGATGGCTAGCCTTTGGCAGAGCAAACTCATCCTTCCAGAACAAGAAAAATCCCATTAGTCCCAAAGAGAAGGGTATACAACTGATGCATCCTCCAAAACAAAGCATGCAATGTGCAAATGGAATAATCATACTCATAATCACATGGAGGGATCACAAATCAGCACAATATATTGGGAAAAAACAGGAGTTCAAGACATTGTAGAATCAATTAGAAAACTCAAATGTCAATGGGCTGGACATGTTACAAGAATGTTGAACAATCGCTGAACATCATGACTCACAACATGGTTCTCCAGATATCACATGTAAAACTGAGGGCAGCAGAATATAAGATGAAAAGACGAACAAGACAAGTTCAAAAAGAACTGGCTCCGCAATGCCCATAATAGAGAGGTCTGGTGAATCTTGTGGAAAGTCTATGTCCAACGACTGACGACAAAATACTGAGGGTGATGATGATGATGATTAACACTTTTAATGCTACTCATTTTTTCACTTTTATACTCACTATTGCACTACCTGTTTTATGGAGACCACCCATTGGATGGGAAACTGGATCTTATAATCATACATATAGCATGGAATTGTCGGGGTGGGTAGTACATTGGAGTTTGGCATATACGTACTATTGAGTTTCCAGGTTTTTCATGTTCAATGTCTACTAATAGAGTATACCTAGTTCCCTAAACTACTTCTGATTACTGATTAGGGTAGTGTAGGAAGTAAAATCCTGCTAAGAAAATGATGATCTTTGAATTTTACAGTTGTGATGATCTTGTGTAAATATTGTGAAAATATAATCTCATCTGCTCCATCATTTTTGATGAAGATGTTAATTTGGCTATTCATGAACTGCTTGAAACTGCTGTGGAATTCTTCAATGTATAGAATTTTTAAAAAAAAGATTGGACTCTTTCTTACATTGATTTAAAGGCAAATTTAGAAAAATACCAAAAAGTGCAATGGAAGTAACTCAAATCAGAAATTACCCCTCTTGAATTACTTTTTGATTTCCCTCAACTGAATTCAAGACAGACAATTGAGAGGCAGGAGAGTCATAAAAGATATGTATATTTCTGACTTTCCATTATACATTAACAGAAAAATGAAATAAAATTACGATAAGGCATAGAACACAATGTCCAATTGTGTCACTTTTTCATGGCTTTTGTCCAGAAATTCAAGCTTATTTCACATGAAATTCATTATCAAGACAAGAAAAACATTTAAGACAATAATTATAAATAAAACTTGGAAAATGAATGATGATACAGACCTTATAAAAATTACTCCGTTCCAAGTATTTTTGAGTCAATTGTTATCGGCTTTTGACGACATTAATCAGAAACAGGTTTTTGATTAGTTTTTTAAAATTGTGTTTATGTAAATTCCTTAAGTTTTTGATATTGAAATATGAACAAGAAATGATTTTAAATTTTGCTTTTGATTCTTTTCTTTGGTTGCCTGCATGTATAATTTTTGGACAGATATTTTCAGTTTTCCATAAGCTTATTTAATTCACGAAGATAAGTTGGTTGGAAAAAGCTCTTATCTAGGAAACCTGAACGAATGTTACTTGTTAATATCAAGAGGCTTCCATCAAAATTGCCAAAAGTTATAGTGTAAATATCTCATTGAGTGGATGAGGAATAAAAAGAGTCTCCACACTGAATTAATAATTCAACAAAGTAAGGAAGATCTGGAAGAGAATTTTTGACTAAAAGTTTCTCTTGAAGATGTGTCTTAGTTCTGTATCCACGTGGTTCTCTGCAGTGGTTAAAAAAAGTTGTACACGAAGGTACACTGTATACCAACTTTTCAATTTTCTGGCTTTGTGGATGTCTTAAAATGGACGTCTTGAAATGGAGACTTTACCATACACCTAGTTCTCTAAAACCAGACTTACCACATACCTTGTTCCCAAAAGATATTTCAATCAAAATTTTGGGCGGGAGTTCAGGGGTAGTATTGATTAACATTGCTTCAATCATGAAAATCAATCTATTTAGGCTGCCTTGTTGTAAATTGAAAACTTTTTTGTTTTTTGTGGAAAATGAGTGACAATGAAAGATCTTCTATAAAAGCAGAGAAAATATTGTTTCAACCATATAATTAAATCAAATACATCAGAAATAGAAAATTTTATGAAATTGTCTTTAATGATCAAAATCCTTTATCCAATAGAATTCTGACAAGAACATTTTTTTAATACTCCATTCAACCAATATGATCAAAATTCCTAATTTGTCACCATAAATATTCTAAAATAGATTTTTTTCACTGATTCCTGTGAATAATAGTGAACAATTCAAGATTCGTATTTGTCTGGAATGATATATATACAACTTTGTCTCATCCTATTCTCTTGGGAGGGACTGACTTCTGTAAGGATGTGGCAAAGAATGTTTGTACAATCGAAAGTCATCCCAATGTTGTAACGTCTACAAATCATTTGAATTCATTCAGCCACTCCTCTTACAAAGGGTAGGATTACTTTAGCAATGTGCCTTGGTGTCACTGAGGTACATTCTCCTATTACCCATTCCAAATGTTATATATATTGGATGGAGAGTCGTTCCTTTGCAGAATACTGCTTATATTGTTTAACTCTTTCTTTAGATACCCAAGATCAATGCAGATGACCTTTGCCCAGTTGAAAGCAAGGAACTATCCCTTGCTCAAAACACTGAATGGATTGAACAAAATTTCGGGTATAACACTGTATTGGTTTTCTATACATGCAAGTGCTAAAGTCACTCTGTGGGTTATGAAACTAAAACAGTATGGTAACGACAGAAACAACAAAAGAATAAGATCAATAATCTGAAAAGTTCTGGGAATGACAGGTCTGGTTATTTCCTCAATAGGGACCATCATATGATCAATGTCTCTTGGCAGCATGCAGTGTTGGGAGTGATTAATTAAAAAATTGGAAAAAGGGGTAATGAATGAATAAGTTACTTCTCCCACTTGGGAAGTGACACTATGTTAAAACAAGCATGACTGCTGCTGGACATAACATAACATACCAACCAAAAACAATTTGAGATGAGAGGGATTTTGAGAAAACAAAAAATCTTTTTCTACACATGTTAAGGAGTAAATGCTTAAATTTTTACCCCTCTAGCTTGATTCATAGATAGCCAGCCAGCCAGACCAACTTAAGATATATACTTGTGGAATGTAGCACTGAACAATTTGTTTACTTTCTGTCCAGTGGTGTATGTAGGATATGTCAGGGATTGTATTTATGCTGGTGCAATTTGAAGGGGGTACCATAGACAACTTTCTATCAAAATCATACAAGCCATCTCCAGATAGTGAAAAGAGGGCCTTCTTCAGATGTATGATAGCTTTGATGATTGAATTCAGAAATGTTATTGAAGATAGTGAGAAAAACAACCTTGAAGTGTTTGTGAAGAGCAACAATATCACACTAAACTTGGTGGGATGTACAAGTAGCCATGCTGAATATTCAATGATGGTCACATTTATTGGAGCCATTGAAGCTCTTGACATGTTCTCCCCTAGTTCAAGACAGCGCTGGGAAAAGTTATCCAAATAATACTGATTATTGCAGTTCCTATAGTGAAGTGTATTTCTGAGCTGATATTATGGCAAAATTATCGAAAAGATAGGTGTCACTAGGTCAGATATTTGGACTGTTAGTGTAATTTCAAAGCTTGAAATGGGAGCTATTTTCCATAAATACGCCTCTGCCCTGGTGAAAGTATTATATTTTAGTACTTATAAAATCTGATGGAAAATTTGAGATTACTCAAGTTGGTGGTTTGCTCAATATTAAATCTTTGATATCTTTTTTCTGTATTAGGAACTTTTTATTATTTATCCCTAGCCAAGTGCAGTGTCATTAAGATTTTACTGATGATTTTACATTGGGTGTATCAAGGACAAAATAGCCATGACAGAACCTGTTGCTACTATTTACCTGTAGTTAAAAGTAGAAGAGATTCAAGCTTCAAGGGCATTAGTGTGGAGTGTCTATTATATGTTGAAATGGTTAGTGCGTCTGCCTCACATGCAGAAGTTTGTGGGTTCGATTACCGTTACCAGCACAGAGTGTGAAAAATTCTTCATGAGACAAAACGTCTCCAGTTATGCATAAAATAGCAGGGCAAATTGGGTTCTCTAGCCTGCAGGAGGCAAGCAGTCAAGGAGGAAGACATCTGATTCTAAACCAGGGAGTGGATCCTCCTTGAGGCGGTTTAATGCCCAATCTGACTTCTCTCAGACAGTTTTTGCAGCCAAGCTGATGCAAGACATATTGTTCTCTGATTTCCTCAAGATTACATCAGCGAGGCTAAGAAGGGAAGTCTGGTAGCTGGGCATCCTAGGATCTTCCATTTGCTTTACCCAGGCATATGCCCTGGGAAAGGACAATCCATCCTGTAGGGAGAGTACAGAGGCCATTCATGTGGAGTGAACACAAGCTGCCTAAAGTAGAGTTTGAACTTGGCTCAAGGATTCCATCCTCCAAAGTGTTAACTGCTGACACAAACTAAGGAACCAATTTAGCATAAAATTACAAACGTTTTTTCTAGACATAATAAGGAGTAGATGTTTGAATTTTCAGTCCACTAGCTCTATTGGAGTTGCTTGTACATGCTATCATGTGGTGTCACTCAAAAGGATCACCAAACTATGCCTAGAATTAAACCAGTCAAATATTTAAAATTTCTGGCAGAAAATAAGGCGGACAAAAAAATTTATGGTTACAGGTACCCGATGCACAAATTCAATGACGTGACAAATGTTGTGATTGATAGCTATATGATAGTTCACCTTTTGTCTGTTCTCATGGCTTTGTAGATGGCTTTTCTTTCCAGTTTTGCTGAGGCAGACCCTCCTACAGATATGAAGTTAGTTCTTAGCAGTTACCTTTGTCAGCCAGAGAGATTCTTTCTCGGCATTTCTCTTCAGTTTTTTCATTTTCAATGGATTAGTTTCCACCAAGAATCACAGTCACACGTCATCACCTGGGATATTTGAAGCTTCAAATAAGACCTTCAGCCAGTTCTTGTACTTTATCTTTGGTTTATGAGGAGGATGGTTTCCATTAGCAAGCTCTCAACACTTAATCTGCCTTATACATACTAACAAATATACATAGCTAGCCAAGCCATCATGAAAACTGAAGAAACCTATATCGAGAGTTTGAGTTATTATTGATATGAAAATTGTTGAAAGAATTGTTTGAGGTTTTTTTGGCTATTAAAAATGTTTTAATGTATAAGAATAGAACAAGACTCTGATCAAAACTTGCAACATCGGATGTACAATTTTTGACATTATTTGGCATCATTTGGCAACATTTGATTTAGTCATAAAACATTTGGTTTCCAATTCATTTTTTCAAGCTAATCTCTGTTAAAATATCTGGAACAATATCAAATAATCATTACATCAAGAATGAAACGAAAGATATCAATGGAAATGCATTATAAGTAGGAAATTAAAGGGTTTCTCTCTATATATATGAATTGTGTACATCTATTATAAACATAGAATATGTTTCTTCCTTTCACTTTCTATTATTTTATTAAGAGAATTGATCTGAAAAGAGGAATAATATGATATAGCATACATGAAAAAGAGGAAAAATATTCCCTTTTCTTTGCCCACTCTCTATCCTTCCTTCCCTATGAACACTACAAACAGATTCAAATTTGGTTTGAATGAAAAACTTTTTGGCATTCATAGACCTATTGACATATCACAGTTAGTAACTGATCAACTTGTTTTATAAAAACTTTGTATAAAATCTTGTTTTCCTTAAGACTCCAAATACAAAAGAAAAATGAATGAAATACGATAATAATAGAACATAAAATGCTTTTCAATGTTCATCAGAAACTTTCTAGAATGTTCCATGGATCCACATGAAAAAGCAATTAGCATTTTGAATAATCAAACATATGCGAATGCTTCATAAGAAATAGAAAGCTGCGTAGGAAACGTTTATAAAAAAGTTGATATTGTTAGAGATAAAATAAACAGGTTTGATTAGTCAATCAATCAAAACAGTCTCGTGACCATCTGTTTAGTAGCATGCCATGTTGGGGGTGATCAATCAAAAAATTAGAAAAAGGGATGATCAATGAATAAGCTACTTCTATTGTCTTTTGTTGGGTGTTGATCACTAAAGAAGTCTGAACTTTCAAAAAACAAGAGTGTACGATGCTCAACAGAACAATTTTGATGTTTCATTTTTGAAAAGCGAAAAGAAAGCTTCCATTCTAGACATAATGAGGAGTAAATATTTGAATTTTCAGGCCTGTAGCTCCATTGGTTTGGCCTGTCAGTGTGATACATACATAGCTAGCCAGCCAGCCAGCCCTAGTTGAAAACTGAAGAAACCTGTTGATAGTTTCTAAATAAAATTATTCCTTAGATGCAACATCTACTCAAAGTTGGCTTACGAATGAATCCACCGAAATGTATTCGAAACAGCTCAGAGATACTTAGCCAACAGACATTTGGCAAACCAGACATAGAACCAAGTGAACACCTGGCTGTTGTATTAACGCAGGGGTATTTCCAGTGAGAATAACTCTTCTCTGAGAGTACTCATTATATATAACCTGATAACCAGCTGCTCTTATTCATAGGCCATTTACCATTAGAGATAATTAGCATAAGCTCACTCTATGACATTACACTCTTTAACTTTGCTTGTTGTTCTTATTCCCACTTTACAATGTAATTGCTTTATCAAATAAATGATAAAATATATACAATAATTGCATAGCTGCATGAATAAATGGAAATTCTGTATTGCTATATGTGATATTTATTATAATTCACCATAACAGTCAATAATTGAACAACTTTTGCATCAACACTTGAAGACATGTAAAAAAAATTTCATTGAAGAATGAATACGGTCAGAATAAATTCTATTTATGACATCACTGGCATTTCCCACGAGGAAATATCTAAAATAGAGTAAAGAAACATCCATTTCTGGAAAATCTAAAACTTTTTAATAAACCCATTAGAATGAGACCCCAAAAAGGTCAAAAGGCTTTTTTTTTTTGTTAAAAAATTAAATTTCTTTTAATAAGAGTTTAGTGGAGTATTGATGCCAACTTTTAAAACTGTAGATGCAACGGTTTGGCCAGAAGAGCTGGGATACATAAGAAAACACACAAACACATAGACAGATGCAAAAAAAGGATTGAACTCCTTCTTATCTTTGATGACTACAGTTATTCAATGAAATTGCATTATAAAAAATTGTATCATAAAAGTTAGAAAAGCGCAGTCAGACTGAGAATTGACAATTGAGCAGGTAACAGCAGAAATGATGTTGAGTAAACCGAAGAAGTAGTATCAGATATCATATACAAAACTGATGACTATCAAAAGCAAAAAAAACTATGTATTCATTGTTATATGTCGATTTAGCCAAATGTTCATAGGTAAAATGTTTGTTTAGTCAAACATCTGTCTGTGAAACGTCCATTCAGCAGAATGTCTGTTGATGAAATGGCCATCAACCCAATGTCAAACAGTCATCTGTCGGGCCATGGTTCAAAACAAAAAAGTTGACAATACGAGTATATATAATCCATGAAACATGAACTTCACCAGAGTAGATTGTTTTATTTATTTTTGTCAGATTAGATGAAGTATTGTAACTTATTATTAATTTTTGACGGCTATTTACCTTCATTCTCTTTCTAAATTACTAAAATTATGATGAAGGTAAATCGTACCTTATATGCTGGCATATAAGTCAACCTCACAACTAAGGGGGAATTCAATTTTACTCTGATATTCTCCGGATCAGTTTACTCTTCCAGATAAGGCATCCATTGAAGTGTCAGATTCATAGGGTCTGAATGGACTAATACGATCCATAAAGAGAAATACTTGATGCTTAAAATATCAACATATGCTGGCAAGTAGGGTAGTCAAAAATCGATAATAATGGGTTATTAGAGCAGAGTTGAAGTTTTTCTCTTTGCTGCTATGGTGCCAGGTTCAGAGTTCTTGGAATAAATTCTTTGAAATTGTCTGACCTTATTACTTAGTTTTTGTACCATCCTTTTTCCGTAATTGTGTGCATCAAACCTATATTCAAAATCGTCTTTGTACTTATGTCTTTGCAGCTGACAAAAGCCTTTGTGTGCGTCGATCAGACTGGCCAGAATAATAAAACCTTTTGAATATAAATTGAACGCTATCTTCAACCCTAAAATCCACGCAACATTAAAGATGAAACAAAAAGCTATAGAATTGCAACAGGCTTGAGATGGTAAGTAAATTTTTTTCCTATCGATCTATTTTTTGCAAGTGCTTCATTCATTTTATTTTTTTTTTGTATGTATTTTTTCCACAAGTAAAGAGCTTCCAAAATAGGAGAGGACATGCTGTTTTGGAATAGTTCAGTCCCAGAAATCAATGAACCCTCTTCAATGGGAAGGACATGATTCCTGAAATGTGACTAAATTTACCATTGTAGTGCTTAGAGGTATGATGGCGTTGTAGAAACAGATGTTTGTTTCATTTTTTTTCCGGATATATAGTGATCACAGTTGGAAAGGAAACTGGGGGGAATATTGATTATATATTTTCCAATTTTTCCCCATCATTTTCAATTATATTCTGTACCATTGGTTTTAGTCAGTGTTCTTATATTGCACTGATTTACAAAAAAACTATCATTCCAAGAAAAATTATGAATCACCACCAATATATGCTTTTTTTTACCTTGTAATTAAGCAGTGGTGGAAATAAACAAAGAAAACTTACATTGTAAATTGACCCCCCCCCCCACTAAATACCTCTTTGGGGTTGGGGGTGGTCTTTTCAAAAAAAAATTTTCTTTACTCATTGTGGGGAGTGAGTGTGAAAAATTTAAAGTTTCTACTTAGAGTAGTTAAGGCTTGGAAAAGACCGGATATATAGGATAAAATAGATGTCATAACTCATGAATAACCCAAACCCAGTAACTGGTTTGTCATAAGTAGTAGTGATTGGAACAGAAAGATGAATTCAATGATGAAAGTAGAAATTTTTTTAAAGTATAGCATGGGGCAAGCAGGGCTGAAAATTTGCTCATATCCTGAGCCTTACCAACTATGTAGCAAAAGTAGCACTTGCTATGAGCCCTGCAATTTCAAAGGCCCCATGTTAAATACTCTCAACTCCAATACTGTGAAATTACTATAGTAGTATACTGTCTTCAATCTGAATGAACTACTTAAAGTTTAAGTTTAGCTATTCAAGCCAATTATCATCTTTTATTCGGGTCACTATTTTAAAACTATGAATAATGGTTGGGTAGTATTTATGTGATTCATATACAACCGCACAGATGGATGTTTTACATCCCAATGATAAAAATACACCAATTCATCACCTGAAGACATGGGGTACAACAACCAAAATATTTTGTTCAAAAAATGAACCAAGTTGAGGACAAAAGTCCGCAAAAAATTTGCGTAATGATTCAGTTTTATTTGTAAATAGACCAACAATATTAGAGCTCATTAATGGAAATTGTCTTGTTGCCAAACAGAATTATTGTTGATAATGGAAAATAACTGATTATATCCGGACCTTGCAGTAATGAATTGCCATTGCACTTATGTCTACCAGACATAATTATCTAAAAAGAATTATCAAAAATTATCTAAAAACGAGAGATATTTTATCTAAAACTATCTTAAAAAAAATACCAGCATAAGATTTAGGTATTGTTGATCCAAAATGACCATGGATACCAAAAAAGAACTTATTTGGAAAAACAGAACAAACATTTTTAGATGGTGCTAAGTGGTATATTCATGCAAACTTTCAAGGTTGTGGCCCCAAAAATGTGAGCACAAATCCCTGGAGACACATATACGCACACATACACATAGATAGACAGTCACTTAAAGAGGGAAAATCTATAGGCCACTGTTGGTTAGTCAGGCCATTAGCAGGTCTACGGTGATAGTTAGGGGGGGGGCTTTGATTTGTGGGGCTACATTTTGGCAAAAGACATTTAGAGCATTTGTATTACCATCCAAACACATATTTTTTACATGATTAATTTCTGGGTTTTCTTCAAGTATGTTATTCCGTAGATTGTAATCAATATCTAAAATATCAATCACCAGACGTCACTTGATATTGAGGAGACTGGAAAACTATTCAGCTAAAGTGTTGCCATAAAATTGAATAAAAAATGATAATGATATTTGAACAAATAATCTCATATCTTTCAGCTCAGAATTTTCAGTTATTTACAAAATTTTAGGAGTGTTGAAAAACGTGTTTAGTCCATAGGAATCGGCTGGAGTTGTGGTCCCTGCCCATCTCAAATCAAATCTTCTCACTGAGGTTGAGGGGGTTTGAAAGTATGTAATCCCAACTTGTTCCCATATGAAAAGACTATCATTTGCAGATGAATTCTCCATTGTATCAACACAGGGTCAGGTCATATGTCTGTGACAACGATCAAGTATTCAATCTGGGATCTGGATCAAAGAGTTCTGAGCTGTAATTGATATAAAACGACCCGTGGTTGTCCGGAATTCTTTTTTGAAGGGTCAAAAATAATTTCATTGGACACGGCTAGTGGTATTAACCACAATTTGCATTTTGTGTATGCTGGAAACCAGAGGATTTTTGACACTAATTACAACCAACAACATGGTACAGTACAAATGGCGGATGGAATGTCTATCATGTAACAAGGTTGGCATCAAGATATATGTCTCTGACCCCCAGCTCCTTGGAAAAGTGGCAGAGGGTGCCTATAGTGATATCATAGAATAGGATACTCAGATTACTTTGACACACCTCCTAGAAGGATGATTTGAATTTCCTTTCACTTGGTTTATCAAGCTGTATAAGAGGGAGAATGTTTAGTTGTAAGCCATCATAAGGGAAAGTTAGGGAAACTAGATATGACAGGGATTAGATCATTTTAATAATAAAGTTGAAGATATTCTTCACTCATATGAATGCATTCATTTTTAAATGCTTTATCTTATTGACAAAGTTGAAGATATAGTTAATTCATATGAATACATGAATTTTTAAATTGATTATCACCAAATTTGTCATGTCACATGCATTCTTTCAGGGATTGCTTTAAAAAGTTACGCTTTCAGCGACACATCTTTTTGATTCTGGTCTTGTGTCAGTGCCATTACAATTTGATTGTGTGTGTATGTATGTGTGTGTATGTATGTGTGTGTATGTATGTATGTGTGTGTGTGTGTGTGTGTGTGCGCGCGCGCGCGCGCATGTGCATGTATGTGTGTATGCATACTCACACATTCAGGGAATGATTAATGGGTTTGTGTTGAAGTCCGATACATTGAATGTTTCATGAAATCATTTTAACATTCTCCACTGTGGATAGGATCACTGACATCTTTCCCCTAATCCAGTAGAGCAGGAAGGATGTTTAAGTAATATGAATCTTCAATTGCAATGTTGTTTGAATCAATATATTTTTTCCTGGTGAGCTTTTCAAGCTTCCTAGCATTATTTGAAGTTCTAAGGTAAACTATTGACATTTTTTGGCAATTCATTCAAACTAGCACCCTCTTTTTTGTTTCTTAATTACTACATTTCAACTGGTGAGCTCTTTATGCTTCTATAGTGTTGTTTGAAGTTCTGAGTAGAAGTTTTGTCATGATTTGGCAAATGATCTGGATTAGCATCCATATCTTTTATGTTCCAATCGTTTTCTCAACTCAGGATCATTTTTTTCAGTACATCACAATTGGTAACTATTTCTACTAGATCACATTTAGTTATCTTAGATACCTTTCTATTTGTTGTAAGCTCCTTCTTAGTAAAATGTCAATGATTTACTTGGGGGACTATTTCACAGATCAGTACAATGATTGAGTGAGCAGCTAGATGTTGAGAAAAGAACTAAAATCATTCAAGATGACCTTATGTAATCAACACTTGAAAATCAGACAATCTTCTTGCTCAGTAATTCCCACATGGGAGGCACTTCCATCAAGAGAGGAGTTTCAGTCAGGGAAGTATGCATAATGGAGAGTAAAATGGTGAAAAAAATCACTCGATCACAATTCAAAATAGGGGAAAAATTGAGTAAATCAAGGATCACAAGGGGAGAATCTGACCTTGGATCTTGAGAACTCTGCCTAAGTAGAAATGTATTAATCAAAATGACAAAGGTAAGGTTGCTAGTTAGGAGAATTCATTATACATGAAATTGGAAAAATAACATCGGCTTTAAATCCTAACATCATAAACTGCTTGATACCACTTCTAATTGACCGTGGAGCCTTTCTGTGGAGGAAAAAAAAAGTTTGTAAAATTTATTAAGTCAGATAAAATGAGGAATGAATTTCAAAAATTTACCCAAAGATTAAAGGTAGGTCACTGATCATTAGCTATTTCCCTTGTTATTGACATAGATTTTCTAATATGAATCAAAGAGTTAACTAATCTCAGAATTACATAGATGCAGACAACTTCATATCAAGGATAAATTGTCGCACGATAATTGTTTTAAGTCTATGAGTAAACTGAGAGAAAAAGAGTTTAATAATAAAATGGCATAGAGAATTTAATGAATTCTTGTTTTGGAAAAAAAAATCATTAAAATGAAATTGTTTGTCTCAACAAGGACAGCCAAGAAAAATGCTTTCAATTTGCTTGTTGTTTTTCACTTGGTTCATGCTGAATTTATGAAATAACTTCACTTCAATAATCAAGGAGTGTTTCACACAAAAGGAAATGTTAATAAACAAATGTCTCATTTCATTTCTGAATACCTTTCATTAGACTAATGTGAAAACACCACTGGTGTCAAAATGCAAATTTCACAGAATTGTAATTAATGTCCAGAGAACTGGAACTGTGTCACTGAATTAAATTCAAGATTTTAAAGTCCTTCAAGGTGTAAATTCTTGAAATGAATAACAAGTATGAAAGGACAAATTTTTTTTTTTACATTTTTCGGAAGTTTATGAAGAAATTTACTCCAAATGGATATATCCTTTGATAGGAAATCATGTTTATGTATGAAGTATTGCAGAATTGATCAATTATGGGAAAATTTTAATCTGTATGCAAATGTGGCTAAGTTAAGTAAATACAATAGAAACCTATTATTACAGCATCATTGCAGAGTGCTGTTAGAACAAATTCATCCTTGGAAAAATCTATTCTCCACGAGAGCAGTAAACACATGGAACAGCCTTGGTAAAAAGACGGGCACAGCTAAGAATATCAATATTCTAAAAGATAACCTTTTTTTCTGATATCGGTCATTATTCTGATATTGGTCAATTTAATTACCAATTTTCTTATTAGTTCAGTTCTACCCCAACTGAAACTGGCTCAATGATGCAATGAGATGCTGTCAAAAAAAGCTTATTTCAAGTATATTCAAAGTTGATTTTATAGGAAATCTATTATTAATCTATTGTGAACCGAAAAGTACAGACAAAAATTATTTTTTATCATCCTTTCACCATCTAATGCCCTATGGTACTTTAGGGATGAATATTTTAAGGGTTTGCTAATTCTGTTTTTTGAATATTGCATATTTATATTCCGTTGCTACAAACTAATCTTAGACAATAGTCTTGTGAGAATATAAAAACCAAAATGCCGTTGATGTGTTTGTCATGCTGTCAGAATGTGAGTATACTGTTGATGGAATATCTGGTTACTGAACATGATCACCATTTCAAACAAATTTCAATCATTTGTTCACTAAAACTTTTACAAAGTTATTGAGGAAAGGTTAAAACGTTCACTGCCACATGACACATGAATCTCGTCAATTATTGCGTATTAGAAAACCGTCCAGCCAAACAGTCAACAAAGATTTTTTTATTTTCTCAGCAGGCCTGGTAGGCTGACAGTTCATCACGCAATCAGGCTATGCAAATGGAGCTAGAGGGCTGAAAATGTAGATATTTACTCAATATTATGTCCAGAAGAAAATTATTTTTTTTTCGTTGTTTTTTTTGAAAATTACACCTTAAATGGTTTTTAGTAGGGGGTCCAATTTGCAAAGTGAGTTTATGCTAAATTGGTCCCTTAGTTGGTATCCAGGAGCATTTATGCTTGTTAAATTTTTTTCTTAAATTTAGAATATTCTTTTGGTGATCACTGCCTAACAAAAGGCAAAAAAGTGATATCCATATTTAATAGATTAATCCCAACAGAGGATACAGCCAAAAAGCATTGGTCACATAGTTTCTATTGAGTGACTAACCAGACCTGTTGTGTATTGCTTCTAATGTGTAGCTATAGCAACACGCTAGGCTCAGTTCCTGCTTTGTGGCACCAAGCAGATGACATCTTTATTCTGTTGTTCTGTTTGTTGTGCTGCTGAAGGTAACGATGAACATGTTAAGTAGTAGAGAATTCAGGAAGATAAATTTATTTATCCACATTAAATTTAGCTTCTAATCCATAATATTCAGAAATAGATTTGTGGATATGAAGTTTTTACAACATACTAATTAGTTTCATTGGTTTTGTGTTGTATTAATGATAAATCCTAGTTTGACCAAAAATCTTGAAGAGTGAGATAATTCTGAAAAAGGAATGAAATATGTACATTTGAATACCAGGATAATAATCATGACTTATTTCTTCTTTGGATATTGAACATAATTAATCGCCACTACCTACAACAAACTGGTTTAATCACTGTTGCTGGATTCAGGTTTTTCATGTGCGCTGACTTTTTTATGTATCTATGTATCTACCCAGACTTCAGCAGTGGGAGTGTTTCATTCTGTCAGCCTTCAAGTCAGTCACAGTCATCAGTACTAAAGAACTTGCATATTTAAAATCAGTTTTCTCAATATATTTTATGTGACTCATAAAAAAATCATAACATAGTCTAAGAGAAAAGTCACAACTTTGAATTCTGGCTGGGGAAAAACATCATATTTAATTAATTTAATTTATAGTAAGAAAACAAGTAATATTTTGATGAAATAAATGTTGACGATAAAATTCACCTTTAATTCATTGTTATCTAAGTAATATTTCAGTAGAGTAAATATTGACAAGAAACTCATTTTTAATTTAAAGTAATATTTCAAAACATAAATATATATATGTATATATATATATGCATACATATGCATTATCATCATCTGTCTTTTAACGTCTGTCGTTGGATATAGACTTTCCTCAGGATCCGCCACATTTCTCTATGGACTCAAGTTCATACATCTTCCATAGGGATAGAGCACTCTGGTGGATAGGGAATATAGGTTAAAAATAGATATATCACTTAAATTCAACCTTGCTGACTGTCCGCTTCCGTGGTGCAGAGGTAGGATACCAGCCTCCAAGTCTGAAGCCAAGGTTTCAATCTTACCTTGTGGTGCTGGATGGGATAATGTATAGTCTATAGCCACACTGAAGAGTTATAATACAACGAAATAGCTATCTGTGGATGACACAATAATATATATGTATATATATATATATATATATGAATATACATACATATACATTGATATATATTCATACATATATATATATATATATATATATACGCATATGAATATACATACATATATATATATATACCGTTATAGAAGTGCCTGTCTGTATGTTTGAATAAGTCTATTTGTCTGTATGATATGGCAATTGTTTTATTAGCCTACTTTTTCTGAAGCTATTGAATAAAACATGATTTTTTTTTGAAAATATAAAGACAAACATAAACTTGATAGCTAAAAAAATGTCTTTGAATATGACTTTCATTACTTTGAATTATATGATCTGTAGTAAATGCATACATATAAAGATCTTCATTATAAACGATATGAGGGAATATATAAAAGCTGCTTGGAAGCTTGAGATGTCCCCATGCTTTGGATTATTATTTTACATTTGGTCAAATTCATGAATAAAGACAGTTTCATCCGCAGCATGAATGACTGCAAGAAATGAAATCCACTTTCAGGGTGTCCGAGAATAATTTTATAAGGTGATCCAAAGCTACTTTGTCTCCTCCACAACACACACTCTACATAGACACCCTACTTCTTAAGTCATCCCATTTTCCTACACCAGAGCTGGTTCAAGCCGTAAGCAAAGTGAGCATCTGTTTAGGGTCGCATGGCCACCAGAGAGCCTTGAAGAGGCAATGGGAGCCCTCCAAATCAAATTCTGCTGAGGTCTTGTCATCTACTATAACCCTTAGTGCCCAAAATACTATGTTCACTCACCAATAAACGAAAGAGACGACTTATCTTATTATTTATTTCTATGTTTTATAATTGATCATATTGTATTGTTTAAGAACTTTTGAGACACAGTTGTACCCAAGTAATTCTTCAGCCCCGTTAGCAATCTTGGCCACATTGCAAGGCACTGACTGCACCCACCTCTTAAAGGCTCTTCACTCTTATAGCTTTTAGGATGAAGTATAGAAGGTGTATCGAAGTTTAGTAAATTAGCCATATTGTTCAGGAAGTTTGTCAATACCGTCTTGGTGGCCATGGCATTATTGGCGTCTTCCCAAACATTCATGGAAAAATGTTTGTACACATACACACTCTAATTTTTTAAATTATAAAATTATAGGGTTAGAGCCACAGAATCAAGTAAAAGTTTTAAAAGCTATTTAAAAAAAAAGCTAATGGTTTAGTGTAGAGTGTCTTCTCCACACAATTTTTTTTTTCATTTATAAATCTTCTACTTGTACTGGAAGTATCTTGCAGACATGGAGATGGTGGTCACATTATTCTGTCTATCCATCTGTTTTTATTCACCTTTATTCTATTTGGCCAATACAAAAAGTCAAATTATGGAGACCCATTTAAAGAGCATTTTTTCCTACACACTTTAAATTGCTGGTTATTTTGGCCATAGTGAAAACCAAATCAATTAACTTATCCTAATTGCTATGGCACAGACGATGAATTATTGGTCATAATTCTTTCACCAAATACAAATTGATCTTTGCACAAGATAAACAATTCTATTTTCTAAATTCATAATTTTTCTTGGCTGCTTTTTTTCTAAAAATATTCTGGTTCTTTGAGAAATTAGTTTTCATACATTCATCTTCTCTTTATTTTTTCCAAATTTAATTGGTTGTCTATTTTCCTTGGACAATTTGCTCAGGGAAAATCACTTCATACAATAAATAAGGATTACAGTAGCTTTCATTAACTGTAAGCTTCGATTTTCTTTTATGAACTGTAAGCTTGCATTGAGACATCTTTCTTTTAAAACAATAATTACCTCTGAAGAGGTACAGATATACACCCAAATTTGTTCCTCTACACAATTTCAATGATATATTGTTGAAGGATGGGCCAGGGGGTAAAGAAAAATTGGTCAAGTTTAGGGGCGGATCCAAGTGTTTTTATAGTTTCCTCCCAAGTATCATAGCATTTGACAATATTTGAAACATTTCTATTTGTGTTCCACATAACTATATACTTACAATATGCTATGTGCTATGGAATGTTGTACCTTAAACAGTGAAAGCTTTTTTTTTCAATGTCATATTCTTTTTATTTTGATAATTGATGTAAAAAAAGAATATGACAACAAAAAAAAAATCCTTCTCTCTTTGCCTTCTCTCTCCTCCTTCCCTTCCCTATGAACCCTTCCAATCTTTCCAAATTTGTTCTGAACGGAAAAGTTTTTAGCATTCATACCTAGTCTATACCAGAAGATCTTGCTAAAAATTAAGAACATTTTCATTCTAAATTCTGGAAACTTTTTTATACCCCTACAGATTGTGAGGCAGTAATTTGCATTTTGTTGATCACATGCAAAAACCCAACACAGCTTCTCTGACCTAACTTGAGTTTCTCTTTCTCCTTGCATTCACCAGTTCATTGTCCTAACCATCAAGCTATTACTTTCAGATAATATCCTCCCAACTAATGTTTCTTTAAGGCAGTAGATTGATAAAATAATAAAGGTGTCGAATAATTGCAGATTCTTATCATATCCAGTTCAACTTTGGGATTTGAGAATTAAAATGAAATTGAAGGTTTGTGAACCATTTAAAAAAGTTGTTCCCTCATGAGAATTCACTTGATATACCTAAAAAGAAAAGAAGGTTATTGAAATCCTGATTTGATTTCATTTACTGTGAAGATAATAAGATTTCCAATTTTGTTCGAAGGTAAGAAATAAAGAAAAGGATTCAACAATTGTTCTTCCCTTCCAAACATTATGTTCTATATTATTATATATATTATTTTATTTCAAGAAAGGTAACACCACAGCCCAGCATAGATCTCATGGGTTTGCATCTGATAAATCAAGAAGGAAATAACAAAAGAGGAAACTGCGGATATAAGATTTGAATTCTTATTAAATGATAAAACCTGTGCCGGATTTAGACAAAAAACATAAGAATTTTACAATCCGCAGGGGCATCAACAAATTTAAAAGGCATATACGTTCTCAGGAACTTTGAGACCTTCTGGCATCATTTTTTAACCAGGGGCCTACAAGTTTTATATATTTTAAGGCCTCATCAAGACTAAATCTGGTTTTGGATAAAAAAATATTCTTTCTGAGAGTGTTCACTCTTGTATACAGACATACACAATTCTTTAACTCATTCAGACTGGAAGTGCACATACGTGTGCCTCAAATTTTGTGACATAAATTAAATGCATGAATATGGCACGCATGCATCATCATCATAAGTCTTTTATCATCCATTGTTAAAAATAGACCTTTCCCAAGATTAGCCCAATCTTTCTATCATGGGCATTGCGGAGCTTATACTCTCTGAACTTATCTAGTTCACTTCTCCATCTTGTATTCTGTTTTGAATATGATTTCTGGTGAGTGGTGATGTCCATAGGTTTTCTGATAGTCTTGCAACATGACCAGTCCATTGCCATTTAAGTTTTCAAATGGATTCTATGATGTCTCAGAAACATGTTTTTTTTCCCCCTGATATATTTTGCTGTCCTATGATCTCCCCATGTGAGGATGAGCATGATTCTTCCATGTGCATGTTGCATGATTTTCAGTTTGAGAGTCAGTCTCTTGCTAGGTTCCATGTTTCAGCTCCCTGGGTGACTATCAGAAGGATGCATTGGTTGTATACTCTTCTTTTAAAAACTGATGGGATTTTCTTGTTCTTGAAGGTTGAGCTTGCTCTGTCAAAGGCTTGTCATCCTAGAGGGATTCTTTGCTTGATTTCTTCTTCTTTTGAGGATTTCAAAGAGATTTGTTGTGCTATGTAGATATAATAGTGTACTTTCTCCAGTTCTGTGTTTTCAATTTTTATTGTTGTGTGTTTATTTCCGATGTGACTGTTGCACATGATGTATGTTTTACTGAAGTTCATGTGAAGGCTGACTTTCTTGATTTCTTCATTCAGTTCATCTTGCAATAGTCAGAGATCATGTGGCCAAATAAAATCTGTATCTTATAACCATCAAAATGATATAACTTTCAATCCATTATGTCCTTGTTTTGTAACCCTTGAAAAAACCCAGCCTTGAATGAGTTTGGAGGGCGAGTAATGGCTATGTAGACCTTGTGTTATTTAGATATAGAAGGGTTCTCATATGGAAGGACCCATGAGAGAGCACAATGTTTTGAAAATAGTTTGGTGATAATAAGTCTTGAATTCTTATCAAATGATGAATCATTTTATCTGTTGGTGTTTACTCTTACACACACAAGCATTAATACATACATATAGGAGTGTAGCTGGAGATTTGAGGGCATGACTGTTCAAGGGGACCTTTCCATTATTTAGAGAAATATGTTATCATATAATGTTAGTAGACATGCAGTAGGTGAACTACTATTGATAAAGCTTTTATGGGGTCTGGGGGCAATTCAAAATCATCTGTTCTCTCAGCTAGGCCCCTGTATACACACAAACTTTAAGAAAGAAGGCAATGCTATAGCTTGATATGAAAATCAAATTTGAATTGATCTCTATATTATTTGTATATATCAGGCACTTTTTATTGAGTGGATACTATGAAAAGAAGCGAAGAGACAGCAAAACATTCTGAAATGTATTTGATAGAAATAGTCGCCAAAGAGTCATACAATATCAAAAGACATTTAAGATGGCTGGATATTCTCTGTATAGACCTTGTATATAAAATCATAGAAAGAAATGTTATGCATTAAGCTCTATTCAGTCAACATTGAGATTTGGCAACTTAAACATCATTTCATTCTTGTAAGGAAACAAAAAGACTTTCTATAGCAATGTTTCTCAGAGTCCCGGGTCACATATCCCCTAGGTTCCCTCAATTCTATCCTCATTTTGAATTCTTATCAAGTAATTTTTTTCACCATTATACTTTCTATTATATGTTCCTCCCCTGATTGAAATCCCTCCACTCCTCGAATTTCTCACCTGGGGGCCATATGCCTCCTATTGGGGAATCCCTCTTCTAGAGATTATTGTGAGGTTTGGACACCTGCCTTTTTGACAACTGAAATTTTCACTTTTTTTGGATCAGATGCTGATGCATTGTTTCGAATTCATCATCGGCTGCAGCTACTTTTTAATAGCCATCATTGGAAAAAGATCTTCCTTAAGATTTGCCAGACCTCTCTATCATAGGCCGTGCAGAGCTAATACTTTCTGAACTCAGCCAGTTCCATCTATTATGGGCATTGCAGAGCCAATACCGGTCAAGTCTACTATTTATCCATAGCTAGGAGGAGAAGAGATGAATACACATCTTTCTCAAGGGGATCAGTGAAAAAGTGAACAGAAACTGTTTCAGCTGGAATTTGAACTTGGCATTTTCTGTGCAGTCACTTCGTACCTCCAATAATACAATATTTTGAGAAATTTCTCTGTGTACGTGGATGCATCCTGAAAATTTGTCAACTGGACATTGTAAAAAGTTGACATTCACTTGATATATTAGAAAACATTCAAGGCAGTGCAGTGTCAAGTTTGAAGTAGTTTAAATCTGTGGTTCCTGAGAAATCTAAGGAAGAATTACAAAAAGAATTACAAAATTAAAGATTATAGATCTTTTGTTAAATTATCCGGCTTGGCTTCCGCTCTTTAGAATACTCTTTGCATCAGTTGCTACCAACATCTTTTTTGTTTAAATTGAATTCAACAAGAAAACTTTATTCAGGTTTTTTCATTTTACAATTTTGTTCTCTTTCTCCAGTGTTAAATATCCCCAAGGAAAACAAATTAGACGAGAGAGAACAGACAAAAATATAAGAAATTAATTAGGTGGCAGATTCTATGCGCAAGTCCCGGCAAAAATGTGTTCATTGTTTGCCTGATCACACAAGAATTTCATTCAAAATCATTTTATATGACAATTATGGCAGGCTACAGCAGACATCATAAAGTTGAGCCCCTTCCAAACAGACTCCTTTTAAACAGGTACTTCACAACTGCTTTTTTTTGATTAGTACAGCCTCAAAAAATATACACCTTTAGTTGATCTTCTCTGTTGATGAATTGTGTTTGTATCAGCAGGGCATCAATCAATTTCAAGTCTGCTTAATAACATCATAAATGTCATGCCTTTGTGATTTGATGGATTAAATTCAAAACGTAACTTATAATCTACGCGCAAAATAGTAACTGGTTGATTAATTTGACCATCTTCGGCATACACATCAATATCAGCTTGTTTCCATACAAAGGGGGAAGAATTATTCAAATCTAGTCTCGCAATGGATCTTAAAACAAAAATCTTTGACCCTGAAAACCTTTTTATATTTTAAAAAAAAATCCTATTTGAATATTTTGATAACCTTTTTTTTCTTATAAACTCCTTGTAGAGTATAAGGCGCATTGACTGCTAAAGTTTTAGTAGCAAGTGATTTTTTTTTATTCGTTGGAGTAGCCAGCCTCACACCCAGCTATGGCGACTGACAAGCTGTAGGGCTTTTCGGTGACTTTCTCTTTGACGGACTGACTTACAGGACTCTAACTGTCTAGCCATCTATCTATAGCTGGGGTGGACCCATACTGGACCCATATTAGTGAAATGAGTGTAAACAACCTTTTCAAAACTTGAACTCAGTCCAGCACTGATAATTCACGTCATTCCACACCTCTAGATATTCTACTTATATTTGTGTTGAGAATTCATTTTAATTTTTTCCAGCCTTGAATCTGACTGTCATGATAAACACTTGAAGGTTTTCACTGAGGCCAATCAATGACTATAAAGAGAATTACATGACAAACAGCTGCCAGATTTTTATTGTGATATTTCAAGAGATGGAAAGTTTTTTTTTTTCATTGTGTAATAGATAATGTTTTGAGACGTATAGAACTTTCTTTAAAAAAAAGACTATGTTTTTAATTATGTTTTTCTGAGGCTCTCAAAAATAATCAATATCTTATGAATTTGCTGGATGCTTAAATGTGGTTCCCAGCTTCTTAATATTTTAGAACCTTATGTTTTTAGGGCAAAACTTGTGATTTAGAAAGCTTTTCTTTGAAGATATTTTCAAAATAATAGATGATTGAACCGTCTCTTCCTTATCCTTTTTAAGACTTCTGGAATGCATATATCCTGAGGTATCTATGACTGCAAAGATATATGTTCTGAAGATATCTTTTATAAGTCTACACGTACATTTCAATTTGGGTATTAAACACATTGATGGGTTAGTCTGGTTAGGATTGAGGTAGGTCATATACAGAACAATGTTGTTTCGTCTTTTTGTTTACCACATTCTATACTTACATTAAGTTTGGATCAAGAGTATTGCACTAAAAAATAAAAGACTATAATTCACCGGGGACTATTGATCAATCTGCTTAGTGATAGCTCTCGATAAAGGACTAATCAGTTTCTCTTGCCAGAAATAAACTCACCATTGCATATATTCCTCATTTTATATCCTCTCATATCTAGAGAAAAACTATTTCAAATTGGGAATATCTCCCTTGGCTTTTTAACCACGTTCAATCAGCTAAAATTTGAAATCTGAATTTTCACTGTTATAACAAGTCAAATTGATACGAGTGAACACAAGAATATGTTAGCTAGAATGTCATTCACTATGATAAAGACTGCAAACAAACTAAAAATAGTTTTTTGTTAATATAACTCTGATCTCATATTATCAGTATTATTGAGAACTTTTGGAGATATTGTGTGGATAAACAGATAGATAAACACGAGTGAACACATATGACTATTTCAACAATGCAAGGAAAGAAAAGTTACTTAGTCTTTGCATATGTGCATGTGACCGTTGTCACTTTCCGGTATGGATTCCATGTTACCAGAGATTCTCTCTCTCTCTCTCTCTCTCACTCTCTCTCTCAAATAGTGTCTTCTTTTCTGCCTTCTTCCAGTGCTAATCAACCTCACACTGGTCAGATGCCATGCCAAAAAGACAGTCTGCATTCTTATTTTGAAACTTTCCAACCATAAACATATGAAAAGACTCTTCTAATGCTTTATCTTGTAATGAATGAAATAAAGAGTTGCTTGGAACGATACAAAATAGTGATTAACTTCGGTCATTATGCTTATACTTACAGCAGTTATTGTATTTATATGTAGAGAAAAAACTGAAACCATATATCATTATACAAGTGTGCATGTGCTTTTGTGTATGCATATACTTATGTACAGTTGTTCAACAGGAAATTATATTGACGTGTACATATACAGAAAAAGAGGGAGCTGAATCAACATATCTCTGTACAAATGTGCGCATGTATGTATGTATGTATATATATATATATATATATTTGTTTATGTTCATTAGTATATATGTGTGTGTGTGTGTGTGTGTATATAGTAGTTCAACAGAAAGTTATTCATTTATTCATAAGAATTGAAAAAAGTTATAAAAAAATGATCTAATCACAATATTCCTCCCTGAGTGAATATTCATTTGCATTTGTAAAGAATCTTTCATTCGAAAAAAAACTAATAAATCCATTGGAGGCTTTTTCAATTTGATCCTGATTGAAGAATTTCTTGCCTCGAAAGAATTGGTCGAGATCCTTGAAAAAAATAGTAATCCTCTCAGGGAGAGGTCAAATGAATAAGTAAAGTGCAATAAAATCTTCATCTATCAACTGATTCAACTCAAGTAAGGGTTATTTTTCCTCCATTTTTTTCTTTCCAAATTGAGAGTAGATGGTATCATACTGCATAACATTCTTTCTATCCACCAAACTGGCTGCTTGTCGAGTTTTGAATTCACTATTTTGAACTTTTCTATATATTCATGTGCATAATTTAAACACCTTTACAGATGTAGCAGACGGTATACTTTGCTGTTACTTTTACTAATACAAATTGCTTATCAGCAGGGGGTACAGTTGCCTGGCCTAAAAGTAACATGTGCATGCAAGTAGGTTTTGTCATTCTGAAATTAGGTTCCCACTTCCATAGGAAAAATGGAAATGGTATAGGCTGAGTACCAAGTGAAATAACTTTTCTTGAATTGGTGATAGAAACAGGTTTCAGAAACTAGGAACGCAGTAATACCTACATTAGTACGTATTGAACATATTAAAAACTGGAAATTGAGAAGAAGGTATATACTGTTCCTTTGCGTAACACACTATTTCTATCAGTGATTTGAACAAAGAGAATAAGAGGACAAAGGTATTTCAAGTAACAATAACAAAGGGTTTATGCATATTAGAAATTAGATAGATATATTTGAATGACCAACGAGTAGAAAGTGTTGAATTGAGGGAATATGAAAAAAGCTTTAAGTAGTTGTAAGTGTTCATTGCATGTGCTTAATAAGAAGGCATGAAAAGTACAAGTTTTAGGTGTAGACTTACTAGAGAAGTGTTTTCTTTGTATAATGTTCTTTCTGGTTTAAGTGACAATGAGACGTACTGAGTGATGAGAAATGAATCAAATGGAAGGTGCTGCTGTAGTCTCTCAGTAGAAACAGTCACATGACCAAGGTCTTTTGACAGCATGCCATGTTGGGGGTGAACAATTCAACATTGAGAAAAGGGGTGATCAATGAATAAGTTACTTTTGTAGTTGTAGCTTTGGGTAGCGATCAATAAAAAAGAAGCTTTACTCACACCTTGAGTTTGTGAAATGGAGATCTGGTTTTTTTCTGAATTTTTCAAGTTTAAACAGGGGCGAAAGCTGCATTTTGCAACTTTGTGATAAAAAGAACGTTTTAGAAAATATTTTTTTGTTAATGATTGTAACAAAAGCAAAATAGTAAGAACATGCTGTTACTATGAAGGAAATCATATCTGTCTTCTGAGCAGTGATATATATGGTTTGAGAATCTCAGTCAATATTATACCAACTTGTTGGGCAGAAATCACTAAAGAGCCTGAATTTTTTTTTTTCAAAAGAAGCTTTTCTAGACATAATAAAGGATGAATGCTTAAACGTTCCCCCTTTTTACCCTGAACGTTAAACATATAGATAGCTAGCCAGGCAGAACCACTTCAGAATTGAAGAAGCCTATGTTGACGCAGAGAAAATTTAATGTATGAAAGAATAGGCTTTATGTGAATGTATATAAGACATATTAAATATATGAAGTGATTTGATATTGAAACAATTGAAAGCAGAAGATAATTTTCCTGAGACTTAAAAATGTATTTTGACTTCGTACTGGTTAACAAATTTGGAATGTTTAAACAAGAAAATAATCATTACTATGATATTCATCATCATTACTGGCATCAGTGTCGAAATTATTTCCAACTTGTGCCAATAATGAATAAAGAAGCTAAAAAACTGGGAAAATGTGAGTCAGATAATGAATATGAGTAACCTGCTAGCCAGTAAAACAAATTTCTAAAGGCAAAATTACGCACCTTTTTCTCAAAGAAAAAAAAGATTTGGCAACCAAATTGAACCATCAGAAAGAGAGGATGATTTTTTTCTTTTTACAGTGCACTTTCCTCGCTCTAATGATTTGAAGGTGTTGTACAAGAAAAATGTCACCAATTTTTTATTTCTAATTGGTGGAGAAAAAGGGTGATCATCAATCTATTTCAATTGTTCTGAACTTGAAAATTCTTAGATCCGGTTCAATTATTTTGCTTCAGATTTTGTAAGATTTGAATGCAATGGTGTAGTCTTACTTTGGTTTGCTGGGTGAATAGCATTCCCTCACAATCTGTACAATTAAAATCCTCATTCTCTAGCTGTTTGTGCCTTGAAATGAACAGTGATAATGCATTATAACTATACATACTGAATCAACATATCTTAAAACCACCCAACTGTTGAGGCTTTCTTTGCTCAGTGGATTGCTCCACTTTCTAGAGCAGGCAGCCCTGTATTTCCACACTTCTTCTTTGATTGCCACATTAGTTTTCAAAAATAAATAAGTGAAGAACCAAGGAATTTTTAATCAGTCTTATGAATAGGACAATTCATTGAAGAGAGCATTCTGTGAAGGAAGAGGCATTATATATATAAATAGAAAGGCATCCCAAAAGCATATATATATATATAGATATATATATATATATATATATATATATATATATATATATATATATATATATATATGACAAAAAATATAACTCATGGTGATACCCAGATGTCATATGCATTCAAACATATCACTCTTTTTTGAATGAGGTCATAATAGTATATAGGAAATTCCATTTAGGAATCTATACTGTAAAGAAGATAGCATATACTTATATAAGCATGGCAACAGGCTGCATAATCATGACCTGTGTATAAAGTGAATTAAAAAGTTTAATAGCAGCTTGTGATCTTTCTTTCTTTCTCTGGCCAATGATCTTCTAGACATAAAGACAACTAAACTGATTCTGGTTCTGGTTGAGAGATCTTTATTTGGATCTATAATGGAGAATGTAAAGAAAGAGAGATCGAACAAGGGATGGAGTTTCTTCTACTGTAATTGTCTGGATCGAACAATGAATGAGCCCTCTTTATACCATTGCATCTGACCGCTTATGGTAATACGGTTTGAGTGCTCGAGTGCTTGAAAGGCAGGACAAACAAATGACTCAGTCTAGCACAAAGCATCCATTGAGAATTAGAAGTTTTTCATACTTTAGTACTTACCAAGTGTTATTTTAGGAATAAAGTGTTGTGATAAACTAAGAAAAGCTTACTAAATATCTGTATAGCTTCTTTCACTGTAAAGAATAAACTCCTTTTTTAGAAATGCAATTTCTATCCACAAGGCGTCTTGACAAGATTTGACTTTAGATTTAAGAAAAGTCATTTACATTCTGACTTTTGCCTGGTCAATCCAATCTCTTTTACCATCTTTGATATAATCACAACACTCCAGCTGATCTATTCTACAGCCTTCTTCAGGTGTAATATGTAATAAATGTGAAGAAATCTTTTTGCTTTGCTATACCAGAGAAAGAGATATATAAAACAGCATGAACTAGACAAGTTTTTTGCTCTGCTATACCTGAAAAGAGAGTGGAAAAAGAGGCTTTCTTTTCTTATCAAAATTACATATTACACCTAAAGAAGGCTGAGGAACAGATCGGCTGAAATGGTATGTTAACATAACTGATAGGAAAAAGGGATTGGATTGTCCAAACAAAAGTAAGATCTGGCATCGTTCTAGAATTGGCTTTGTCTACTGCAGAAAATGAAAGGAATCCAATGCACCACTGAAAAGTATATATTGATTTGTAGTTTCAGGAATAATGAAAGCATCAAAACTTTCTGACAAGGAATTAGTCTTGTGCTGTCAATCAGGTGTCAGTAATGATTCTTTCAAAAGCAGTACAAGAATTTTGTTGTTTATTCTTGTAGGCTCATTCTTGTAGTTGCGAGTAGGTTTTTGTACAGGGTGGAGTTGCTGGCCCCCCATGCCCAATCCTCCTCCTTTACCCAGGGCCAGCTATGCCAACTGCCAAGCTGTAGGTTTTTCTGTCAGAGTAACTTTCTCTTAGGTGGATTGTCTTACTGCCTGAGGGGCTCCAACTGCCCTGCTATCTATTCAAAGCTGGGAAGGAGAGTGGAGTCACACTTTTCCAAAGGTCACTAATGTGAAGTAGATGGAAACAGCCTCAGACGGAACTTGAACTTGGTCGGCCAATTCAGTTTGCCATGCCAGTAACTGTAACTGTCATGCCACTCTGCATCTTTGTGTTTGAAATTTTTTGGCAATCGGAAAAACTGACAACTGAGTTGAATCACAGCTGATTCCAATGGCTTCAACTATTCTAGGCAATTTTTTGGAAACACAGGATCTGCAATCATCAGGAAGTTCCTGACCTTTCTAATCCAGGTTCCAATCGGTTTTTAAGCTGGTGTGACTAACTATGAATGTATCATATATACAGACTACCTATATAGCTAGAGGGCTAAAAATTTGTATATTCACTCTTTATCATGTCTAGAAAAATATTTTTGCCCCTCCCCCTTCCTAGTAGGTTTTTCGAGAGGGTATCAATTGGCAATATAGGTTCATTCTTAATTGATCCATTAGTTTGTGTCTCCCTTTTTTTTTTTAGATTAACACTTTTGTAGTGATCACTGTCCCTAAAAGGCAAGGGAAATAACTTATTAATTGATCACTTCTCTTTTCAAATTTTTCATTTGATCACCCCCAACAAGACATTGGTGGCATGATGGTTCCTATCAAGTGACTGAACAGACCTGCCACCTTTCATATTAATTACATAGACTGAACAAATTGGCTCTGAAGCTGTAAATACTGGTGGGGCATGTTGGAATCAATGTGTGAAGTTATTCCAAGAGAAGATATTCTTGTGTTGTCATCTTGGTTTTCTGGCTGTTCTGTTGGATAACTGTCACCAAAGCTTTTCATACGTTCATGAAGAGCAAAGACAGTCAGCCAACTTCGGCACAAAACCACATGAATTAAACTCCTGATGAGGATAAAAGTTATCATTAGAGGCTCAATCAGAGCTTGAAACAATTGCTTATGACAGTGTCAGAAGGTCTGATAATGATTTTTAAATGTTAGATATTATTCTATTTGCTCAACAGATGGAGACTAATCCTTTCATAATCCATGTTCTACACAGCAGTGTCTAAAATGGTTTGGAAAAATTAATCACACTGTGAACCTGTATTAGATTTTTATTTAGGAAAGAACAATTCATTCTTAAGGTAAGTCAAGTTATTGAATTTAGAACAGAACTTATCATGTTTTCATCCAAACAAAAAAAGATTGCTTAAGTTGGCTCAGGAATAGGAAAAAGGAACACAAATGCCAAAAACTGATATACTAAAGACCAACGTTAGGAATTAATAATCAGTCATAATTTTCCTTTCAGATACCCAACATGGTTAGTTTCTTATTATAGCACAGAAAAATTTGTAAAATGAATCAAGAAAAGAAAAAGCTGACATAAAAGAAAAAATCACATCTTTTGCTTCATTATTTTTATGAGTAGAATAAAATTAGCATTCAAAAAATAGCTGGAAGCTCAGCAGACATCTCTGACAAAGTTTCTTATCTGGGCCAAAATATCTTTTGAAAGATCTCTAACATTGTTTTTAAATGAATTAAATTATTTTGTAAAGAATCTAACAAAATGTTTGGCCATTTTTCTTTTCTTTGCTGATTTTTTTTCTTTAAATACAGCAATTTAGGTTTTTAATTTTTTTTTTAATTTATTGATGTATTGACAAATTCTGATGACAATTTCAGTCAAAAACACGGGACATCTTTTCAAATAAAGCAAAAGGATAAATAACATACTCAGGCTATTTGAAATTTTTAGATAAAGGCTTTTCAATGTTGATATTTTCTTATTGGTTTGAAACTCTCAACCAAAACCATCAACAAAACGTGTCAAGACATGTTTCTTCAATTTTTAAGTTGGTCTGGCTGGCTCGCTGTATGCATCAAGCACCAATGGAGTAAATGGGCTGAAATTTACAACATTCAGTCTCTAGGAAAAAGACACAAACATCCAAATCAAAAAGACAGTCCTAAAAAAGTTAAGCCCTTACTCCTACCTAATAAAACGAATCTCTATGAAACCCCTAAAAAGAAGAAATCATGCAAAGAATCACCCTAGAATGGCAAGTTTTTGGTAGAACAAACACAACTTTTGAGAAGAAGAAAATCCCATTAGTTTCGAAAAGAAAGATCAACAACCAATACATCCCTCCAATAGTCACCTATGGAGCAGAAACATGGAACTTGACCAAAAGACTAACCCTCAAACTGAGAATCATGCAATTTTCACATGAGAAAATCATTATCAACATCACATAGAGATTCTATAAAACAGCACAGTGTATTAGAGAGAAAACAGGAGACAGGGATATCATAAAATCCATTAGAAAAACTCAAATTGCCAAGGGTTGGTCATGTTACAAGAATGATAGATTCCCGATGGACATCACAGCTCACAATATGGATCCCCAGCAATCAAATGCAAAATATGAATTGGTATAACGAACTACACAAGTTCAGAAAATATTGGTTCCCACAATGCCCACGTCAGAGAGGTCTGGCAAATCCTTGGGAAGGTCTATGTATAACAACAGATGCTAAAAGGCTGATGATAATGATGTCTTGAAAATTTTTTTTTAAAATCCCCTGTGAATAGGTTTTGAGTTGGAGGTTCAATTTGCAATGTAACTTTATGCCAAATTGATCTCTTAGTTTGTTTCTCAAAAATTCAGATATTTTTTGTCATTATTAATCAACAAAAGGTGAGAGAAGTAACTTATCCATTGGTCATTCCTTTTTTTCAGTTTTCGAATTGATCATCCCAACACTATCATGCTGCCTGAATACATTGGTCATGTTTTGGTTTCTATTTAGTTAAAAACCAGACGTGTTTTACTCAATTATTATTGCTGTTTTTTCATCATAATACTGAGTTCAGTCCTAAGAGATCATCATCATGTGTGTCATAGAGCCAGTAATGTCTGAACTTGTCATGCTATTGTATATTTTGCCAGCTACAGTTTCACTTATGATCTCTTAGAATCCATTGTGTGGATTATGATGACGTTCATGCTATACGACCATTGCCATTTAAATTTTCTGATGAGTTCTATAATATCTCTTACCCTTTTTTTTCTTTTATACACTATGCTGTTTCATGGTCTCTCCATTTGATGTTGAGCATGATTCTCTACATTGCATGTCCCATGGTTCTCAGTTTAAGGGTCAATCTTTTGGTAAGGTTCTATGCTTCCACTCCATAGATGTCTATAGAGAGGATGCATTGGTTGTATACCTTTTCCAGGATTAGACAGCATAAAATTGAAAGTAAAGAAGATTTCAACTTGCATCCCAATTAGGTATATTTTTATGATTATTCTTGGAACATTACTTAATTCTGTCCCTCTTTAAATGTACTTTGAGGTTTTTTTCCCTTGTAACTCATCTGAAATTTCTGTTTTCTCCCATTGCTTCCTAGTCTATTTTTATTATTTGAAACCATCAACTAAGATATTTACCATAAGTTTCTTCAGTTTTCAAGTGGAGCTGGCTGGCTATGTACATTTAATGCGTACAGAACATACCAATTAAGCTAGAAAGCTGAAAATTTAAAAATCTATCATGTCTTTAAAAAAAGGTTGTTTTTTCTTCAAAATTCCGCAAAAAATAGGTTTTTAGGAGGCGGTTAAATCTCTAATGTACGTTTATGCTGAATTAGTCCCTCGTTTGTGTCCAGCTTCATTTTTAGTGATCCAACAAAAGGCAAGATGAGAAATGTATTCATTGATCACCTCTGTTTCCCAATTTTCTAATTGATCTCCCCCAACAGGGCATGCTGTCAAAAGGTGTTGGTTGTGAGACAGTTTTTATTAAGTAACTAACCAGACCTGACTCTTTCCTATTTGAATCTTTATATATCTTGTGTCTTATTGAATTATTGCAGTATCATTTGCATATATATTCTTCTCCAATGTTTGTCAATGCCCTTCTCTCACTCTGAGATCAATCAGAGAAGAGGTACCTGTGCAGATGGGCACCTGGTGATGATTGTTCAGCACAACAAATCAAGGGTTTCTGTAATATCCTCAAGATAAACACTGTTGGATTAAGTAAATCCCTCAGTCGCTATACTGCTTCTCTTTCAAGTCTAATCCCCTCCTTGACATGAAAGTAATATCCAGATATAATATCAATAAAGCACCTGATCCTCTTCAAGAGTGTTTTCAAAGAGTTTCATCCCACAATGGAATATTAGAATTACGGATCATCCAGTGCAGCCATTGATTGCATCTGGAGGCTTGATTTGGAACTTTATTTACTGCATTTATATCTTTCCCAAAGTCTCTCAATTTTTGATAACTTCTGCCATTTACTTATAAAATCCCTGGGATGTGTCGGGTAACATAATGGTTAATTGAAGTTCATGTTATAGTAAGGTTCTTTCGAAAGGCATAAATCTGCTTCTCCCTGTCCTCATTCTCATCAAAAGATGATCGTGTCTCATCACTTGCATGTCATGGAGAAGAGAGTGGGTTAGTGAACACCTGGACAAGCTACTTTCCTATAGGCTGTAAAATAAAATTCAAATAGTGTAATTTTAAAGTACTTGTAAAGTATCATTGGTAGTGGTGGTGGTGGTGGTGGTGATGGTGGTGGTAGTGATGATGATGATGATGATGTAGAATATTCAAGAACTTGTTTCAAATAAACATGGCTCAAGAGCGCAAAAAATTGATTCAGAGAAGATAAAACTACATGAAGTGAAAATTTCCTTAAAAAGTATCTCAGAAAAACAGATGAAATAAAATGAATCAATCACTGTGTAAGGTGATGATTTTAAGGTGGTGTGCAAATAAATATTGAGATCATATATATATATATATATATATATATATATATATATATATATATATACATACATATGTATATACCTTTATTCATATTTATATTTGCATATATATATATATATATATATATATATATATATAAGTGCATTGGGAATGTCTGATTTAAACAATATGGCTGACATAAAATGTAAATAAATATATTTTTTTCTTATTTTGTTTTCAGTAAGAATAAGAACCATCTTAGCTCAAAGGTAGAAAGCAATCATTAACCTTCAAGAGAAATAGGCTGAAGTTTTGTTTTTTTTCCTTTTAAAAGTAATTCTATATTTTGTATTTCTCAGAACTGTATACTTATAGAAGCCGCATTCATATTGATGGATACATTTTATTTTACATGTTTTATATCAGTTATCTATTCCTTACCTTAATGCATTCTCGTTGCATTAGGCCCCAAATTTTTCTACAGAAAGTAGATTTTTTAAAATCTTCATTTTAGTTTCCACTAACCTTGGAAAAAAACCTTTTAAAAGATGCTGAGTTTTACTTACCAAAATCCAACGTGTAAGACTTGCTAAAGATATTCTGCTTCAAGGTGAACTTCATCAATTTGCTTCATTCAAAAAAAAAAAGAAAAGATTATTTTCTAGCATTCATTTTAAAACAACAACTTTGCTTGGATATTTTGAATTGGACTGTTGAGTTGGAGTCGTAGAGTCTGATTCGGAATCAGAAGCAATTATTGGGTTACTGGAGATGGAGTTGGTAAAAATGTACCGACTCTTTGGAGTCAGAGTCGAAGTTAAAGGTATCATGAATTGAGGAGTCAGACTAAAGGTTCGATGTACCGACTCCACAGCCTTGCAAAAACTACTTTATTACCGATAAAATTACTACTACATAGTAGCTTAGAAATAGTAGAGGAAAGCAAAACAAAGGTAGTCAGTCAGATTAGGTATAAGAATTTCTTGCTGAAAGCATAATTTTTGTTTAAATTACTTTTAGATTTTTCATATTGTTTTTTGGCTTTTTGTAGATTATTTTTTAGATTTTATTAGATTGCCCCTAGAACTCTTGGGTACATCCCAAGGGTATTGGGTTGACTGGTCCCACTCACTGCCTATAGTTATAGGCATTACTATATGACATTGTGATGTACAATCTGAGATCAATCTTGTCCAAATTTACATACTAGCTCCAAACTCATGCCATTTAATTGAAAAATATCTTGGTCAAAATAAATGATAGAAATTTTAAGGTATCAATTATATGCACTATAAATATTGTTGGTACAATCAATTAAATACATACAGATATACATTTAGAGACAGATGGTCATGTCAGTGAATGAATATTCACAGCAATACAGTACAGAACCTATAAATAAAAAGATGGACTAAGATAAGAATAGGAAAACTATATTGCACCAATCCACCAAGTGTCTGCATTCTTTAATATAAACTCATAGATTTTTGTACAAATGATGGAGTTAGATGGATGTTTAAGTCTAGGTGAAGGTTAAAAATCAAATGCTGAATTTTGCTGATAGAAACAGTCAAAATAGGTTTCTCAGAGCTTTTTTTCAAGCTGGTCGAACTGGCTATATACAGGCCAGACCAAGGAAGTCAGAGAGTTGAAAATTTCAACATTTTCTCTTTATCATGTCCGCTTGGATATTGCAATGTTTAGCATGTCTGTCAGCCACACACATAGAAGGTCTTGGGTTTGATGGTTCTCTATATGATTTGAGTGAGGAATACTCTTTCTTAAGATGAATTTCCCTTTGTACCCAGTAGTTAATTGAGTACGCTCTAAGCTGTGTGATTAGGGTGGAGATATCCCTTTGGTGGACTTGTGTCCAGCCAAAGGTTCAGTCATGTAAACTTGTATGCATAAAGTCCTGGTCTCAACCAGACTTGAGACTTGCAAGGATCACTAAGCTGATGTATGCAACAGAAACCGGGACTTTGTCACCAGCGGTCATGCCCAGCTGAGGGTTGTTTCTTGAAAGACCAAATGCTTCACCATTTTATGTCTGAAAAAGACATTTGTTTTTTTGAAAATTCCTTCCCAAAATAACTTCATCTGGGGAGGGGGGTTAATTTATGCTAAATTTGTCCCCTGTTTGTGTCTGGCTGCATTCATGCTAGCTTTTTGTTTTTGATTTAGACTTTCTATTATCCAACAAAAGACAAGAGAAGTAACTTATTCATTGATAACTCTGTTTTCCAAATTTCAATTGATTACCCCCAACACAGCATACAGCCAAAATATGTCAAAATATGACAGTTTCTATTGAGTGACTGACTAGACCCGGTTTTTTACCATTTTTGTAGTACACTTTCTTCTCCATAGAAAGTAAGACAGTGTAGAGCATTTCATGTCATACACAAAACCTTTCAACTCCTACTCCCAAATTTTATGAAGCCTCCGACTCTTCAGAATCTGCACACTTTTACCAATTCCAATGCCAGGAATCCAATTGCTTCAAACTGTGACTCCCCAACGACACTTTTGAATTTGCATCGGGAACTTCATTGCTTTTATTTGCTGTTTTTTCAAGCTTTGCAGAATCAATATACTAAGAGTAATTTTGCTCTAATTCGCAATCTGTTCAAGTCCATTAAAATAATTTTAGAACGATTTCAAACTTAATTCATTAATAACATGATTTATCAATAAATTTTCATATTTTTTGATATTTAGGATTTTTAGACAATGAAAGAATCAATGTTTCTTAAGTAATTTGTTAATAAGGAAAACAATACCAAGAAAATAAAAGCAGAGGTTACTCTTCAGTAATCATCTGTCATAATCTGAATTGGTTCATGTTAGAATTAAGAAATAGTTGGTTTTTTGAATGAATCAATATTTACAATTAATTTTACATTTAAAATTTTTAAAATCCGGTTTTGAAAATACATTGGAATGATTGGAAAAAATGATGAAAATATGGTGAGATCTAGACCAACCCAAAAATCAGTATTTTGCAGACAGGAAAAGTTTGTTTTTTCACTAAAACTCTTTAACCACTACAATTGACCTTTAAGTGCATTTTGGTCAGACATTCATACTTCAGAGATTTGATTGTCATGCCTTTGATTGTTGTTCTAATTCTAGTACATATTTTAATCATTTTTTCCCCTATTTCTGAATGATATTTTTTATTAGATACAGATTCTTACAGTAAACTATTTTTTATCACTCTTTGACGTTTTATTGTGTCGGACAAGCTTTTTAGAAACTATTTTGTTTAATATGTATCATAAATATGTGCATATTATAAATGTATATATATTTGTTCTGTTTAATATGTATCTGCTAATTATGGGAATTTTAAAACATAATTAACTACAAAGCACTCAGAGAGCACATACTTCTGCCAATGCCTTACATTAACTCAATCATGAACAAATTCTCAAAACCATTCCAAAAATCAGATCACTTATCTCTCAGCCCATTGCATACCCTTCTACAGAATCTCACTTAAATTCATTCAAAACTCTTGGAGATATTGTGTGGACTGAGAAATTGATTGAAAGAAAGGCATTGAATGATGCATATATACCTCTCCAATTTAATTGGTAAGGGTAAAAATATAATTGAAAACAAAAAAAAAGATATTTTCAGATGACTATCCAAAAATCAAAAACATAATTAAATCATTTAGCTCTTTGTAAATGATTTTGTTCACTCAACCAAATGACTGTCCTGCCATTTAACTAAGTTTTTTCACTCTGCAGGTGACAAAAGATAGTGTTTGAATTTTGAGATTATGTTGTCATGTCAGTTCTAATCATACATGAACAGAAACACAAGTTACAGGCTTTCAAAGTTATCAAGTGCACAAAATCTTGAAAATGAATGCAATGTGCTAAAGGTTAGAATGTAATTGAAAATTGAAAATAAAATCTTTGATGATAACACCATACCAGTGGCGGCATTAACTTCTATTACACCCCCTTGCAGATTTTTTAAAGATTACTTTCTAGATTTTTTTTTTCTTATCTTTTAGATTTTTTAGCGTTCTTCACATATATCATGCCTCCAGAGCTTCAATTGCAGTGTCTGGGGGCCCCACACATGGCTTCTACACTATAAATGAGGTCAAAATCAAATTCCTCAAAAGGTTAGTTGCACCCTGATCAAAAGACGACAATAATAGTGTATTCTGCGAAGATTGAATTTACTAGCAATGGTCAACAATATGAGCTTGTCATCATTTTTGTATACTGGGCACTGTACAGATTCATTTAGCTTTGATGAGTATTTACATATTTGATGGTTTATAAATCTTTTATTCTCCTTCTGAAATTGCTCAAATGAGAACATAAGCTTTATTGTCCAGAGCCATATTGTCGCCACTTGAGTAGGAGCTTAACAAACTAGGTGATAAATGAGAGGAGTTCAGGGAAATGTTTTCAACTTGATATTTCCTGCTAAAGTTAATGGCAATAATAAATGCCATCAAATACGGTAACAATAGTGAGTGAATCTTGCTTGGTAATCACTCTTTATCTGCTTTGAAAACCAATAGTCATTTTCATATCAGATTTTAGTTATTTTGATTTAGCAAATCATCATTTCCCTGAACTTCTCAATTTTATGCGATGAACTATTTTGATGGTCTGATATAGAAATTTCCATATTATTTGACTCAAACTTGGTTTGCCAATCTAGTTTTGTTACGCTACTCCTCACCTTTGTGATTTTGGATATATATGTTACAATTTTAATCAAGAGAAATTTAAGCCTGATGCAAAAATTAACATTAACAGGTCTAGTTAGTCACTCGATAGAAACTGTCATATAGCCAACATCTATTGGTAGCATGCTGTGATAAAGGGGATCAATTAAAAGATTAGAAAAAGGTGTGATCAATGAATTCATCTTTCTCACCTTTTGTTGGGCAGTGATCACTAAAAAGTCTGTATTTTCAAAAAACAAGAGTGTATGCTGCTGGATGCAAACTGATGGTCCAATTAAGCAAAAACTTACATTGCATTGGTACAGTCAGTACACATGATACTTACATGAATTCATAACCCGCCAGCCGAACTTAAAAACTGAAGAAACCTGTGCTGACAGTTTCCAATTCCATTAAATCTCTACCAAAAATCCAAGAGAACATGATTATCTGTAAAGCACTCAGTGAAAGCATATGCATACCAATTCTTTACACTAACTCAGTCAAAAAACGATTCCCGAATGCTCCCCAAAATTCCATCATTCCTCTCTTAGCCTATAGCCCCTCCATAAAATTTCATCGAAATTCGTCTGAAACTCTTTGAGATATTGTACGGACAGGTGTATATGGTTTTAGATGGAATTATTTAAATTTTGACAATCATAAAGAAACCTGAAGAAAAAAAAGATCAATATCACACTAACATGAAACAGTTTTATTGTAATTGAATGAGAAAAAATAGAAATCAAGATTTGAATTCTTAGAAGTTCATACCTAAAAGCTTGGACTGATGTATGAAAAAACTCTGAATGAATTGTCATACCATGTACTTGAAAAAAAAGATGAATATGTCAACTGGTTCTGATTAAAGTTGAGTTCCTCCACCCTGGGTATTTGAGCATCAAGGCATATTATTCAGTTACTTTGATATACTTATCTTTGAAATTCTTTGTTGTATAACCCTTAGAACATTGAGATAAGGTTAGAAGTTTTCAAACTTTGCAGACAAATCAGATAATATTTCTTTACTATAATTCAAAAGTAAACACCAGTTATTGATAAGCTTTCTCACTTTCAAGAATCAGCTGTTGAGTGCAAGGCTTCAAGTTTGAGTTATAAAACAAAGTAATCATTGAAATAGAGGGAACCTGGTGATTAGGGGAACTTTCCTTTACACCCGCTTGTTGTACTAGAATAATATATATCTATAGCATGAGTGAACTTTCCATCTATCTTCATCTTTTTTTCCCTCCTTTATTATCAAGATGCTGTGGCCTCATGGACAGTGGCTTGGACAATCAATGGTATGCCAAGTTCAAAGTCTGGCTGTGTCTACTTGTTTTCACTTCACACTAATGCCCTTGAAAAGGGTATGAAATCCCCCTCATCCCCCCATCGATAGGTAAAAAAAGCATCAGCCTTACGGTATCCGTTGGCTAAAAATCATGGATTGCCAATCCCCTTGATGGCTAAAAATAGCTAGATCTTTCAAGTATGAGAAATCACTCTTGAAACACTGACACCTAATCCTATTTTTTGTTCATCATAGGCCTTTTTCAATATCTGCTAAATCTCTCTATGTTCAACAACAGACACTAAAAGACTAATGCTGCTGCTGCTGATGATGATGATGAAGAAGAAGAAGAAGAAATACAATCACATTGTAATACTATACACCAGTTATATTTTTCAGTTATAGAAAATTTCAAGTACAGTCTTCATACAAAGCTGGGAGTTGATTTTGTTTATCTACCATAAAACAAATAATAAGATTGTCAAAAACAATCCTCACCAAATTTAAGGGTGTAAAAAAAATTTTCAACTGTAACAAGAACAGCAAAAATGATCCTGACCAAACTTGGCTGAGATAGATAGTCGTGTCTATTACCAACCAAGATAAATAGTCAAGTCTTACACATCTACCAAACTGTATGCTAGTTATACACAAAATATGTTTTAATTCTAATGAAGAAATACATTTTTGTTTTTATCATATGAACAATACAGATTGCAGTAATCATTGAAGTTGGAGTGGAGTCTGACCCTGCAGCAGTCAGGCCTCCGTATTTAAAAGTGCATGCTAATTTTCTAGAAGTATTGATTAATCATTGGAAGCTACCATATTTCAAAGAGGAACAAAGGTTTGGGGTGTTGCTATGTGTTCTTGAATATCCTGGCTTTGCATAAACAAAGAAATCTTTTATGTTTAGATGTAGAAATGTTAAAACCTGACATGAATCTTCATTTATAAAACAAGAACCACGTTTGCCATAGTAGAACTAGAGAAAGTACACCACTACATCAACCTAGGACAGCGAATATCCATGAGACTCTCAAAAGAAGAAGAAATCAAGCAAAGAATCATACTAGGATGGCAAGCTTTTGGCAGAGCAAGCTCAACCTTCAAAAACAAAAAGATCCTATTGATCTTAAAAAGAAAGATGTACATCCGATGAATCCTCCCAATAGTCACTTATGGAGCTGAAACATGGAACTTAACCAAGAGACTAACCTACAAATGGAGAACCATGTAACGTGCACATGAAAGAATTATGCTCGGCCTCACATGGAGAGATCACAAGACAGCACAGTACATCCGGAAGAAGACAGGAGTCAGGGACATCATAGAATCCATTAAAAATCCCAAATGGCAGTGGGCTGGCCATGTTGCATGACATGGATCCCCAGAGATCACATGTGCAACTGGGGCCAGCAGAGTATTAGATGGAGAGACAAAATCAGAAAGTACTGGCTCTGAGACACCCACAATAGAGAAGTGTGATGAATCCTGAGGGAGATCTATGTCCAACGATGGACGTTAAAAGACTGATTACAATGATGATGATGATGATTAGTGGAATCCAACGAACCCGTTCCTTGTAACCTTCTTATCAAACAAACTTGTCTCCTCATGCTCTCAATTAACTACACAATTTCCTTCTTTTCCTTCCATCCTTTTGACCCGTCTTTTTAACTACTCAAATGCCTTGTCTCTATGCCTCTGCCCTACTGTGTCTGTTACACTTATAGCACCAGTAGCAGCAATCAGCAAAGTGATAGTTATGGTTAAGTATATGACAGAATGAATTTACAAGACTTTTTTCACCTCATTATCAATATTGAAGATATTTTTCTCTGGCTTACAAAAACCTTCATCAAAAACTTCCTATATAGGTTTCTTCAGTTTTTAAACTGTTCCAGCTGGCTGGCTGACTGGCTGCATCACAAACGGCTGCACTATTGGAACTATAGAACATATGCTACTTCTTACGTCTAGAAAAAAGCATTTTGTTTTTTTTCTATTCTTATCCCCCCCCCCCATATAAATTGGTCCCTTAGTTTGTGCCTGGCAACAGTCACTCTTATTTTTTCTTCAATTTGGACTCTAGCAATCACTGTCCAGCAAATGGCAAGTAACTTATTCATTGATTGGCCCTTTTTTCTAATTTTCTAATTGATCCCCTCCAACATGGCATTCTGCCAAAAGTTGTTTGTCATGGAACAGTGACAAGCCAAACTTGTTGAATTAAACATCTTGGTTAAAATACGATTTTCATATTGGACATAGTGGACAGTAACTTGAGAATTAGCTTTCTGATTAATTTGGGTTCTTGACCACCTTGTTTGAGTGCATTGGCTCTCCATGCAATAGTCTTGTTATGATAATTGTATTAAGTTCTTGCCCTTCCTATCATGGCTTCATATGTATCTCATTGGCTTTAAGGAATCAAAGTATTCAAAGTGAAACTTGATCATTCTACAGAAGACAGGTCTGGTTAATCACTAATTAGAAACAGTCAGGCAACTAGCAATCTTTTGCAGCATGTCATATTTGGGATTATCAATTACAAAAATTGGAAATAGAGGTGATTAATAAATAAGTTGGTTTTCACACCTTTTGTTGTGGAGTGATCATTAAAGAGCCCATTTTTTTCCAAAAAGACTTACACAAACTAGGGGATCAAGTTAGCATAAATCCTACAAGTATCTCGGGGGAGAGAATTATAAAACCCCAAAATGCATTTGTAGACATTTTTTTTTTTTTTTTTGGCGGGTTCCAAAAAATCAAAGTTTTTGTAAAAATTATCAGGAGTTAGAGTGTAATTTTTCAGTCCTCTTGCCCCATTCATATGGACTGAAAATGGTCGTGTACTTAGCTAGGTAGAGTCACAAACTGAAGGAATCTGTGTTATCAGTTTCGGCTGACGGTTTCTCAACATTGTGATGAAATAATTATCAAAGATGGCAAACTGCCTGATTATTCTCCTAAAAATTCCTCAGATTAATCTTATCCTTTCCAGACAGAATTTATTACTGAATTTTAACAGTTTTAAGATTACTCAAATTTAAATTCAATTTGAGAGTTGTCCTCACATGATAAACCTTCTATATCATATATATTCTGGTACAAATAAGCCCAGGCTATATGGTAGAGTCAATTTACTCATGAATATCTGGCTTTGGATCTTACTGTATGCGAAGAGTTGCTGAAAATGCAAAATATTTTGTGAATATAACTCTATCAAACATGAAGTTGTAATAAGTTTTGACAATTATGTCTCAGAATTATATAACAGTAATTCTAATTAGCTCTAAATAAACAATAATTCCCCCCACTTCAAACTTGTTATCTGAATCAGGAATGGCTTGCAAAGCCTTCTGGGAATTTATAAGTCTATGCCTGATTGTCTTAGTATTGAAATTCGATCATATCTCTAATTTTTGTTGCACACCGTCATGTTGCTCAGCCTGATTCAATAGTGTATATCTCTCTTTGGCCAATTCGTATTATTAAATTAGGTTGTAAACATGTGCACGTGTTTAGCTGGCTAGATCTGACTAATCCGTCCAGGAAGAATTAAATTTGAGTTGATTTTCTTCAGAGCATGATATATTTTGCTCCAAATACAGATCATTTCCCTATTGGGATTCATTTTAGTATATTCATTCAAATAGCCGACATATATCTTGAAAGTTTTTTTTTTCTGATTAGTCTAAGTAAAAATGCAACATTTCTCTTGATACAATTATTTTATTTCTTCATTCAGAATTAAGGTTTTATTTTGATTTTTAACACACTCGTTAGATTTACTTTTTGTGGCAAAACTTATGCTAAAATCATTATGCTTGAGGCAATATCTGTTTCTGGAATAAACTTTGCATTTGATGCTTGGAATCTTATTTTTAGCACCTAGTTTCAGCTTTCCTGTGCATTCACCAGCCTGTTGTTATGTATTCATAAACGCTTGGAGCATTCGAAATTTAATTTCTCCTCAATTGTCATTTTTTGGTTTCTTTCATTTTCTATACCTGGTTTTGTATTTTATGTCACGCTGCCATCATCATCATCATCATCGTCATCGTCGTCGTCGTCATTGTCGTCATCATCATCATCATCATCGTCGTCATCGTCAGCATCATCATCATCATCGTCGTCATTATCATCATTATCACCATTCGTCCTTTGTGGTCGGAGATGCCTACGGCTTCACTGCTGAGTCGTGTAGCAGCTGCAATGCACTGCAGAGTCTGAAGCCATAAAAGATCAATGTCATGAGCAGCAGCTTGCTTGATGAGTTGGTTTACCATACCTGATAAAGACTGCCTTTATTTATGGATAGCACACACGGATGTAGCTGTAGAAAGGATCGGCTGAAACGTTGGGCAAACACCATCGATAAAAAAAAATAACGTTCAATTGTCTAAAAAATTGTTTGATCTCCAGAAGCAGCCATAAATGCAACTTATTTAAATAGAAAACAGATCTGATTAGTTAGAAACTGTCATGTTGTGCTGTGTTGGGCTTGATCAATTGAAAAAAAATCGAAAAGGCGGGAATCAATGAATAGATTACTTCTCTTACCTTTTTTTGGGTTGTGATCACTAAAAAATCTAAATCTTCTAAAAACAAGCATGACTGATGCTGGAGCCAATTTAGCATAAAGTAACGTAGCAAATTGAATCTTCTCCTGAAACTTAATTTGGGGTAACTGTGTAAAAAAAAGATGGTTTTTCTACACATACTTAGGGATAAATGTTTCGATTTTTCACCCTATAGCTCCGATATAGAAATCTTTGACAGTTTTGGTTAACAATTTCTGATACATGTGTAATTTTCCAAATAATTTTCTAAGGGAAAAGAATCAAAAAACAAAACATATACAATTAAGAAGTAAACAAATATAATATGCTTTTTAAGAATAAAACAGTTTTCAAAGCCAAAAATATCTAAAAGCTTCTTTTTGAATTTCTCCTTGATCTGATTTCATTAATAGAACAAAAAATATGATATTTCATTGACCTCTGCTAAGAATTTTTCTCATGAATTGAATTTTGTGAAAGACTGCTACAGCTCTCAAATTTTATAATCAAAACTTTTAATTGAATTTTCGCCATGAATTCCTAGGTTCCAGGTCAGAGCATTTATATTGAATTCAAATTGCAAGTGAACCGTCAAAAGGTGCCAGAAACTAAATCTTCTGATTTTATGCCTAAGAAAGTTCAATAACTTTAGGGAATGTTTGGATGGATAACAATAACTGATAGAAAACAATTGATCAATTTATACATATATGTGTTTTAAGTATGGGTGATGTGTGTATGCATGTAAGTATGTACATGTATGTGCATGTATATAAGTGTGTGCTTGTGTATGTGTATGAAGAACAAAACACATTATACACAAAATTAGGAAAAAAATTTTTTTCCCCTTTAGTTGCTTTTTCAAAGTGTGATCTACGCTTGTCTTGTTTTTGCCTCAAAACACATTTCAAGCCTTCCTTGCATTAAGAGAAAATTGCATTTTCTTGAAGAATGCATCATACAGGATTAACATTTTTCCTTTCCCTTCATTTCAAGAAATTTGGAGATAATGCCTTCTGTCAGGGAGCCTGTCATATTCAGGAATACCTTGATAGTGTAGTTTTGGATATAATACAGTTAGGGTATTGCTGTAAAAATAATGTAATTAAGGATAAGCTGAAAAACAATAATGTTAAATTAAAGTTAGACCTTGAACAGTATGGAAATTTAAGGAACAAATTAACTGCACTAATCAAGATATATCTGTCTATATAGATGATTTAATTGAAGATGATATGTGTTACCTTTGTGGATGATGATGTGTGTGTGTGTATATGCATGTATATATGTATGTAGGTATATGCGTATATATATATGAATAATGAGTTGCATATTTGGGTGATGTGTACACATATATATATGTGTAGGTATATAATGTGTTGCATGTTTGGATGTCTATGTATGTATATATATATATATATAGAGAGAGAGAGAGAGAGGAAGCCACTTATTGCGATCACTTTGATGCAGTGTTGAGTATAATTTTGATGAATTTTCATGTGTGTGTATATACTCCTGATTTTCTCTATAGATCCGGGTATCAACAGATATAAATATGAAGGGTTGTTATTTAGCTGAGTTACTTTTATATTCAATGTTCTATAAAAGAATTATTTGCCAACGATAAGACTGATCCTCTTCGGCCAGTCCAAGGACCTGTTAATTAGGATCTGTCACTTCCAATGATAGACTTGGTTAACCTCTGATCTTGGGCTGACCACCGGTGTGTAACAGCAGCTCCCATCATGCAATGGAGACAGGTTCACTGCACACGGCTACCGAAGTGCTCTGTCCTTGGCAGAGATTGAGAAATGAAAATGTTGAGTGACAAGGATTGGACTGTTTTGACTGGAATCGCATGTTAGTGGCTAGTCAGTGTGAAATTTCTCAAGATGTTGGTTCCGTTAGATTCATCACTAGACGGTTTATTTGTCAGAGGATTGAATATGAGTCTCCAGACCAAGAACCCAATTGATTATCTGAAAAGTTGTTCAATTGGAAGACATCTTGGTCAATTTTTAGCAGTTACCTTTTTTTCTCTTCTCTTTGCTTTCTTCTGCATTTCCATCAAATGCAGAATTCTTTATTTTTTTCCAAAAGCCTATCAGTCTTGATTAAAGCAGTAGATTGGGACCGGGAGAGGTGTGATGATTACTAGCATAGAAGACTAATCACTTCGTTTTACCCTATTTTTTAACATGTGTTGACTTCCAATGTATCCAGATATCCAGGGTCAGGTTGAGGTATCAGGCAGTCACCTATGGCATCAAGTTCTCATAAGTGCCTGTCATGTGTCTGAGATTGTATGTCTTTCCAAATAAAACTGGAAAAATTATATTCAACAAAAAAAGTCAAAATGAGAAAATTCACAGATATGAAGTCAGTTTTTCCAAGAATATCTGATAGGTAGTTTCTGTTGTGAAAAACTAAGAAAAAAAATTGCAATGGAAATCCTCATGACAGATGACAAGCTCTGTCAGCCTTAACAATTTTGATGAAATAGAATACCCTGGGGCCAGGGAACAAAAGTAAGTGGGATGATGCAAGGTTCCAAGTTAATAAATGAATAAGATAAAACTATTCTTCAAAGGACAAAAGTTCACCTTGCCCAAGGCACCAGGGACCCTAGTACCAGCCCAGGAAATATCAATTTATATAAAGTTTATTTATAGCAGATGTTTGTTGGAAGAAAAGATTAAAAACAAATTTAATAATTAAGGAAACAATTCAGAGCACTCAATATGCTAAAAATCTGTTGAGAATTGAAGTAAGATCAGACAATCCAATTTTGAAAGAAATATTTCCTATGAATTCTTTGGTTACATAATGTCAATGTACTACCAAGACGATAACAAGAGTTCAACTAAATTTTATAACTGTTAAGAACTCCATTTACCTTTGCCATAAATGTTAATTGGAGCCTGAAGTTCTGAGATGTTAGTATTTGGATTACTCTAATGATTTTTCTCTTGGAATTTTTATGGGTCTTGATGGCGTTCAGCACCAAAAAGAAGAAAAATGCCCAGACAACTACTGAAAATCATTACATGCAGGATGAACCTAAACCAAACTGAAGAACATAACAACTGAATCAATCTTCATTATTATTATTATTATCATTATTATTATTATTATTATTGGATGAAATACTGACCATTATTTTTATTGAATATATAATTTACCTTCATCCTAATTTTAGTTGTTTACTCATACACCTTTCCATTCGGGCTGTTGTTCCTATCATAACAAATATACAAATCTATCTGAAAGAGTCAGCAAGCAATGAGTGATGTGAGTTCAATTCTCACTGAAGGTATACTCTTCATTTCTGATCATGCTGTTATTTGTTGCAATAGAAAAAATGGCCAAAATTGGAAGTAAACAAAAATTAAGGCAAAAGTAAAAACTAGTCAAACGTAATAAAAATAATGACAGATGATGTCGCTGCTAGTCCTAAAAATATGTGAAATACCTCACGCATTTCTTCTCATGGATTTTTGTTAGTATTTCCTTAAATATTATGAGAAATATTTTCATAAAAACAAAGCACCAAAAAGTCTTAATTTAGGGAATTATAGATAAGGAATATGCTGCTATTGGTTTGATTAAAATTTCTCACTATATGACATGTCAAGTCAAAAATATTAAACATTACTTGAAGATGTTTCCATACATAAACAAAAAAAACTTGCCAAATCTAATATCATGCTTTATTCCTCACATGGTTGTCTATTTGTTTAAGCTTCCAAAAATGTAGGTACTTGAATGTTTGCCTATTTTCAATATCACTTCTATTTAATCAACTTGGTATTCTTCCCAAAAGCAGCCAAGAACGATTTCAAGGTCTGAAGCATCTTTTTCCCAAGGCTTATCACCATGAATAATTTCCCTGTTGACCACTCATGTCATTCGCTGATAACTTCGACTCAAAATGACTCCATGGGAAAGAAGGGATGATAAACAAGCAAAAATGTATTAATTTTATTCTGAATTTGAAGTCTAACAAGAAGGCAGCTCTTATCTTCAGGAAAGAAATGATGATAAAAAAAATATAGACCTTCGTGAACGATGAAAACATTTTTAATATTAGAAAAGGAAGGGCAACAATTGAAAGTGAAGGAGACCTAGAAGTACGATATTGATCAGAAATTTATTGAACAACTGAAGCCATCAAAGGTGGCCAAGGAGTTTGTTTCTTTTTTATATGTGCAAGTGTTTGTGCATTTGTTTGTGTGTTCCAGCGCTTCTGGCCATACCCTTTTGTCTGCAGACTTGAAAATTGGCATCAGTACTCTACTAGACCCCTTCTAAATTTTTATTTTTCATCTTTGGAAAAAAAAAACCTTTCTGACCTTTCTTTGATGGGTTCATTGATAACATCTAGATCTTTTAGAATATCATTTTCAGAATTGGTGCTAGAGAAATCTAATTCTATAAGTATTTAAGATAGAAAAAAATTGAGTAACTGAAGCAAGCTAAGATTAAAAAACGCTTGTAAAAAAAAAATTAATAATCGTTTTTTGTTTATTAGGTTTGATCTGAGCAAAACACACAGTAAGAAAAAGATTTGTGACTAAATCATTCAATCTTATGAGATACTCTTGATTATTTCAAACATTTTTGTCCAAATTATGCCCTTGCAAATGAACACAGAATATTATAAACATTGGAAAAGGAAATCAATATCATTCCATGATAAATTGTTGGCTTTGAAGTCTTCTCTGAAATTTCGGGTGATCAGGTTTCTAAGGAAAATAAAGTTACTTGACCCTGTTTGTTGTTTTGGCTTTACAGATAAATTCAATATTTCCTTTGGGAAAGAAAAAACATACTTGCAATCTTAAACATGGAAAAAATGATTGATATTTTTTTCAATTGGTTTCTATCATGTAAAGTTATCTACCAGCACAAATTTTCATTGAATACATTAAGGGGTGTCTCAAAACAGACTATTTTTGCAGCAGATGAATCTTGCAGGTGGGTAGAAAAGTCATCTGACCATAATCTTGCTGAGAATCAAGTTGCCATCGATATTGTCTTGGACTTGACCAAACAGTGGCTTTTAGAAAATTTCATACAAAACTGTCATCCAAAATGTCAACATAGGTTTGTTCAGTTTTTAAATTGATCCAGCTGCATATATACTGTGTAAAGGCTATAACAGATTTACTCCGTAATACATGCAGAAAAAACACTTATTTGGTTTTTTTTAAATTTACCCTTAAATAGGTTCTTAGTGGGGGGTTCAATTAGCAGTGTAAGTTTATGCTAAATTGATCCTTTAGTTAATGTCCAGCGGAATTCACATTTGCTTTCTGAATATTCAAACTTTTATAGTGATCACTACTCAACAAAAAGGGAGAGAAGTAACATCCTAATTTGTGATTTTTTTAATTAATCACCCTCAATATGGCATACTGCCAAAAGAGATAGGTCATGTTACAGTTTCTAATCACTAACTACACCTATCTCAATAACATTTCAATCGGGCGATGTAAGAAATTTTTGAGGGATTTAATGGCAATCGATAAATGATCGGAAAGCTCCTGTTGTTTGGAACTGATTTGGAAAGCAACACCTTGCATAATTGAATCTCTCTTGAGAACTAATCATCTAAAAACTTATCCAAAATAGATTGATCTTTAATCTAGAATTATCAAATAAAATACCAGTTCAAGATTCGGGCCGACTGATGTTCACATGCAAATTTTCAAGGTTGTAGCCACAAAAATGTGCCCAGGAGTGTCTTTAGAGAGATATGAATAGATGAGCAAAGACAAAAGAATCTATAGAACGCTTGGCTGGTTGGTCAGCCAGGCCATTTGTGAGGTTTTGGTGATTTTATATTCGATAAAAAGTATTGACAGGTCAGGTTAGTCATTCATTAGAAACTGTCACATGACCTAAGTCTTTTGGAGGCATGCTGTGTTGGGGTGATCAATTCAAAAATTGGAAAAAATGTTGCTCAACTAATAAGTTACTTGTCTCATCTTTTTTGGATCATTAAAAAGACAGAATTTCTAAGAACAAGCATAAATGCTGCCAGGCACAAAAAAATGGACAACATACGCATAAGCTTACAATGCTAATTGAAGCCCCCCCACCCCACAAAAATCTATTTAAAGAAAAGTTTTTGAATATATAATGAGGAGTAAATGTTCAAATTTTAAGCCCTCCAGCTTCATCAGCGCAAGTAATACATATATACATCCAGACCTACCTGAAAACTGGAGAAACCTATGTTGACAGTTTCTGTGGCAGTTTAGGTTGACAGATCCTAACAATACAATACAATCTAATATTTTCATTTGGTGTTGCTTTCAAAAAAAGGTCAATTTTATAATGAGACATGTTTCACATAAATCATCAACATCATTCTTTATTGGGAGAATGCATTGGTCGTGTACACTTCTAACCAAGCAATGAGCACTGGAAATAATCCTACAAAATAAGACATCACAAGACGGCACAGTATATTAGAGAGAAAACAGGAGTCGGAGATATCATAGAATCTATTTGAAAACTGAGGCAATGGGCTGGACATGTTGTAAGAACATCATGACTCTCAACATGGATCCCCAAAGATAATTTGCCAAAAAAATACGATGGTAATGAACTAGAAGGTTTTAGCTCTGCTACGTCCATGATAGAGAGGTCAGCTGAATCCTGGAGAAGGTCTATGTCCAATGACAGACACTAAAAAGTTGATGATAATGATGAAAAGATGGGAAATCTCATTGTGATTTGTTCGTCATTTCCTCTTTTCAATAAATTCTATTCCATTCGTAAAAATTTTACTCATTTCATCCAGCTTTTAGAAAGTAAATGAATGATTTAAGCTAAAGCTGATCCACATAGCTAATGGAAAAAGAAAGAAAAGCAAGCAAAACAGAGTTCGTCGTCTGTTGAAATGTGAGGAACTGTTTTCATTCCGTTCTCTGACGTCAACGATTTTGGTTGTAATCCTGATCACACCTGCCTTTTTTCTTCTTCTACTGCCTTCGACGGCTGCTTTTACATCTGCACTTAGCGCTGATATTATTACAAAAACATTTTCTCTTATAATGGTTTTGTTACTACTTCAACATTATAGATAATGTTGATATTGTGAGTTTGGACTTGGTTTTTAAACTTTCCAAGATTACTGTTAACGGCAGCTTTTCATTTCTAAACTCACTTCCTTATCATCAATATTGGAAAATGTCAATCACACTGTCACCAGAACTCTTACAAAAAGTTTCTTTAGTTTTCAAGTTAGTCTAGCTGGCTATGTATGTATGTATGTATGTATGTATGTATCATGCATACAGGCTGCACCAATGGAGCTAGAGGGCTGAAAATTGACTTCTTATTATAAAAATTTCTTTTTTTTTCTTAAATTCCCCCCAAATGAGTTTTAGTAAGTTTTTAGTTGTGCATTCAATTTGCAATGCGAGTTTATTCCAAATTGATCCTTTAGTTTGTGTCCAGCAGCATTCAAGTTCGTTTTTGGAAAGTCAGACTGATCGATGCCAACAAGAGGCAGTAAGCAGTAAGGAAGTAACATCCATTGATCGCTCTTTTTCCCAATTTTTTAATTAATCACTCTTGACATATCATGTTCCAAAAAATCACTTAATGGTTTCTTTTAAGAGACTAACCAGACCCGTTAACATCATAGATTAAATTTGTCTTTCTATTGAATTTTGCTGCTCTTTTAACATCCAGATAGAGGTTATTATCATAGGCTCATTTATTCTCTTCTTTTTTTCAAGATAATGAAAACAGAACAAATGAGATTCAGATCTGATGATGTTAATTATATATCCATTTAGTCGGAATGTGTGCTATATCTCTGCTTACTGATTTCGTTAGTTGTTTGTTGGTTAAAATACAATTTGTTTTAACCATTTTAGTAGCGATAGAAAAAGGAGACAAACAAAGACGTGTGTTTACAATCAGTGGCTGCTGATCAAGTGCCAAAACTTCTGTTAACCAGATCGAGGCTCTGCTGGTACTGCTGTATGAATGGGCATTGTTATTTCCCTTTAATTACTTTTAACATTGAAACAAGCAAAATAACATACATGCACATTACATTGACATTTTCTATCGGAAAACATCTAAAATAGAGTAAAAGAAAAGGTTTAGAACTATGTGGATTCTGGGGAATCTAGATGTTATTAACAAATCTATCAAACCAAGGCCCCATAAAGATCAAAAAAGATTTTTTTATTTCTATTATTATTCGGACCATCCTCATCTTAGTTGTTTTTTATACAACATTTCGGTCATTGTACTCTACGGCCTTCATCAGGTAGGTGTGAGGAAGTAACGAACCGAACCCTTTATTTTAACTGACGCGAGTATATTGACCGCACTTCCCTCTTAGCATTAGTAGTATTATTATCAGCTCACACAAAGATTTTTTTTCCAAAAATTGAAATAAAACAAACAGGTTTTTAGGATGGGTCTGGTGATGTGCTGATACCAATTTTCAAGTCTGTAGACAAAATGATATGGCCAGGAGTTCTGGACCACACAAACCAATGCAGATACAAAAAAAGATTGAATCCTCTACCATTGTTGATGGTGAGTTAGTTTAGCTTTGGATTGTTTTCTTTGTATGATTTTAGGGCCCCTAAAAATATGTCTTGAAAATTTTTTTTCTCTCTTTTCATTGTTTCAAAATATTTCAGATTGTTTGAGAATACATGAATCACAATGAAATCCTCAAAAGAAAAAGAAATCAAGCAAAGAATCCCTTGACATTTGCGAGTATTCAGTAGAGCAAGTTCAAACTTACTACTTATATGAATACACAACCAATGCATCCTCCCAATAGATAGACAATTGATCCATAAAGGTTTTTATAGTAAATTGAGCATCACAGTTTGATGAATATTTCATTTTTGTTTTGATTTGTTTGAAATTATTTGTTGTATGTAAAAGCAGAAGGTCCCCAAATAAACGTCATGCACTGAGTCCCATCAGTGTAAAATTTAGCTGAAGTCAACAAATAAGTAGCACAGAGAAAGCCAGGGCAAAAGTAGAGGATTTATGGATAAGTACTCTATCTGTTTGTCAGTGGCTTCAATCATCAAGCAGGTATAGATGTAACATAGTCAGCTCTGACAATATGAGATGTGTGAATAATGCCTGAAATTTATTTGCTCTGGATTCAGGTTTGTCACTCAGTAGAAACCAGCAGGCAACCAGCATCTCCTGGCAGCATGCAATGTTTGGAATGATCAATTAGAAAGATCAGGGAAGTGGGTAATCAATGGAGATTTACTTCTCTCACCTTTTAATGGGCAGTAATCACTAAACCATTTCCAAAAACAAAGTGGACACAAAGTAAGTGATCAATTTTGCATGAACTTACATTGCAGATTGAACCTCTCCTAAGAAAGTATTTAGTGAGGGGAAATTTTTTCAGATATGATAAGATGATAAGTCAATATTCACATTTTCAGCCCTCTGAATCAATTGGTTCAGCTTGTTGGCATGATACATGCATTAATAGGTTATCAGACCCACTTGAAAACTGAAAGAATTATATGTTGACCGTTTTGATGGACAGTTACTTATTTCAGCTGAAAATATTTTGATGAGAATCAATGAAAGTATTTTCATAAGAAACAATGAAAGTATGTTCATAAGAAACAATGAAAGTATGTTCATAAGAAACAATGAAAGTATGTTCATAAGAAACAATGAAAGTATGTTCATAAGAAACAATGAAAGTATTTTCATAAGAAACAATGAAAGTATGTTCATAAGAAACAATGAAAGTATGTTCATAAGAAACAATGAAAGTATTTTGATGAGATTTTTCAAGCTTTTTTCAGGTGTCTGTCTTAGTTGGTAACATTCTGGGAATTCTGAACCAAACCCTTCATTCAATCAACAGAAGTAGATTGTTGTCATGTATCAATTAATTCATCCGAGTTAATTGCAATGTTATTTGTCTGTCTCTTTCACTTAACCAGAGTATGACTTCTTTTTTCTTTCCACTACCTGACCCAGAGATCTAAGTCAGTGACCATGATTGCAGCAATGATAAATAAGAGGACACTTATTCAATGATGAGTTGGGTTTAGTGTGCCTTGTCTTCCTCTTTCAATGAACCACAGGGTTCAGTAAGTTACTGAAACAGATCATGTCACTTTCTTGCTCTATCCAACCTGTTGATTGAACTACATGGTTACTATGGACTCTACCAAAGTTTTTATCCACTTGGACATTCTCTCAGACAGTGTGGCAAATTTGATGCTTCTTCTGTTTTGATTGCATGAAAACTCAATATTTAGCTCTATTTTTAGCAATTTCTTAGCACTACATTTAAGCAATTCTAGCAATTTCTTAGCTATTCACCAGCCATTTTTGACAACTCTGGCAATATCTTTTTGGCTTATAAAAATGGCCATTAAGAAGCTAACAGTATTTTATAGTATATTTTGGCATTTGTTGACATTGTTTTTAGTCAATTTAAGTCAATTTAGTGCAAAAAAGTATTTTGTGTTGGCAAGACTAGTCCCAGAAGACCATCTGCATAAATCACTGAATAATAAATTGCCTCGAATATCTGAAATACTTGGTGGCTTTGAGCAGATTTCATCTTGCATCTGTTTTACTTAGCTGAACAATACTTTAGCAGCCAAAAATGAATACAGACTATTACACTCATTATTATATTTAGAATAAAATAACAAATTTTTTCCCTCTCTTTCACGATTAACTTGTAGCCTTGTTTGTTTTGGTGACTGAAAAAGTCCCAATTGTGTCAGCAAGCATTAGTTGAATATAAATGAAGTAGATAGCATTAGCATGTTTATAGCCTGACAACATTCAGGGTGAAACTTATAATTCAAGCTCCCAGGATGTTTCTCCAAGAATTGCAGGCTTTTGTTGGAGAAATTGGTTGAAAATTGAAATAATGGAATGGTTACATAATAGAATCAACTGTAGGAATCTCTATCGGAGAAAATAGCTGCCAGAGCACATTCTGCATGTGACCCATCTATAAATTCATTATTTCCTTTTGCATATTTATAATATGTATAATTAGAGTATAAATAAGAAATACTATCCAAGAGAGCATATCAGAATAATTCTCTGTGTGTACACATGTTTGAATATTCATCGAAATAGAAGTATACGTGAATTCCACAAATACAGTCCAATAAATTTCAGAAATGTAAGAATTAAGGAAAAGCCACACTTGTTAAAAGTTATTAGATATTAAATGATATTTGATATTTTATAAAAAAGAAATTTTGTTTGTAGCCTCCTTGTACTTCTTGAGTTTTTTACTTGTAGTTCAAAAGACATTGAGTTTCCACAATACTTCAGGACCTTCCACAGTATAATAGCTGATTTTAATGGTGCCATCATCTGGATAGTTTTGATTCTTCTGCAGATTTCTAGTTTGTTCAAATGCTTCATGAAGTTTTTCAAAACTGCTCCAAGGTATTAAACCACAAGTAGTAGCAATAACACCTTTATGTTCCGTAATATTTGGAGTCCTCTGACAAGGCAAAGATACTTATATAAATTTTCTCTTTTTTTTTAGTATTATTCTGTGGTCTGCCAGAAAAGTTAAATCCAATATCTGAAGCATGGTTATTGTTGCTGTTCTTGTTGTTGTTGTTATTATTATTATATTATTAATATTATAATTATTATTATCATTGTTGTTTACGTATTGGTCAATACTGCCTTGTTGATAATATTGAGAATTAAAGCAAGACTACTTTCAAAATATTTTTGTGATATCATGAAAATTTCCGATACTCTGTATATCTTTCTCAGTCAAATGAATGCTTTTCTCAACAACTCCTGATTCTAAGAGTCCATCAGGAAAATGTTTACAATTACTATCAAAAACGTTCATGCAAAAATATGTGTACAACATGTATAAATACATTAGGAATAATATTTGATAAATACAACATGATAGTTTTAGAACAATGAACATTTTTTTGAAATGATATTTTTCAGATGAATTTAGGTTTGGTGTTATGTTCAATAATAAAATTAACTATTAACCAAGACCAACCAGTTAACCAATACTAACCATTGATATCAACCATATCCTTAGATATCTATTACACATGAATTATTTTTATACATTTTATTGTGTACTATCATGTATTGTCAGGGGGAGAATTTTGAATGGATCAATCCTAAGGTCTAATCAATGCTTTTGGAGCCTATTGTCCATCTTTCTGCTAATCATAATCGAAATTCAATAAAAACTTTTAGAGATATTGTGTGGCCAGCCATGTGAATATACATAAATGTATAAAAAAAAGCAAAGATATCTCAATCAAAAAAAGATCCTGGATCCGCCCCAAAATTTAACCACATCTTCTTTACCTCATTGCCCACTCTTCCACAAAATTTAATTGAAATCCTTTCAGTACTTTCAGTGATATTGTGTGGATAGATAGTCAACACCAAATACACATAACTTTCCAACTTTGTTTACTAAGGTGAATCATTAAGTTTAGCCTGGTACACATCAACATAGGAAGTGAGAAGAGGAAGAAAATTATGTTGCACCAATCATCCAAGTTGAGAGTGCTTACCTACCTTGAGAATCAGCTTTCAAAACAATTTCTCTTCTCTGGGTTTAAACACTAACCAGTGGCATGGGAAGACACTCAGAAAGTACAAACTTTAGAATCTCCTAATGACAAGTCCAACTAATTTTAATTTGAATAATAAAATATCCTTGAATTGTTTAGATTGTCAAACAAAGGCTCTTGTTTGTGAACAGAAGTGTCTATTTACATTGACTATGTCTCCATATAGATTTTCACACTAATTTAAAGTAGGTGTCTGCATTCATATTTATCAATGCAAACATAATAAAATGTACTAATGTAATTAGTTACTTAGACATAAATGTGTGAAATCTTGAAGTCTTGGACATTTACCTAATTTTCAGAATATCGCAGATATACTGCATCCATTTTTAAGATCGAAGTTATCTTTATCAATCTTCTGAATCTTCTGAAGAGAAATAACACAAATTTGTTCAACTGCTGATCTGTTTCATTCACACAGATAAAAATTTAATTCTATTAGCATGGTTATCTTTGGTTTTAGTTACCAATAATATATATATATACATATACATATACATATATATATATATATATATATATATATATATATATATATATATATATATATATATATATATATGAATATATATATATATATATATATATATATATATATGAATATATATATATATATATATATATATATATGAATATATATATATATATATATATATATATATATATGAATATATATATATATATATATATATATATATATATATGAATATATATATATATATATATATATATATATATATGAATATATATATATATATATATATATATATATATATATATATGAATATATATATATATATATATATATATATATATATGAATATATATATATATATATATATATATATATATATATATATATATATATATATGAATATATATATATATATATATATATATATATATATATATGAATATATATATATATATATATATATATATGAATATATATATATATATATATATATATGAATATATATATATATATATATATATATATATATATATATATATATATATATATATATATATATATATATATATGAATATATATATATATATATATATATATATATGAATATATATATATATATATATATATGAATATATATATATATATATATATATATATATGAATATATATATATATATATATATATGAATATATATATATATATATATATATATGAATATATATATATATATATATATATATGAATATATATATATATATATATATATATATATATGAATATATATATATATATATGTGTGTGTATGTATTCATATAGACAACTGTAGATAACTTCTTATCCTTGGATAAGCACAAAAATTATCATCAACAGCCTTTTAATGTCCATCCTTGGAGATAAACCCTCCCCAGGATTTGCCAGATCTCCCAATCATAGGTGTTGCGGAGCCTATATTTTCTAAACTGGTCAAGAATATCTTGCCATCATATATTCCGCTGGCCATGGTTTTGCATGTGATCTTTAGGGGTCCATGTTATGAGTAGTGATGTCCATCAATTGTCTGCCATTCTTGCAACATTAACAGCCCAATGCCACTTGAATTTTACAATAGATTCTATGATGTCTCCTGTTTTTTCTCTTTATGATCTCACCATGTGATGCTGAGCATGATTTTTTCACGTGCACAACAAAGCCAAGTAGGCTTTCTTATCAAGCAGGATCTCAAAGATAACAGGGTAAATTTCAAGACTATTTTGGACTGCATAGCCAGTGTCAGTAAACAACACTCAGAGATGTACAAACTAAACATCATTAAAGTCTATGCTCCTATTTCTCAGTCAATGAAGCAGAAAATAGACAACTTCTATTATGACATGAACTACATACTCCTAGATACTAGAAAACGTCATTATAGATTTCAATGCACACGTAGGACAAGGAAATGAATGTTGCATCAGCAAGTTCAGATATAAAGTATGGAACAAGAGAGATGAAGATCTTCTTAATCCTGCAAACCACAAACTGACTCAAAACTATGAACACCTCTTCCAAGGTGAAACTCAATAAAAAATGGATTTGGAAAAGCCCCTATCATAAAACCAAGAACGGAATAGACTACATCCTAGCAGACAAAAGTGACACCATCAAAGACATCAAGTCAAAGCAGGAAGCAACCACAGAATGGTTAGATGTAAAATCCAAATTAACACCAGCAGAGATAGCAAGAAACTGGAATCACTAAACATATATGAACTTCTTATTGAACCAGAAAAAATAATGCCAACATCAATAAATTCAACAATAAAGTAATAGGCTTTCTAATTGAAGTCACCACCATGTTTGAACCAAAGAGCACACAAACCATCAGTTGAGTTGTAAATGAAATTAAGAATCTCATGGAAAAATGCGGAAATTTCAAGAGGCTGACAACAAGAAGAGATAAATTGATGAAATAAATAACTCGGGTACTCAAAGAAAATGGAGACCTAACAATAGACAAGGACCAAATCGTAGAACATGCCCAGGAATTCGACCAAAATATCTTCTCCTCTAAACGAGGAACTCAAAATAATGGACAGGATGTGCAAAATGCGAGCAATAAGTTCAAAGATTTCCCTGAAGGTACACGATGGAAGATAAAACAAGCCATCAAACAAACACAAATAGGAAAGGTAAAAATCTAGTAAAGTCATCACTAGGAAACAGGCCATTCTATTCAACTTAGGCTTCAAACAAAACAATGATTGGAACACTGCAAAAAAGGGAAACCTGAAAGACCACAGCAACTGCTGACCAATAAGCCTATTCAATTGTTTCTACAACCTTTTTACCAAAGTTATCACTAAAACACTAGATGAAAACCAACCAACAAAACAAACTGGCTCTGAAAGGAACAACTTACTGTAGCACTAATTGACTACAAGAAGGTCTTTGAAATTCCCAAAGTCATTGATGCTATCACTCTACCCTGCATATATCTGCAAATGGCAATATGTATACCATCACGGCAGCTCCTTTATCAGACTACATAAAGACAGAGCACTTTCAGCTCAAAAAAGGAGTACTAGCTCACCCAAATTCTTTGCAACCTGCCTTCAGATGATTTTCTAAAACCTAGACTGGAAAAAAAAAGGAATTAGAGCAGAAAGCAAATGTATAAGCAACCTTGGATTTTCAGACAATTATTTTCTTTGCAGAAAACCTTCAAGTTCTCTAACTTATGCTAGACAAATCGAATGAAGAAAGCAATGAAGTTGGTCTTCACATGAACTTCAGCAAAACTAATGTCATGTACAACAAACATGTTGAAGATATAACAATCAAAATTGAAAATACAAAGCTGGAGAAAGTAAACCACTCCATCTACTTCAGGCAAATAATTTCCATGAAATCCTCAAAAGAAGAAAGCAAAAAATCACTCTAGGATGGCAAGCTTTGGGTAGAGCAAGTTAAACCTTTAAGAACAAGAAAATTCCATTATTCCTAAAAAGAAGGGTATACCACCAATGTCTGCTCCAAATAGTCACCTACGGTGCTGAAACATGGAATCTAACCAAGAGAACCATCGATGGGCAAAAATATATCTATGCTGATAAATATCTAAACATTACCTATAAGAGAAATAATCATAGATAATTCATATATGAAATATGTAATTTCTACAACATCTGTCCATTATACACACATACACACACAAACATCCACATATATGTACATATGAGAATAATAATGAATATATAACAAAGTGTGGATATGTATTAAACAGCTCTTTATTCTAAAAAGTGCTTGATACCTATCACAGAGTTGTTATTAAATGAGTATACATTTTTTCAATGGTCAAACACGGGTTGTACATTCTGTTTCACTCAATACATATTTTCAAATGCTCATTTGAAAATCTTTAAGCATTAAGGAATCATAAGTAGATTGGTTTGAAAAACAGATGAATCTAATGAGAAAGAAAAGTGACCAAAATTATACAGAAAATAAAATTAAATGAAAAATTATCAATGTTGTCCTCAAAAGTCTCAATGCATTTCCTACGTATCAGTACTCATGTACATATTGGCACACCTGCATAAAGAAGGCAATGTGACATTTGTGATTATGCATGAGAATTGAGCATCAAATACAAGAAAACGATACCTAAAATTACTCACTATACAACATTGAAATCTACATTCACTCTACGAATGTACTCTTTTAATAAATATCTATGTCCCACTCTTTCCAAGAATTCAAACCAAGATTGGCTCCGTCTGGATTTTGAAAAAATGATTTTATGGAATAGAAACAATTATTGAGAGTTGAATGATCAGTTTTCTCTAACAAATTCAAAGATGTGGAAAAAAGAATTGTATAATCATCTATTTAAGTGACTGTAAAAATTTGAGAAGAAATAATGAAATTCCTTCAGCAGTCACATAAACTTGAATAATTCAGCAATTTTAGCTAAATAATTGGGAAAAGAGGCTTCAAAATGAAATCTTCATCATCAATAAAGATTATTTCGTCTGATAAAAGTCATAATTTAAATTACTTTTGGTTACCACAGAATCTTTGGAAAGACTAAAATATGTAGCAGAGGTGAATAAGAACATGGGTAAGTTTTTGGTATAGCTTGTCGTATTATTAGAATTTTTATAATAATTTTGTAACCCTACCTGCTGAAAATTTTTTAATTACTTCATTGAGTTTCAAGAGGCAATTGAGTATCAAAAGATACTTTATTTCTGATTAAATTGGATTTTCATTCTTTAAAAGGTTTTCACAAAACTCTGACTTTATTCTTTGGTAGACAAAGATGCCTTCACTTGTGATTTTCTTGTCTTGAAAATATTTTGAATTTTATGTAAATTTCATCTTTTTCTTTTTGCAATGGATATTTCTTTCTTCCTTTTGACTCTCAGTTCAGCTTCACCAATCTTTTCTTTCTGTCCATCTGGAATTCCAACGAAAATTAATCTCCAATCTTAAAGAAAATTCCTTTCCCCAAAGAAGTCACTGACCTGCTTGTACGGAGCCACTGGTCCAGTGATATTTATATCACTCTCAGGTTGTTTTTAGCTGCTATCAATCATGATAAGGGTTGTCAACTTATCTTGCTTTTAACAAAAGTTAAACTGGTTAGAATTCATCATTTTGATTCTCAGATTATTATAACTTAGGACAGTCTTTAAGCAAATTATACCAAATGCTCCCAAACATAATCTACACTGGTCTTAGAAAATTTACACAAGAGTCTATTGCAACACTTCATTTAATTCTAAATTGCAGTTTTTAAAGAGAATGGAAATGATTTCAATTTTCATCTAAATTCTTGAAAAGTTGATAATTTGTCGATCATGAATTATCAACATAGGTTTTTTCAGTTTTTGAGCTGGACCAGCTGGCTATGTATGTATGTCAGCTGAGTACAGGCTGCACAAATGGACCTACAACATTATAGTTCAAACATTTATTATTTATTATGTCTCGTAGAAAACATTATTTGTTTTTTGAAAATTGGGGGGGTCAATTTGCAATGGAAGTTGATGCTAAATTGGTCCCTTAGTTTGTGTCCGGCAGCATTCACATTTTTTCAAAAATTCCTACTTATTAGGGATCCAATAAAAGGTTGAGAAGTAACATTTCCAATTTTTCAGTTGATCATCCTGAAGCCAACATGCTGCAAAAGGACATTGCCATGTGATGATTTCAAGTGATTCATCAGATCTATACAGATTGTCTATTGAAATCTATTTATTTGAATTAAATAATATTCTAATTAATTGGAGAGTAGCATAAAAATGTACTTTAGCACATTTTGATTGCTTCCTCTTCTACCATAGAGAAACAAAGTCTATAAAAGAAAAAAACTTGGTTCATATCTCTATGATTCTACTAGTCATGTCTGCCAATCTGTATGATACTCAGAATCATTTTCATTCTTTATTTTCATCTAATTATCAAATAAAATTGTTAGCTTATAAGACTAACCAAATAAAGTGCTAAATACTTGAATATTCTTCATTCCCAGAACCAAAATCATGAAAAGATACATTATATGTTATATTTGTCCTGGTAGACATCTATCGTTGTTCAGGTTTCACCATCACTCGAAAGAGAAATGAATATGATATCAAATTTTCCCATCACACACACATAGATTGCTATGAAAATAAATAACACATCCTGATATACATTAAATCTATATAAGCGATTTTGAAAGCCAGGAAATTCTCTTTCACTGAATTTTTTTGTGACACTTACGTCTGAGTAGATTTCCGAAAGAGATCTACAGGACATATATATCCAAGCACTCATAGAAACCTTAAGATGAATTTGTCCCAGGAGTCTTGAAAGGGTTAAAATGATTATTGCTCTTTGTTCAGTCTTGAAACTTGTTTGGTTTCACTTTTGTTTACATTATTGATACACAGTAGAATTTTCAAATGTAATTGTATATTGACTTACATCTTTGCTTCAGTCAAAAGTTTGCATTATTAATCTTTTCATCTGAGAACTTTCAACTTGATTTCGCTTGTGGACCATCGGATAGTGAGTTAACATACAGTTTTTAAATTGATTTACCATAGATGTTCTTGAAAAGTTCCTTTGAGATATTTAAACTTTGTTCCACTAGAGGGAAAATCAAAATGACTTGAATAACAAGTCACAGCTTTACTTTGTTCAAAATATACCTATATATCTATATCATACTTGATCTGTCTTTTGATCTCCAAATAAGAAAAGACAGGAGGCCAACAATATCTCGACAATTTTATTTGGTCTACAAAGGTCATCTGCAATTCTCTGGAAAGCCGTTCCTGTCCATTTTTGGATGTTATTCTTGCCGAAACTTTCAATATTCTTCTGAACCCTTTCCCTTTGATGGTGCAGGTGAAGTTTGCTTTATAGAAGTTCATTGTATAGCATTTAAATTATGTATATGTCTATATGCATTCTCCCTCTCTCTCTCTCCTTATAGATACATATATATTTACATATATCTTCTTCAATCACTAGGTTATTATTAGCATTGCTCTTACAATTGCTGTCTGTGTGATTTTGAGTTGGTTTTCAAGTGGTTATATAAGGTTTCAGATCTATACATCATAGCTGGTACTATATATTGATTGTATTCTTTACATTTCAAGTATAATGGCTATCTGCTTTTCAGTATGTCTAATTGAGAGGCGTACTATATATTCCAGTATAGAAGATGGATGTTAAGATTTTTAAAAATGATGTGTGAATATTACCAGTGTGCTGCAATTATGACTACAGGACTGTTTATCAAAGCTTGAAATGCATAATTACGGGTGTTGGATGAGTTGCAGTGTGGTAGTTTTCTAAATACCCTTGTAAACAATTTGTCTTATGGTCTGGTATATAAAGTATGTTATACACCTAGACTGGAGTGAAATATAGCTTTTTATGTATAGCTGTGTGGAAATACAGTTATATTTTTGTATCAAGATAGACCCTTTATATTTTTATGTGTAAGGACATATCCATAAACTATACACACACAAGCACACCCACAGACGTACATTCATTTCCGTTTAGAGTGAAGACATAAACTGCATCAGGTTGTTGGAATATAAATTTTGTTGATAGCATCTAACATAATTCATAAAATTCATTCTCCATTATGCTTACACATTTTTTTTTTCTTTCCTGCATGGTAAATGTGACCTGTCCAAGAATCAAATCTTTAAAAAATTAGTGAGGAAAAATCACTCGTGATAAAAAACTCTCAAAAAGTATCAAAGAATTAGAAAGAAAAAAAATCCATTTTCCTTGATAGATTATCAAATATGTCCAAATCACAGCTACCATAACTCACTGTTTATGAGATGATGTATGATTGTTAACTTTCATTGATATTTCTAGATAACCTCACTCAACAAACATGGGCAGATATCCTGGTTCTAGATATTAACGCTAAGCAAAACACTTCTCATACATCTCTTTCTACCTCCATGCAGTCATAATTTTTCAAAATCTCATGACACATGAGATATTTCATAGCAGCTAAGTGATGAAATGTTTTCAAACAGTCCATTACTCACAATTTGCCCTCCATTAGTGCGCAGATCCAGGGCAATTTGTAACCCTTTATTTGATTGGCTACTTTTTCCTTGAACAATGGACAATGAATTGCAATGCTTTTCAGTAACCAAAGGCTTCTATCTGAAACTACTTTATGAACGCTTTCTTGAAATTTTTTTTATTTTTATATTCGATTGAATAAGGATGATGATACTCACTCGAATATTCATCAGATGTACAAAATGGCCTAATACTCACCAACACAGAAAGCAGACTAAGGTCAAGTCTGGACTGAGATTATTCGTTCACTTTGCACCAATGCCCTTGGGGAAAGTATGAATTCACTTCTCCCGCAACCTGTTCCTAGATAAGTAGCAGGATAGTCAGAATCCTTTAGCCCTGTAAAGCAGTCTATCTAAAAAAAAGTTTACCCTAACAAAAAACTCCCACAGCTTGGCAGTTGCCATTGCTGGTCCCTATCCTGGGAAAAAGACTCAGGGCTGGTAAACTTACTGAAAATGCAAGTTGGTTACAGCTATAAGCCCCATAAGGAATTGACAGGAATTGATAAATTGTATATTTTCTCTTTGATAGTTGAATTGACTGAAAAAGAATGATGTTGTTAGTTGTTTTTTTCACTATTAAGAATGCATTTACATCGAGCAGTTTTGATGACATTTGAGCTTAGGATAGATTCTGGTATCTTGATCTCAGAATATTGGTAGTTAGTTGAATTTAAGTTTTCTAAACTACTCATCAGGTTATGCAAAAGGAAAAAAAAAAAAAAAATTTCCAAAAAATGTGGGTTTACCTTGAAGTGAGTGACTGAATTTGATTAAAACTAATGCACCATATTGAATGGCACCCGAGACCCCCTCTTTATTTCAGCCAGGATTATCAAGAAAAAAGCATTTCCCTAATTTACATGAATCATCCATTTTTTTCAAATGATTTTCAGATTCTGGATAAAAAAGGTTACAATCAGGGTTATAGTGCTAACATCTTTATGTTCTGAAGTATCACTGAATATTAGTATCAAAACTTGATTTTCTTGCTGAAATGACTGCGCAAATATTAGTAGGGAATGACAAAAACTATTAGGGTGGTTTGGAAATGCAATTTATTGTATTCATTTATTTTGGCCTTTTTTTCCATTTAACAGAGATGTTAGAGTAGCACTGCATCCCTGTTTACAATTACTTTTTGTGACACTTTTTGTGAAGAACCTGGGTGGGGGCAATTCATAAATCAAATACTGTAATTATTTTGATTTTGAATGTACTCGGGTAATTATTTACATCTTCATAGGAATAAATTCATTTAGGAGCTATCTAATTTCAAGACTTGGTTGTGTATATATGTAAAAGCTTAAAATACTAAAATATGATAGAATTTTCATTTTGTAGTAATATAATTTACTTGAACAGAGGTACTTATCCTAATTGCTTTTTCATGTCACAGTGAAAACTTTTATGAGTTTTAGTTTTAGAAACTTTTGATTATTGTTTTTGCTTATTCCTGTCGACTTCTTGCAAAGCCAAGGGCTGTAATCACTCTGCTACAGTTTTAATATCATGTACATTTTATCGGGTAGATTTGTTAACCCCACCCCTAACACCCGTCTTACCCAGGCTTGGGACCAACTATGGCTGATGCCAGGCGACAGGATTTTTCCTGTTAGAGTAATCTTCTCTTAGATTGACTTTATAGGGCTGAAGATCACCAACTGCTATTCACCCACTGCTGAAGGAAATGTGTATCCATACCTTTCCTGAGGGCATTAGTGCAAAGTGAATGTAAACAGCCTTGGCTAAAGCTCAAACATGGTGTGCCAGTTCAGTTTTCAGGCAGTTTCTTCTTCAGAAACTGTAAGTAATGCATACTTTCCTGCTTTCTTATATAGTAACCTCAAGTTTTTGAATAAAATCGTAGCAACATTTCAATCTCGGTGCCTTTGAGAATAATGTTAACCCTCTGAGTCAGAGAGAAATTTCTTTTAGGGATTTATTCTCGTATTTTGCTTGGCTCTTCACTGATCAAACAAAGGTAGAATATCAACCATGGAATTCTTTCTTTGTGTATACGTTTACAAGATAAGTCAATGAGAGACAATTCTGGTGAGTCACTTAATGGAAACTATCATATGACCAACGTCTTTTGGGGATGATGAATTAAAATATTGGAAAATGTCTTTGTTGGGTTGTGATCACTAAAAAAGTCTGAATTTAAAAAAAGAAAAACCTGAATGCTGCCAACTGTCGACTAATCAATGGAGGCGGGGGTAGAAAAATAAAGGAATGTTTTTTTCTAGACATAATAAAGAGCATACACTGGAAATTTCAGCCCTTCAGCTCCATTGATGCAGATTGTATATGGGATATAAACATACATACCCAGCCAGCTGGACCAACTTGAAATCTGAAGAAACCCATATTGTCTGCTTAGGTTTACCATTTCTAATATCCTTCTGTGTGCCTGTGTGTATAACATACAGAAGAGGAGGTTTACTGATATGATGATAAGGACAGGAGATTATAAATCTACAATATATACATAATATGCTATGTATGGTACGTATTCATTGAACAGTGTTTTGCGTGTTATTCTTGCAAAGCATTTGTACTGAAATCTTGTGTTGACTAATATGGTTTGAAGAATATTAATCTAAAATATTGACATTTTGAAATCCTACTGTCCATCAAAAAAAGGATTTTTTTTTCTGGTTTTCCATGCTGGCCAATAAAATTCAATCTTATAAATTATTAAGTTATTCGTTTAGAAATGAAGTATTCTCTCTTGGTGTGAAGGTATCATTTATATTTCAAATCTCTTGAAAGGTTTCAGTTGACACTTGAGGTGGAATTTTCTATCAGTTTTGTGATTATCAATTCTGACAGCTTTTCATTAATAATTCCTCAATTTCGTCAAGATTTTCACATATGTTTCATAACAGGCAGCAGCAAAATCTACAAATCAAGGATTTATCTTTGTTATTTAAATAAGAGAAGAAAACTTATACAGAGAGTACTCCATAGTAGCGATTATGTTTTATTTAGATCTGCAACTAATAGGGAATATTGTAAGTGCTATATTTTAGGGGTTTGAGGGGTGTAGTGGTTAACAGCATGGGCAGCTATGGGTAAAATAGCAAGGCAAACTGAGCTTCCTAGCCTTCAGGAGGCAACATCTAAGAGAAAGATAACTCCAAACTAGGGAATGGAGCCCCTAAAGGTGGTTGGATACAAACTTCGAAAACCTTGTAGCAGATCCTACAGCCAAGCTGATACCAAATAATTAAAGCTCGATTTTTTTTTTTTTTAATCACATCAGTATGGCCAAAAGGGTGTTTCTGTTGACTGAGCATCCAAAATTAGTATCGTTCAACTGTTTATCTAGATAGAAGGAAGCCTTCTTTTATTTTTTGTCTATAACTTTGGGAAGAGTCAGTAACGTTGTGAATGTTGTTTAGGCAAGGAAAATAAGCTTATCTCTTCATTGAATTGCCAAAGAAAGATGGTCACTAATATTCCAACTGACCCAGCTCTTTTCAGCAAAACTATATACACAGATGAAACAATTATCACCATCCATGTATTCCAATAATTCGAATCTATCACTGGGAGAGTTGCCAAATGCCTTCTCTTCAAAGCAAAGAAAACCACACAATACTGAAATCTGTACTGACTTATGCACCTGGCTAACAAGTCAATATGGATAAATGAGTATTTATTTTCTCCCTTCTTATGGATTGAATTTCTAAAAAAGGCTCAAGAATTGATTCCAAAACATTATTACCAGAATATAAAAGACAAAATTTGAAGATCTCTTGTTGGGAATGTTCTTAGAATATTTCAACATTAAATGCTTCATTCATTTAGGCCATGAGCGCGTGTAGGCGCTCTTTAAATTGCTCACCAAAAACAATCTGCTACAGAGCTTATCTTTCTGCCACCCTAGACTTTACTAACCCACCTACCCACCCAAAATCTTCAGACAGTGATACAATTTTGCAAAAAGCAATACATGGCTTGGCAAGATCAGAGGGCAGCCACACATGACCGATTGGAGCTGTCAATTTCATTTGAGGATGAATGTTACTGAACCAGTTGGACAAAAAAATAAATAATTTTTATTTAATAATGTTTATAATATTCATAATGAAATAAATGAAATGCCTGAATATCGTGGCCATTCTGAATAATTATTTAGGTCACATGACCTTTATAATTGTATAATTTGCCTTAAAAGAAATCCATACATAATAACCTTAATATGATGTATGACTTCCCAGGGTTTCTTTGAAAATGAGAAAACTCTGACCGATTCATAATGTCCTTGCTACCCTTACTTTGTAACCCTTAAAAAAAACCATCCTGAGAGAGTTAATGAAAAAAAAATGTATTTATTGATGTGGTTAGCGTGTAGGTTTTTCATACAAAAATATTTCTATCTAAAACACTAGTAAGTCTTTATTAAGTTACAATAACGGTAAAGGATTTTTCTCTCTTGATGTCTTTGCTTTTTTCATATATTTATTGGAGAGAATAGCTTGACATCTTTGATGTTAGTATCAAAAAGATCATATTATAATCCTTGTTATTTTACACTACAAATCAAATAATGGTTGACAACTTTGAGTCTATCATGTTTCTATCAAATGAAATAAACATTACTAACTCAGATTGGATGATGCTCTCTTTTTTAAAAGCATGATCACAAGTGAACATTTCCAGCTTGAGCCAAGATTTGAACTCTGTTCACTGATTTCATTTTTTCACATTGATAATCATGAGGTCACCTCTCACCCCCTGAAGTAAGTAGAGCAGCTCTGGAAATAGCAATGCAGTTGATTTGCCAGAAAGATATGAAGCAAGTAAAACTTGATTTCCATGGATAACAAACATCTAACTTTCAAAGATAAACATGTCATAACTTTTTGACTGGCTGAAATCAGACATTTGTATTATTTTTTCTATTACTAACAGGAATAAAATGTGACGTAGCTTTTTCTAGTTCTTGTCCCAATTTTGTTAGGTGGGGCATCTTAATCATTGTATGCGGTGTAGTTGGTGGTGTGGGATGAGGTAGGAACGGATAAGGTTCCTCTTGAAGTAGTCTTGATTGAGATTTAAAGTTATTTTCCATACAACTTGCATTCAATATATATGGAGTGACAAATTACAATAAAGACACTTATATTCTCTTTGAGGAAAAGAAGTTGAGGAGATTTTACAATAAAGAGATATTGGAATTAAAAAGTGGCACTTAACTGAACTGAAGCTTCTGCTTTTAGTCTATTAAAAGAAATTTTTAACATAAATAGTTCAATTTTTAACACTGTTTTTTTTTTGTTAAAAAGTCTAGGCTGTATCGTTTTGACTAGTTAAGGATAGATGTTTCTTTATAAGGCCTTACCACCTGATGTTATCTCTACAAGACTTTGCACTCGCTCCTAAGAGGTGTTGGGGGTGTATTATCCCCAGCTATGTTTATTTTTGCACAATGTTTTTGCAATGTACCTTCTAGCCTTCTTTGGATGTTCTTTGGTCGGGAATATAGAATTTGTCTACTGATCGGAATATAAACAGATCCTTGGTTATAAATAAAGCAATTTTCTATAGTTGTTTACATTGAGTTATTTCATTTACCCCTGGCTACTTTTTTAAAGTGAATTTACCCCACTCCTGTTTTGTGCAGTAATTTGAGTTCATACTTCTAACATAATATGGTAACCGACAAAAAGGAAATTTTATAAATTTATAATTTTTCCATATGAAATCCATGTATGCAAATTGGTATATATAATTGTATAATTGGTTGTCTGGTCATCCTGTATGATTCTTGTTATAACCTAAAACTCATAATAGATTAGTCCATATGAAAAAGAATAACATCGCTAATTAAATATTTGAAGGGTAGTAAAATTTGAGATTGTTTGTTGTGACATAACAAAAAAGATTATATCATAGAAACACTGAAGAGTTTGTCCAATGACAAATTAAAACAGCTTGAGTTGAGTTGAGTTGAGACTTGGATATATATATATATATATATATATATATATACTTACACACATTTCGGAGATGCAAATTCCATTTAGTCTAGTTATGGCATCCGGTTTGAGTTTTTGTTTCAGCAAGTGGGGGGGGGGATTTCTTTGGCAGGCAGCTAGAGAAAAGGTCTTCAGATGGTGTCTAACCTTCAAGTGTTTCAATCATTGACCTCTATACTCTGCGATTGGTGGGTAACCAGTGGTGGCCAACTCATTACCCGTCTCCTCCTGATTTCCAGTTCCTATCTCCACTTTGAAGCCCCAACCAACATGGAAGCTCTTTCACCTGCCTCCCCCAACCTTTGAACTGCATTCCTTCTTACTCAACCCCTTACTTCCAACCTGGTTAGCAAAATCAATGCAGTCTGTACAGAGAATTCCTGGCAGCCCATCTCCATTCACTAGCTTCAGGTTTTTATTGGTTTTCCTTTCTGCGGCCTCCCCACAGCCTTTTTCTCATGGTACAGTAAGTTTTACCATAATGATCTTCTTTCCCTTTTTTGTCCAGATATCCACATTTGGCCTCAAGGACAGCACAATGTCTGGTAACTGGAGCTTCCTTCCGAGGTCAACTCTCCCATTCATTAGCTGTCTGAAGTAAGGAAGGCTTGTTTGAGTTTTTGTTCAGAGACTTTCCTCCTTTCTTAACAAAAGTAATTCCATGGAATGGCTTGACATGATTCCCTTCCCACTGCACAACCTGCACAGTGGGTCTTCCCATATGTCCTGTCTGTGAAGACTCACTGGAGAAGTGTTTTTTGTAGATGGTTCTGTACAGGAAGGATATGCAGAACAGCTCCAGCCTCTACAAACTGGTCAAATAAATTTTTCTTTTCAGAAGGCCCCATCTTGTCCTGGCCCCATGTGCTCCCTGCTAGACAGTACTTGTCTCCTCCCTCTGTCCTCCAGGTTCCTCACTTCTGTCTAAATCATGGTTCTTCTCTTCTTGGCCAACTGCTGGAAGTGGGATGTTCTGGGGCCTTTCTTTATATGTAAAGTTTTCTGATAATGTCCCTCTGCCTGTTGTATTATGGTACTGGCAATTAATTACCCCTCAGAGCTAGTTGTAATGCTGGTTTTCTGGATATTTTCATCCTTTGCATCTTAATAAGTCATGGTGAATTACTTTGAACTCCTCAACCAGCAAGGAGAGAGGGAGCTGTAACCGGCCAGATCTTATATATACCCCTATTGATATGAAGCTGGGAGGGATTACCAGTCATTTACAGAGGTATTTATCTATTTTCCTCTCCATCTCTTTGACCATAGTTAATAGTATGTCAAACACTGTCACAGCCACATAACCTTGGTAGGAGGCTGGTGAAGCCATTCTTTGAACTCTCCCAGCAAACTGCATTTGTTGATTTTGTTCAACCAATCCTCTGATTGCTTTTCAGTGCTGACAATGTTGTTTTTATCGGAGAGTGTTTCATCCAACCATTTCCCCAGGCACTTGATTGTTTTTTTCTTCATTTGATGATATTGTTTTGCCTTGAACCTGCAGCTTGAACCTATTTGACATTTTCCTTTGCCTGATCACAAGACTCTTAGATTTACTGGGCTTGAAAGTCATTCTCTCCCAAGTGACCATTCTGTCTAGTTGTGCCAAGACCCATCTTGCTTGGACATGTGATAGTTGAGTTATCCATGAATCCCTTGAAAACTTGTTGTTGGGCCTTTGCTTCCTTTTGGCGCTACACTTTCATTACCAGCTGATGTAATTAACACATTCATCCCCAACTTTGAAAAGATTTTAAATTAGGATACTTAAAGTACCAAAAACAAATTACCTTATAAAATGGCTGTTGGCTTCTTGATGCCAATCCATACATGAATAATATCATTGCATATGGATAACTTGTTCTATATTTTGTTTTTCTTAGAGTTATTTTCCTCTAAATAAGATTTCTACATTGTTTTTTTTAATCAAGTTTGAAATAGAATATGAACAAATCCAGAATCAGCAAATTTACCCCCTGGATAGGTGAAATTTATCCCTTGGGTATAAATTTACTCCAGGTTGGAAACACCTGTTCAGATCCAATGCAAAATTGAGCTGTTCCCGAGTCAATCTTAGTACGGATACAGAATCAATTAGAGACGACAGATTCTTTAGAAGAACATGGAATACCAAAAAAAACTTTCTTGCACACTTGCTAAAATTTAATAAATGATGTAGGAAAATATTTTTTTTAAACTTAGACCAATTAAATGAAAAAACATTTTTTCAATTTTATTTCTTGCAGACTTTTAATGACATTAAAACTTGTAAAAAATTATGAAAACATACAATTTTTGCAACATTACTGCAGGCATTTTTAATGTTTTGAACAGAAAATAATTTCATGGTTTTTATAGCTGGAACAAAAATTGCTATAGAATCATTAAGTAAATTATGCAGAGAAACAAAGAGTGGCCGATTTTTCCATCTCTAACATTTAATATCAGTGTGTGTGTGTCTGTGTATATAGGATTGATAGAAAGCATTGAGTAAAGGTTTTACGCTTGCAGATATAAAAGCTGATTATTTTGGATGCCTGGAAAAATACAGATTATTAGTAATTAGAAATCATCAACTAAACCTGTCACCATAAATTTCATCAGTTTTTAAGTTGGCTGGCTATGTATCTATCATGTGTACAGGCCATACTGATAAGCTAGACAGGTGGAAATTCAAACATTTACTTCTCATTATATTTAGTTTTTTTCTTGCAAAATTCTCTCCCATAAAAAAAATTCTAAAGGAGGGTTCAATTTACAATGTAAGTTTATGCTAAATTGGCGCCTTCATTTGTATCCAGCAGCATTCGACCTTGTTTTTTTTTTTTAGATTCAGACATATTACTAATCATTGCCCAACAAAAAGTGAGAGAAGTAACTTATTCATTGATCACCCTTTTATCCAATTTTTTGATTCATCACCTCCAACATGGCTGGCTACTAAAAAGATTTGGTCACACAACTGGTTCTATTGAGTGAATGACCATACCTGTTGCTTTTTCAATTTACGCCATTTTGGCTTTTAAAAAAAATGCATTACTTCTTTACAGAGGAGAAATGCTATGTATATATTTTCAAGCACACTGTATTTGTTGGTTTTAGCTGAATTGGTTTATAATTTTGGGCTAATGTCATTACAAGCATTGAAGCATTATGGATTGATTTATTCTAGCATTTATTTTCTGAGGCCCACACCATCACAGAAAGCCTACTGCATTCCCTTTTAATGTTAACAATGAGGAAAAGAATTAAAGAAATCCTGTTGTGTAAGTCATGTATGTATTTACTCTTGACTTTTTATTCCTCTAAAAGCTGTGCACATACTGGTCTCCTTCTTCTCACTACTTTCAATATGATTTAATGCATATCTATATGTAGATATGTAGGCGAATAAATCAGCTAATATGTACTTCAATACAAGATCTCTATAGGAAGTATCCAACCATTTAATATTTATATATATATATATATATATATATATATATAGAGAGAGAGAGAGAGAGAGAGAGAGAGAGAGAGAGAGATATGAATGCTTGTGTGCAGTGGTGTATATCTCAGTATATGTATAATTACATTGGTTTGTCAATAAGTCCATAGTCTAATAAGGAAAAAGCATTTATCAAACACAATAAACATTTAATCTCCTTCCTTGTCAAGGAGCTTGATCCAATACTTATCCACAGATCAAACATTATACAGTAAAAATTCCAGATCAAAATTCAAGTAATAACTATGTAAGGCTGCCAACTCATTGATCTACACTCGTAAACAAATATACATTCACATATTTATAAATGCATGAGTATACCTAGATCTACTAATACGTGAACATACAAAACAGTTAACAGAAGTATACATTTACACATATGAGCACGCACTCACATATGTTATCAAAAACAACAGACTATTCAACTCTTTTGTCAATTTTTCTTGTTTGTGGACAAGATGGAAATTAAGTCAAAATGTTCTGAAATTGTGCCGTTTCAAAATTCAAGATCTTTTAACCATCATTGGTTACTTTCAAAAATGAGTTTGTTAATTTAGTTTTGTATGTAGACTGAAGTATTTTTGTTTAGCCTTTTTTTCTTAACTTGTTGCAGTTATCTAGATCAGTCAGCAATTTAGAGTTGTGAACTGATCTGTTAAAAATCTTTTGACTCATCAGCTGTAAATGACATAGAATGCTGATGACATCACCTGTACCCACGAGAGTTAGACACATCTCAAAGAAAAAGTTCCAACATTGAAGAATACATATGCACAGAAATATATATATATATATATGCAAGTGTATATTTGTACATATGTATGTATATATATTTATATATGTATAATTAATAATTTCATTACACGGGTATCACACTATAAATGATCCGTTGTTTCAACAATGATAGCGTATTATAAAATGTTTGGAATTTAGTTACTTGTGAAAGCACACAGAATCTTTATTTGTTTCTATATCTTTATTTCTTGGCTTGTTTGATTTTCCGCCTATTTTTATTTGTTTGTTCTTTATGCCTACACCAAACCAAATATGAGTTATGAAATCCTGTATGAGGTAATATTGCTTTTTATGTGGAATTTATTCAGCTTGATGCAGTGATGCATAATTATCCTTATTTATGATTGTTTTTGATATTTGTTATGTATATATATATATATATATATATATATATATATATATATTCAGTTTATTTCTTCTCCTATTTCCCACTCCTAATAAAAATCAATATTTATCAACAAAGGCAGAGCACAATGCTTCTGCCTCCTTTTTCATATCCCAAGCTGGGTGCTTTCAAATATCTGAAGTCTTTTGCAGCGGGATGTTGTTATTAGTGTATAAGCCTAGGCATCTATTGATACAAAGGGATTTAGGCTTTCGAATGGTTCACACACACTTGGAACAAAACAAATTGCAAAAAACGGCCAAGATTTCCTTTTTACTTCGAGGAATTCCCATTTTCTCTTTACAATAATCATGGTTGTTTCATGACGTAGAGGATTTAGTTAACGATCGGTTTTGTATACACATCAAGTCATCGATTTCCTCAATCTCCCCATTACATTGTATTGCTTTCTCTGTGACTGAAAAAATCTTACAACAAAAGTCACGGTAAAAAGTCATGATGCAAGCTACTGTGTGGTATGAAAAGATCATTGGAAAATTCTTTTTGTGAAATAAGTAAGATTTTAATCTATTTAATTTATTGTAATAAGATATCGAATATTTTTAATAGAATAAGTAATGCTTTGATATTTTTTATTTATGGAAAAAACAAACTCAAAAGGAGATGTCAATGATGAAGAATATTAAATATATTTCTTTATTACTATGATATAATTATTCAAAATTTGGTTTATTTTATTTATCATTTTATTACTATAAATCAAATAAATTGAAATATTATTTATTTTATCAAAAATTTTATCCCACAGCTTTTTTGCCACCCTGAAACCAAAGTCATGACTTATTTTTCCCCACCACACATTAGCATACATTATGACTTTTTCTCTATCACTTTCCTTCCAACAATCACTTTCTCTTGGGTATTTAGGTATTTAGAATTTGCAGAAAAAGTTTTCTAAGGAAAAATTCCAAATTTACTTCAAAATCCACATCATTTTTTAAATGTTGTACATTTTTATGGCAGTTTTTTGTATTGATTTTTTAACCCAGATCAGCAAATCTGAGAGTTATTTCCTTTTGATCGCCAAATAACCATTAATGATGACTCAAAATGAAAACCTTTAAGTTACCAATAGCAACTGATGATTGCTTTTTCACCTTTTTCTCTACATGCAAATGAAAAGAAAAACAGAAAGCCTTCATCTTGAACTTCATCTAAGAATACATTTTTGTTGCGTGTTTGAATTCTGATTAAATTTGTAAAAATAACGCATCATGTTTTAATGCAACTTCCATTAGTTTTGTTAACAACTTTATTACCAAACTCTAGATCTTTCATTTTTTCTAAATTCATTTTAGATATTAGGAAACCCTCTGGTGTAGGCCAGGTTCTTATTAAAAAAAAAAAAGAAAACAGATATACTTTCAAAATGAAGTAACATTTTGTAAGGGAAATCAAAAGTATTGCATCTTTTTGCTACTACTAACTACAACATCAAGATAATGCCATATCTGCCAACCAATAAAATGCATGACTTGTGAGGGTGATCAATAAATCTGTTACCTGACATGTAATCATTAAGTGAATTTTCACATTATATTAACATAATAACAAAGAATAATACCATCTTTTTAAATAGGTGCATTGAGTAGGGGCTACATAAAACAATTGTACAACACTTGCAAACCCCTGCATCTGAGGTGGGAAGGACTGATCCAGGGAAGGGGATGCAAATGCTCATGTTTGCATTCTCAATGTTGATAACAGCACAACATTTTGGCTGATCTATTCTTCAGCCCTCATCAGTTGTATAGTCCAAGAAAAGCCTTTTTTTTTCGTCAAAAATAGTAAAAACATTGTGTCAGTGATTAGTATTCAACACTGAATTAAGTGCTTTGACAAGGAAGATGATTATGTTGAAAAACAAATACTCCTTATGATTATATTATGTTCTCATTCGTTGTCTGTTTCGTGGTGTTTGCTTCAGCTAGTTGGGTATTCTATCTGGTGTCCTAACCTGTCGGAGATTTCTAGAGTCTTCTCTCTCCTTCCTGAACAACCTGTATCCATGGGAGATGGAATGTTCCCCATGCATGAAGCAGAGAGGTGAACAGGTAGGCATCAAACTTTTTAGATCTTCTTAGAAAGTTCTATAACTACTTTTTATATGTTCAATTAGGATTAGGTTATAGACATTGATTTACCTAGCTCTATATACCTGGAAAAAGGGGCTCATAAAATATTGCTGATTCCATTAACAGAACTAGTATCATTTCTCCAATTCCTTTTTGACACTTTTAGTACATATTTGACTTAGATGAAAGTTATCTGTTAGGTTTCACAATTATATTCTTACACAGTCGGAAAGATGTTGCCATATATTGCATTGGGATGACATGGGAGCTTTGCAGCTCAGCATAAAAGAAAGTTTCACCTTTAAAAATACTAAGTACGAATCATTTTTTAAAAAAGTACTTTTGGACACCATCAAGTTAATTACCTTCTATATTGTAATAAAATTAGCCAATAAAGGTTACAAACAATCGTGGATTCTCATAAAATGTATTATTTTGAATTTGTATGAAATGAGTTGTAAGCTTCAGGGAGAATGATTACTTCTGTCCGACTTACTTTCTGAATAAGTTTTCTCTAAGGTTTCTTCACTCCTCCAACAAATAGCATGCAGACATTGGGTATTTTTGTTTGGGTTTTTGATTTTTTCTAAAATTTCTTAGATTATGTTTTGTTTGTTTTGCATCAGAAGAATATTGATACAATTTCTGAAAGAGTCAGTTCTGATATCAACATATATATCAAAAATATGAACAGTTAATAAAAAGTATGAGGTATGGATGGATGAAATAGAAAAGTTTGCCAGCAGAGGTTAGCGCAATTGTGCTCATCATTGAAGGAGATGGCCTTTGTCCAGTAGCGGACTTACAATGGCTTATTGATGATTATATATATATATATATATATATATGTATATATATATGTATGATCTTAGATATTATAAACAATATCTGTTAATTATGTATGAAATATTTCTTCCTTCAATTTTTTTAAATAGAGCTTAGTTAAAGTTGAAATCATACAGTTTCACGCATCTTAAAATCTATTGTTTCAAACCATAGTCAGAGACCTCAGTCAGGTTTGTCTGAAGATTATAACTGAGTGGAGGTCTGATTATAAAATACAGCATCAGATGGAATGGATAATCCGAGATTGTCTTCTTTTCTTGTCCTCTGATCAGTAGGAGGTCAAATAAAGCACACTTCTCCCAGAAAGGAGAGACCAAGTTTTGACAGAGACAGACTGAGCCACATCTCTCATGGTTGAGCTTGTAATCCGTAGATCTTAGTATTTGCCCCAATATCATTTTGTTTCTGACTTAGATGATGAAAAGAAGAAATGAGAGATATTTTTCTATATAGTGTGTTTGCTTTGTTATTCCAATGGGGATATGATGGCTTATATCCTTAATTTCGCAAGCCATCTCTTTTTGTCCACAACCCTTATTGTTAGTGCCTATACTCAGTGTCATCTTATTACATTGGCACACTGGGCATTTGTCAGGAGGTTTTGCAATTTTAGGGGTCCCCCAAAATTCATTTTGAAAAACAAAAACTTAATTTTAATGTATTGTTGGCTGGAGAATGGATGAGGGCCTCACTGCATTGCTTTATTTAGGGGCCACAAATATTTATACGTCCCTATTTGCACTTTTAGATTCAGTACACAACAGTTGATCAAGCTATTGCAATATGGTAAAATGACAGTCTTCTTAATCGGATGTCTCATACTAGATGAGAGTTAATGGAAAAGAATTTGGAGCGGTAGAAAAGGAGATAATGATAAAATTTTGCAATAAAAATTTTAAAATATAAAATTAGTCAGTAATTCAAAAGAAATCATCAAATGACCAATGCATTTTGGCAGCATAGTCTGTTGTGATTGATCAATTGAAAATTTTGAAAAAAAAGCTGATCAATGAATAAATTACTTTTCTTGCTTTTTGTTGGGAAGTGATCACTAGATAAGTTTGAACTTTGAAAAAAACAAGCATGAGCAAACTATTGGCCAACTTAGCATAAACTTACATAGCAAATTGAACTCATACCAAAAATGTATTTTGGGGAGAATTTTGATTAAAAAAACAAGCAAAAATGTCCTTTCTTGACATAATAAGGAATAAATGTTTAAATTTTCATCTCTCTTGTTCTATTGGAGTGACTTATACATGCAATAGATACAAGCCAGCAACACTGTTAATAACAGAATACTGGCAGCTAAGTGGTTAGATATGATTTTCTTCCTTAACCAAAGTCAAGAACTGAAGATCATCAATGAAGAGTTATAAGACCCAAGAGCAATGTTCGCTTTATTATGGGTCAAGTCAGATGTTCAAACATTCTAGATAAGTACATCGTGATTGGTTGGAAATAACACCTTCACAATTGAAAATATCCACAGTTTCTAACTGATCTTTCTCAGTGCCTTGAGCTTGTGCCACTAAATAACATGTGTAGATAACTCATGAACACTTCATTGGTATCTTTTACTGAAGAGGATCGTAGTTTAGCAGACAGGAAAGATCTTATCATTATTTATTTCTTGTATATGAAGTATTGTTAACCATTATTATCAATTTCTGACGATTCGTTTTTGCTGCTAATAATACAACTGGTGCAAAACAGTGGCAGATCTGGAGCCAAAAAAGATTGTAGGTCTATGGGGTGGAATTGATCTTCAGCCAACCTTAAAGTTCTCATTGCTCAATCAATAAAAGCAGCTGGTACAATTTAACAGGCTTCCTTGGGAAAAAGACTTTTTCATTCTTCAAGGTCCAACTTCATATTTTCTTTATATAAATCATGTATTAGTATTTAAGTATAATAGATGATAAAACCTTTCAGCCCTATAAAAGAAGATTACTCTGGAAAAAAAAACCAGGTGGGGAGCCCCTAAGGCAGACTGTTGATAAAACTCTACTTCCTTTTTGGAAACATTTGCAGCCAAAAAGAAAGCAAGTTGTGAAGTTTCATTGGAATAACTGGAAAATCAATCTTGAGAGCCGAGAGTCCCTGCGCAACGAGTCCCTAACATTCATGAGTAGGTTGTCATGCAAATCCCAGCAGAGCCACCATTGAAGTGATGGTCAACCAACAGCCTCATGATGGACGATTTTCTCATTCAATAGCCAGCCATTGTTTTTAAGACCAAAGTTCATACAAAAATTGCTTCATGAAAAGACCCAAACGCAAGATATTGTGTTAAAATCAATTGCATCAACACTTTAAGGCTTTTGAGATAGAAACAGCCAGGTTTAACAGGAAATTGTTTGACTGAAATTATTTTTTTTCCGACCAGAAATGCTAGGCTTGCATAATCCTTGAAGAATCATTTCCTGTTTATGTGGAAATTATTTTTCTAACTAATTAAATTTTAACCACAATCACTAATTATTTTTCAAATTCTTAATCATTGAAAAATGTTTTTCATAAAAAATTCATTACATTGAATTTTCTACAAATTTCATTCTATGAATCATATTTCCCATTTTTATTTGTATGTGTGTCCATGTGTTTATTTTGTTTAGTCGAATTTGATTTAAAATTGAATTTTGATAAAATAAAATAACTAAAACCCAAATCACAGCAGTCAATCAAATGCACAATTGTTATCCGTTCATTATTTCTGTTCTTCCTGAAGATCATAAAAAAGTTACAGATTGATCTTTCGAGGTTTTAGCGTATCTATTGATTACCATCAACCAAAACTGTCACCACAAATTTCTCCAGTTTTTGAGGTGATCCGGCTGGTTGGCTGTTCATCATGCGTACAGATCACGGCAATGAAGTTAGAAGATGAAAAAGGTCTGAAAATCTTAGCATTTACTCATTATTATGAATGCAAAGAACATTTTCAAAGTTTTTGAAAATTCCCCCTCTACATAGGTTTTTTGTAGGAGGGTCAATTCGCAATGCAAGTTAATGGTAAATTGTGGCAAAATTATGTTAGATAGTGACAAACATTGTCATGCAATGTTTTGGAGACAGTTTGCATGTGTCAGCATTCACACTAGTTTTTAGAAAATTCAGAATTTTTTATTGATCACTGCCCAGCAGAGTAAACTTATTCATTGATCAACCCCTTTCAAATTTTTTCTCTTGATCTCCCCAATATGGAATGCTGCTAAAAGACTTGACTGTTTCTATTGAGTGAATAACCAGGAAGGTTTTAAAGTTTTTTTCTTGTTTTATTCCTGATAAAAATCATATTTCACATTTTATCCGTTTGAATCGAGATGAGAGATGCTGTCAAAGCAATTTTTACATTGAATGTCAAATGAAGAAAAATGAAACTAAAGAAAACTTAAATTCATTACATGGACGAGTCTGGTTAGTCTCTCAAAAGAAACCATTGGGTGACCAGTGTTTCTTAGCAGCCTGCCATATTGGTGTGGTCAATTAGAGAATTTTGGAAATGGGTGATCAGTGGATAAGTTGCTTCTCTTGCCAATTATTTGGGAGTGGTTGTCAAAAATGTCGGAATTAAAAGAAATGTCAAAATTTTAACTCCCTATCACCATTTTTGCACATTATGCATACATAACCAGACAGACAGACAGACAGCTGGACCATCTTAAAAACTGAAGAAACCTATGTTGACAGTTTTGGTTGACGGTCTCTGATAAACTCAACTCTTAATCTTCTAGATTCAAGTTGAAATGTTATTCAATTTCCCTCTCATCTTAATTGTGATCAAAACTAAAAAATTTAGATGAAGGAAAAGAGAATAAGATTGAGTATCTTAATCTCAGTCATTTTTTCAATAACTTTCGAAGAACTAGTCAAACTTTAATGAAAGGAAAATAGTAGTTGATGATTAATAATAATTGCGAACAATACTTAGTCTAAAAGAATAATAAAAAGATAAGTTTTAGGACATTGTAGTTACTTTCTCAACTGGTCAATTCAAAGACAAAATGTGGAAAATGTGTGGTGGTATAATATTTATAAAAGTGGAAATCAAAATAAATGAACTGATTTTTAGTTTCAGCCAGAGCTGTTTGCATTCCCTTCTCACATATGCCCATAGGAAAGGTATGAATCCACTTTTAGCTCTAGCTATAGCAAAAAGTTCATGTCCTTCAGCTGTGTTAGGCAGTACATCTAAAGGAAATGATGCTCGGCAATTGCCGTGCTCAGTCCCAAGCTTGGGTACAGGAGGACACTTGTACATGAAGCAAGCACTCTATTTCTACTCTGCCCCCATAAAAAAACCTACTTTGTAGTGAAAGTGCAGCAGAGTTGTTGCGGTACTAAGCTCCACAAGGAGTACATAAAGATAAACAATCACAAAACAGTTTTATTCAAATTATGAAACTATTTAAAATCACAAATGTTTTCATAAAATAACTGTTGGTTCTCTTTAAGGTTAAAAATTATTCTAAAGAGAAGGGCATTTCAATTTGTTATGATTAAGCAAAAGTTATTGAGGTATTGCGTGTTTGTGTAAATTATGATTTTGAGTTTGGAATACAATATTATTTTATCTAAGCATTTGTTTGTTGTTTACAAAAGGTCATCTTTAGAAAAATAAATGCACTGCTATACCTTGAATATTGAGCTTTTGATCAGTGCGTGTTTTGATGTTAATTAAATTATTGCTGTACGTAATAATTCAACCAAGTATGAGCTGGAGAGAAAAAACTAAATTAAATTATGACAAGGCCATGGACAATATGAAAGATTTTTGAACAAATTAACCCCACTAATCAAGGTATATCTTTATAATAAGTTTGGCTCCCCATCATTTTTAATTCTTCAATTTTTTTTTGTTGTTTGCTTTTTTCTGGATAACAACAGTGACTCTCTTGTTCAGGTTTCTCCATCAGAGAGACTTGATTTTGAGGCATTGACTCAACATATCAGAATACAAAGAATTCAATTATGTGGCCTTGGAACTGAGAAGTAAAAATGACATTCCATCTATATGAATCCGGTAGATCTTATTAACTTTGAATTATAAAACTATTCACAATCACAAACATTTTCATAAATCTTATCGATTCTCTTTTTGATTAAAAATCATTCTTGAATTGATCAAAAGCAAAGGATGTTTTGAAGTTATTCGCATTATTTTCTGTGATTTTGTAACAAGTTTACTTTTTAAAAAGAAATATTTTCGCAGTAAGTCATTAGGTTTGCCATCATATTTCATTTTTAAAATTTTGTTTTTTGAAAGTGGCAACTAAAACTGTCAACATAGGTTTCTTTAGTTTTCAAGTTGGTCTGGCTAGCTGGCTGGCTATGTATATATGTGTTTATCAAGCGTACAGGCCATACTAATAGAGCTAGAGGGCTTGATTTTTAAACACATACACCTTATGTGTTGAAAAAACCTTCTGTTTTTATGAAAATAATACCCCTTTAATACATTTCTAGTGGGCGAGTTAAATTTGTAATGTAAGTTTATACTAAAATGATCACTTGGTTTGAATCCAAAGTATTCACACATTTTTTGTGTCCACTGCCCAGTAAAAAGCAAAAAAAGTAAGATATTTATTGATCACCCTTTTTGCGAATTTCTTCATTGATCAGCTCCAACAGGACATGCTGCCAAAAGACTGTGGTCACATGATGGTTTCAATCAAGTGACTAACCAGACCTGTTTATTTAGCTCTCTTGTTCAGGCTTGTGTGTCAGAGAGACTTGACTCCGAAGCATTGTCTCTCCTTTACATATTTGCTCCATATCAGAATACACAGAATACAATGATGGTTACCCCATGGCTAAGAAGCTTCTTTTCTTGATGGTAATGTCAGTCACCTGTCAAGGGAGATGTGTTTACAACAATGATATTACATTTAACATCAGCAGGAGTCAGATAGAGAAAGCCACAGAAGAAAAAGAGAGAAAAAAATCAAAGATAATGTGAACATAAGGAAAATAATGGATGCAGTATATAGAATACCTATTTATTTTGCTCTTATTTATACACAAGAATCGCTGGAAGTTCATAACTCTATTGTTACTACCTGTCAATATTATCATTTTTGCTAAAGCAAATATTCCATTGTTTTTCCCTGCCTTCATTATTCCTCCGATTTTCGGCCAGGAACTTCATTTTGAATTGTAAATGTCAGACTTGAGTTGATAACACAGCGATCACTTGGCAAATTTTTATTTCTTTGAGATTTTTGGAAATTTCCTTTTCCAAATTGGTGTGGTCTTCCATTTTTCTTTTGGTTTTGTTTTTTGGTTATTCCATGTGGTTCATAAGGTTATTTTGAAGTTTCTGTAGCACATAGGTTTTACAAGGTGGAGTTGCTAACACCATGTCTTTTCTGACATTCTTTCTGATGGACTATCTTACAGGGTTAAATGGCTATAACTGCCTAGGTATTTACCAATAGGTGTGTGTGTAGAGGGGGAGAACTGGATTCATACCTTTAATGAGGGCACTAGTGTGGAGTAAATGCAAGCAACTTCAGATGAAACTTGAACTCAGTTCGCTGATCCTATTTTCCATGCTAGAAGTCGTCATACAACTCTGTAATGCATTCCATTTTCTTATTGGCTATTGTTTATAATTTTAAGATCCAGAAGCTACAAAGTGTCCCCTCCTTCTGCAGTGATTCAGCGTAACAGTACTTTTTCTTGAGAATACTTTATTGAATTTGTCTGGAATATTACCAGAAGAATTAATCATCGTTTCCGTGTAATCATTTCTCTAACCATTCTTCATCAGTCAGCTCACATGATACCTCTGAAAGTTTTCATTGAATTCTAATGGTATTTTCTGGAAGGGTGGGCCATCAGCTAAGAAAAAAGGAATAAAATTCCAGGGCAGATACTAGTAAACATTATTCTTGACTGATAGATATTTTTCAATATATCATGACTATAATGAAAAAATAGAAAATTGAAACTAACACAGTAACTTCCCCTGCATCGTAGCAATGTATTAACTGATCTTTATGCAGTTTTTAGTTAGTGTATTGCGTTGGCATTGATATGAGCTCTCTGAGAGCTGTCTAGTTTAGTTATTTTGACTTCATTTAGCCAAGGTTCACCAACGGGAATGGAAATGATTCTTGATTGTCAATTTATTTCCTTGAATTTTAAATTGTTCTTAAGTGTTTCGTCTGCATCGGTTGATATTACTGACTTATTGAACTTTATTTTCAAACTTTTATTTTTATTTAATTTTCCCTTTTTCGTTTCATTTCCTTTTTTTTGTTTTGTTTTGGCCTCTTACCAATAGTCTTATTGAGCACATAAAATTGAAGTCAATGATGTTGTCTTTTGAAATTAACCTCAGGAGAAATTACTCTCTTGACCTTGCGAGACTCTTTTAAGTACTTGTAATTACCTCTCAATAGATTTTTTTTTTTTTTCAAAGTTCGATCACTTTTATTATTGTTTTCATTATTGATTTTTTAAAAAGTCACATGTAATAATCATTATTAGTACCGAATTCTTCATTATTGTTATCAAAATAGTTCTTTTTGGTGGCTCTATCATCACATCAGCCCCTGCCCACCTTTTATTTCTATGCATATATTTTGTCATCTTTTTCTTCAAGATTATTTTAAAAGCTGAGATCAACTCAAGAGCCCCGGAAATTTCACCATGCATCTTTGCATCTTTGCAATGCAAAATTAAAGCATTAGAACTATCAAGTTTTGACAAGTATTTACCTTCATTTTATCTTTAGTTGTCTTTTGTCATGATGAAAAGCAACTAAAGTTAAAATAAACGAAAATACGAGTCAAAAACTAATCGTAATAAAGTCTCTTAACAATCCATCGCTGTTTGGATTCAACAAAAGATTGTACACATTTAACTATATTTCCAAGCCACACTGTTGACTCATTACTGTAGACTGACAGAAAATGCTAGTCAAAACTTAATTGGGATAATTTTTGATTATGCTCCATTTAAAGAGGGAGAGTACAGACAAGGGTCACCAAAACCATTCCAAGGATGCAAGATATATTTTCACAGAAAGATTAAAACAACTTAATCTAAAGATCTGAAGAAAAAAAGAAAATGTGCAGATTGATTGAAAATCAGTAGAATCAGTAACAACTTATAAAGAATGGATATTAACGTTCATTGCTCGAAATACCTTGATAAGGAAATGCTGACAATCTATGAGCAGTTAAACAAGAGGACACAGCCATAAATTACAAACTCAGATCTCCATTGGTGTTAGAAAAAATCTCTTTTTGGCAAGAAAAGCAAATGAAAGAGCCTAAGAGAAAAGATAGTCACGACTGAGGATATCAATATTTTAAAACATAATCCTAATTCTGATAACGACCATACCAAATTTGACTACAAATTTTCTTATTAGCCTAATTCAACCCCAACTAAATAGAAGCTGGCCAAATGACATTATCAACTGCTGTCAAAAAAGCCTGTACATTCAAGTTATAAAATAGATCAAGATGATATTGCTGAAACATTACAATTGATATATTTTAGAAGCACTAAAAAAATACTGTTTTGAATACTCTTTAACCCTTATTGCTTCAAATTGTTATATTTTGCATTGCTCTGACTCAAAATAGGTACAAAGACAAGATATAGTTGTAAGTGGCTAAATGCAGAGTGTGGGAATCATATTCAAATTTTATTCAATGTTAACTCATTGGGTTGCATAGTTTTTCCATTATGTTAGAATGAATAATAATCAGATAGTATAATGGTCATACATATAAAGCAGAATATTGGTATGACAATATCCTCAGTTTTATAGCAGACTGGTGTTCTACAATGAGTGTCAAGTTTAATAAATTGCCAGCTAAGTCGGTTTTCTAATTTAATGCATTGTCTAAGACTTGAAATCAGTTTTTCTTTGTTAATACCGAATTGAATGGTTGAAAACAGTGATATGGAAGAAGCCCTAAAAAGTCAGTAAAAGTCGTCTTAATGTGAGAAGTATTCAAGATCTATTATTGAGATTCACCATGATTTACACTTATGTCATCCTCTCGGACAAGTGCTTAACAAAAGTGCGTCTGATTTGAATCAGCTACACCGAGATATTCGAGAGTGAATTATTGATATTTGTCTCAGACAATCACAAACCGCCATTTATTTCCGTTCACTTACAGAACCGCGTGTCTCGAATGGTCACCTTTTTTCGCTTTGAAAGTGTTTTCGGTTCGGTATAATTTAGTTCATCGTACGATCTGTCAATCATTTTGTGTAACTTAAAATCACCCGTTCACCCCATTCGTCTTTCAAATGGAGCTTTGAGATGGTCTGAACTTGAAGCTTTGTACAACCTGGTCATGATAATTTCTGAGAAAAGAAATTGCTTTTTCAACCTTGTTTTTCGATTTTCTCATGACAAACAGTTAATCTGAGAGTCAGGCATTTTTGTATTCTCAGAGTAAAGTAGCATTGATGCTGAGTGAATATAGGTCGGTCTATTGAACAGAGAAACTTCCGAAGATAAGGATTAACATCACTTGGATGACATCCACATCTTTGATTTGAAATCTTTATGGCAGAAATAAATGGTCATTCAATATTTGATATTCGGAGACAGACATGAATGTGCACAGTGGTGGAATGGTTACTCATATGCTAAACGGAATCTGTTGTCAGAGTTTGAGTTTCCATTCTCTTCGCACAAATGCCTTTTGGAAAGGTATGAACCTACTTTTCCCTCCCAGCTATAGAGCCCTTTAGTCCTGTTAGGCAGTCCATCCAAGAGAAGATTATTCTGACAAAAAACACTACAACTTAGCCTGTCCATAGTCTGGGTAATTGGGTTTGGCATCAGGATAGCAACTCCACCCATGTAAATCTATTTGCTATCAGAACCATAGCAGAATATGCTCCAAAAAGTGTTAACAGCAATAAACAAAAAAGATATATTATCAAATCACTGTAGCCCCAGAAATGGCCCGCCTGACCAACCTGCGGAGTAGGCTATAGTCTCTTCCTTTTTCATTTGTCTATGCCGGTGTCCGGGTATGCCTGGTCACAATTTTTGGGTTATAACCCTGAACATTTACATGATTTCAACACTAGACATATCAGAAAACATTTCATTTTTGATTTTTCTATGATGTGTTTTTTTGGGATTAAATTTTCATTTTGAACCAACAATAGCCAAATCTTGTGCTGATTTTTTAAAAATAATTTTAGATAAACAATCTTATTTCTTTGATAATTTTTAATAATTGGTTCTGGCTCATACTTAGGCTATGGTGATTCATTTATGCATGGTAATATTCATTGCAAAGTCACTCTTTTTGTTCTTTTTTCCCTCCTGTTTGTATAAATTAATTGATGCTGATAGAAATATATAAACATATGATGTAAAATCAAAGATGCTTTTATATTTTAGTGAAAGATTTTATGATGGTGAGAATCTTTTAAAAGAAAATCAAATATTAGATAAAGTAGAATAATGAGTTGCCAACTATAAAGGTCCCAACTTCAATAATTGATAGTTTGAAGAAGCAACTTTTCTTTAAAATCATAAACATAAGTGAAAATTTGAAAAAAAGATTTTTGCCGATCTTGAAAATCATGATCAGCAGCAGCAGCTATTTAAAGACCAGTTCTGCATAATATGCAGTACTTATCTAGATTATCATAGATTATTATATCATTTTGAAGGCCACAATTTCACGTATGATCTTAAGGGATTCATAATGGGAGTTGCGATGTCTACTGATTATCTGATATCCTTGCAACATGGCCTACCCATTGCCATTAAAGTTTTTCTTTGATACATCATGCTCTTTTGTAATCTTTCCATGTAATGTTTAGAATGATTTCTTCCTAGCTTTTTGAGACAACAATAAAGGGAAGTATCCTAGAAGTGGGAGAAAAGGGTGTGGTCATGGTATATACCATTAATTTCTATGTAGGTTGTAAGGTCTCAAAGCAGCCCTAAAATTGGCCAGATTTTTAAAAAAATTAACCACAGGGCTTACAGTGCCCTGGAACACTGAGCTATATGGGTTGACTTTCCTCATCAGTGTTGAACTTGTCTGTGATCGCCAAGCATTGATCCTAGCCTGGCCCTATGTTACCGTTAGTCTAAACTCATTAGCTGCCTCGGCCACAGAATTCACAAGTTTAGCCTAGGGCACATGAAACCCTCTCACCAACCCTGATCCTAGATACAACCTTACTGAATACTTACTTCCCAAAGCTAATTTCTATCACTGCATCATGGATGTGGTGGAATGTGTCTTGTGTGTGCAAGAGGTGCCAAATAAAACAAATTTTCAACAAGTGCTTAAATTTATTTAGCTGTTTATTTTTTTTTAAAGATTCACTCCAGGGTGCAAAAAATCAATACTGTCTGGAGAGATAAATTTTTAATCTAGTCAACAATGAGGAATTTTTTGCACCCTCTGCCCACCTACCCAAAGCACTGGATAAGTCATACAGTGCATATCTATGAATTTCAGATTTTTAAAAAGTTTCAACCCATTGACAACAGATGATCGAAAGTTCCCTCTTTGCAGTTCTATAGCTATCTCAATCAAATTTCCATTTTATTGTGATTGAAGGCAACTCAGTTCTCTGTGAATCAGGGCTTTTAATTTGCAATGGATTTCTAACAATGAACAAGAGCCTTTATCTAGAACTGGATAATTATGACACTTGCTACCTTCTGCTGTTAATGGGTTGATAAATATATATCCATACAATAATTATACACTGATTTATTTTATCTATTCTATATAGTTCAGACATGCTGCAAGCAAGATCAGTGTATCCATACCAAAGGAGACTACTTTGAAGGAGGTGGTAGAAACTTAGTATCAGGATAAGTCATTTTTTTGTACAATTCCACAAATCCTGGGTAGCACATCATATATATATATATATATATATATACATACATATACATACATATATATATATATATATACATATATATATATATATATATATACATATATATATATATATATATACATATATATATATATATATATACATATATATATATATATATATATATACATATATATATATATATATATACATATATATATATATATATATACATATATATATATATATATATATACATATATATATATATATATATATATATATATATATATATATATATATATATATACATATATATATATATATATATATACATATATATATATATATATATATACATATATATATATATATATATATACATATATATATATATATATTTAGATATATATATATTCATAACTATGTTGGCATGCAGAAGTAGGTATGAGATACAAATACTCTCCTCATAGTTCTTTATAATTCATATAGCTAGATTGCTACAATAAACTGGTTTGAAATGACAGGGTTGATTATGCCTGAATCAGCACCAAAAATCGTAAAGCTATTTTATTAGGTGATTAATTTTTGATAATTTTAGTATCTTAATTTAAACGAAGTCTTAACTATTACTGTGACAATCTGTATCGTTATATCATAATTGGAAGGTGAATCAACCAACGAGATCATCCCGTTTAAGCACAAACAGAGACAAAATTTGCATATAAGCTCATGATATGATCAGATTTCTTTTATTACTTATTATTCATAAATCATTCTACTTTCAGATAATCATGGCTGGTAATTTAACCATTGATCAACGTATCAACTGTATCATCTGTGTGTTTTGTTTTTTTCAATAATAACAACTGTATAACTACTTTAACATCTCCCTGTACACACACACACACACACACACACAGAGGCACACACATATATATATATATATATATATATGTCTGTATATATATATCAATCTATGTATATATATATTTATGTTTTAAATCCAAAGTCTCATTTTGTTTATTCACTGCCTATATCTGCTCTATTTGTTTCTTTCAATGCGAACAATATTATTGAGAAATGTATTTCTTGAAAACATAATTGTCCACTTTGAGAGAAATGAATAGTGCAGATATAGACCATGAGTAAACAAAATGAAAATTTGGAGTTAAAACAGTTATTTTTGACTTTGCATTATCGACACCTGTTTAGCTCAATGATAAGAGCAATGTTACATTGAAGCAGCATATATATATATATGTATATAGATATATATACACACATATATACATATATACACACTAATGAAAAATAAAATTCTAATGCCTTGAAAGATAATGCCAATTTTGCCTGGGTATGTGCACGCTTGGGTGGTCAGTATACTGATGAAATGTTTCAATGTGTGTGACCACTTTGCGAAGTAGTAACACGCATACCAGTGTATTGTCTGTGTCTGAGTACCAGAGAGCAGGCCTGTATTAATGCTCAAGAAGGGTATAGTGTGTTAATATGATGACTGAGTTCAGTTGATGCACCCCATTTGAACCTATACACGTTTTTGATCAGCATATGTGAATGTTTACTGAAATCCAGCTATTCTACCTGGACATGTAATCTTGAGTGAACTGAAACATTTATTCAGTGATGCAATTTTATTTCCCCGCCCCCGGTGCATATATTATTTATACACGCATGTGTGTGAATTCATGTTAAGAGATAGTGTTGAATTTCCCAATGATGAATCGGTATCCTTTCATTAGGTTTTAATTCATTCCTTTTAAGACAACAAAAGAATTTCGAATAAGTGTTTCTCTTATTTTTCTTTCCGCTTTGCTCACTAATATTCAACACAGATTGCCAGATTTTGAAAGTCTTTCTAGAACGAGTTTTCTGAGAAACAAGTTGCTTATTTATAAAATTTGGCACTTTCTCTGCCAGTGCAGGTGTTCCACTTGAAAAGTATATCTCAATATTTTTTGAATTCAATCGACAGTCTACACTGGCTTTCTTTCTTCCTTGTTTGTTGATTTTTCCTTTAAAGTACAAGAAAAGCAGGAATTAAATTCAATGAAAACAGGTCTGTTTTGTCTCTCTATAGAAACTAATACATGACTAACATCTTTTAGCAGAATGCTGTGTTGGGGATAACCAATTAAAAGATTAGGAAAAAGGGATGAAAAATAAATTAATTACTTTTCTCACCCTCATTGAGCGCTGATCAAAAGAAGTCTGATTTTCAAAGGACAAGCCTGAATGCTGCTGCACATGAACTCAGAGACCAATTTAGGATGACCTAACATTGTGAATTTTACCCCCAATTTGGTCTAGTGGAAGGGTTCAAAGAACAAAAAGAATGTTTTTTTCTAGACGTAAAGAGAAGTAAATGTTTATATTTTCAGCCCTCTAGGTCCATTGACATCATCGGGGGGGGGGGTTGAGGTCAAAATGACTGCCCCATGAAACAACTGCCTGTCCACACAATATCTCCAAAAGTACTCAATGAATTTCAATTGAATATTGTGGAAGGATGTACAATAGGCTACAGTGGAAGTGTTTATATTTTGGGGCGGATCCATGCATAATTATTTCACTTGATGGTGACGTTGGTAGAGATATGATTTCTTGAGTGCTTTTTAGTTTTATTGAATAGTTTTTCACAAAGATTCTGAATATACCTGTTTTCATGGTACCCTGACTGATTTTCTTCATATCATTTCATAACGTCAATATGGAAAAATTGAGAGCTTAAGATGAATAGAATAGTCAGTAATTGTTGGCTCATGATGTCACATTTAATAATATAGAAGAATTATAATGAATAATGAATAGTATCAGCACAAGAAGATCACCAAAATTCTAGATATCCTGGGAAGAGGGTTGACACTATGAGTTACCAACCCATGCAACACCAACCATAGGCCTGCCGCTGACAATATATAATATACATCACACCTCACTTGGGATAAACAGTCCAAGCATGGAATCTATACCTGAAAAAAAATCACAAAACTAGAAAATATATAAGGAATAGCAACAAAAATGGTCCCAGAACTTGAAGACCTTCCGTAGGAATGGAGACTTCATAAATGAAACAAACTACACTAAAAGAAAGGAGAATTAAGGGAGACAAGATAGAAAAATTCAAAACAATAAAGGGTATAGATAACATTGCAATGAATGGAGGAAACATCAAAATAAATGAAGAACACAGGAAAGAAAACTTATTATCTCATAGGGTTATGAACAACTGAAACTCACTTGTAGAACCCAATCCAGATATACTAAGAACAAAAACTGTAAATAACTTCAAAATGTAATAACAATTACACAACACATTAAAAAAAACAAAGACACCTTTGGAGAAAATAACTCATATGAAGATGCAATATACAAGGTCAAATAGGTGCATCGTTTTCACTGAGAAAATGTCCATGTGGTTTCATTTGATATACACATAAAGGGAAAAAAAAGCAGAGCATTTATAGGGTTTTATAATTCTTTGCAATAACAATTGTCACCTTATGAAAAAAGTATGTGTAAAATATTACTGTTCTGCCAAATAGTCAAACAATAAAACTTCATTGCTTTTTATCTTTTAGTGTTATCTGTGTATGCAAGTATATATATATATATATATATATACATACGTATATATATATATATATATATATATATATATATATATATATATATATATATATATATACATATATATATATATACATATATATATATATATATATATATATACATATATATATATATACATATATATATATATATATATACATATATATATATATATATATACATACATATATATATATATATATATAAATGTATATTTTCACATATCTATCTATCTATTTATCTATCTATCTATTTATCTATCTATCTATTTATCTATTGATCTATATATATATATATATATATGTATATATATGTATAAATGTATATTTTCACATATCTATCTATCTATCTATCTATCTATCTATATATATATATATATATATATGTATATATATATATATATATGTACAGAAAAAGAGACATACATATATATATATATATATATATATATGTATATATATATATATATGTACAGAAAAAGAGACATACATATACATAAATATTTATGTATGTGATAGTAAATTGCATTATATTATGAAGAAACTTATTTGAAATGATCTTTTGTCATTACAAGGTCAATGTATCATCCGCCCTAGACATCATAAATTGAGTAAACAATTGAAGAAAATAGGGTTACTGCAGGAAACGAGATCTGCCATCCATAGGATAACTGCTTCAACTTAAAGATGCTTTCACCATTGAGCTGCCGGTATTGCAAAGTCCCAAATATCTGTTTTCACACTTAATTCCCATCTTGTTTACTCTTGGTCTATTCACTTCTTTCAATGCAACAGTTATGTATTAGGAAATTAAAATATAAGATCCGACACTTTCTGTAATTGTTTATTCTATTTGCGTTGTCAAGGGCAAGTGACACTTTAACCATGTAATGACGGGAGATCATTTCAAAGAATTTTCTGTATAATATAACGCAATTTATAATCATTCTGTCAGAACATATTTATCCCTTTCCTAATACATATGTATAAATGTATAAAAGTCTATCGTCCCTTCATGTAAAAAAAAAAAGGCATGTCAGTATGAGTGAAATGCTATTGCAGTGGATTAACATCAAATTATTTTTTTTTTTGCTTTTCTAAACAAGGTATTGATGATGTCAGCGAGAAAGTAACTTCCTTGCTGCTGACATTAGACAATGTGGATCCGAAATTCACAAAGCTCAATTCATCAGGTGTGACGCTCAGACACCTTTCTGCACAGTCAGTTGGCAATTTTCTTGATTAGGTGCTTCCCGCAATTACGCAATAAGTAAAGAAATAATTTCCCTTCGCTTTGTTTGCTGCTTTTAGAAGTGACATGAGAAAAAAAATTGTACTAACATTTTGTTTTTCCGCAATTAGCATGTCAACCCCTCACTGTATCGTGGAGTTACTTATTTTTCTGCTCTTCACATTGCTGAACTTTTATATTTGGGAGATCAGTGTCCCTTTCAAAGGATGTTTATATGCACAATTGTGTAAGTTGACAAACTAATAATAAATGTTTCCATCTATAAACATTGAACAAACAAAAACCGAGAAATTGAGAAGAAAGTATACACTATACCCATCCTATTCATTCCCACCCGTGTAGACATCTTACGGAATATCATGCAGCAACCACCCTGTGGTAGTTTCAGTTGCAAATATATCTTAACAATCCTTCTCCTTTATCCAGACATTGTACCAGCTAGGGTAGCTGCCCTTCTCCTTTATCCAGACTTGGTGCCAGCTTAGGTGATTGCCCTTCTCCTTTATTCTGACTTGGTACCAGCTAGGATGACTGCCCTTCTCCTTTATCCAGACTTGGTAACAGATAAGGTGACTGCCCTTCTCCTTTATCCAGACTTGGTACCAGCTTAGGTGACTGCCCTTCTGGTTTATCCAGACTTGGTACCAGCTAGGGTGGCTGCCCTTCTCCTTCATCCAGACTTTGTACCAGCTAGGATGACAGCCCTTCTCCTTTATCCAGACTTGGTACCAGCTTAGGTGATTGCCCTTCTCCTTTATTCTGACTTGGTACCGGCTAGGGTGACTGCCCTTCTCCTTTATCCAGACTTAGTACCAGCTAGGCTGACTGCCAAACTATAAATTTTTTTCTATCAGAGTAACCTTCTCTTAGATGGACTTCCAATCAAGGTCGAAGGGCCCAAACTTTCATGATATTAACCCATATCTAGGAGGAGAAGTGGATTCGTGTGGAGTGAACGGCAGCAGCCTCATCCGAAACTCCAACTCTTTCTGCCAATTCCATTTCCCATCCTCCATTATGCCACCATTCACCACCTCAAAATAAAGATTGAACCCAATAGAAACCATCAACCAACACTGTCAACAAAGGTTTTTTCAGTTTTCAAGCTGGTTTGGCTGGCTGGCTGGTATGTATTTATTACGCATACAGGCCCACCAAACTAAAGGGCTAAAAATTTAGATATTCACTCCAATTTCTCTTTTTTTCCCAAATTATACCCCCCCCCGGTCCCAGGTTTTTAGTGTTGGTTCAATTTACAATGTACGTTTATGCAAAATTGATCTCTAGTTTGTACCAAGATGTGTTTTCAGTGATCCAACAAAAAGCAGAAGGTGTAACATTCATTGATCACCCCTTTTTCCAATTTTTTAATTGGTCATCCCCTACACCAAACGATCACTTGACGGTTTCTATTGAGTGACTTACCAGACCCAAATTTTTTACTTATTCTTTAGAACACAGAGAACATACCACCTGTTTTGGCTTACATAACTCTGATAATTCTATTCATTGATTTAGCTCTGTCAAGATTAGGCAGCAAATTCTAGAGCCATATTGTCATCATGTAGAAAAACAAAAACTCAGACTGGTACAGTTCATGTTCTCTTTGTATTAATACCCTTGGGAGAGACATGGATCCAGCTCTCCATCTAGCTATGGGTAAAGTAGTGCTCGGTGATACCTCTTTTGGTGCTCAGCACCCCGATGTCTGATTTATATATTGCAAACATGCTCAGTAAGTAGTAATGTAATATCTTGAGCTTAAGCAAAGACTGCTGAAGCAGCAACCAGCGTAAGGGCACTACTTACTTTATTGCCATGGCAATGAAAGGACATATTACTCAACTCTGTTTCTTACAATCAATTTCTTTTAGATGCCTAAAACCAACCTGAAAGAAACCCCTCTTTCCTCATTTTCAATATTTTATTTTATAGTTTTGTAATATGAAGAGGAATCTCTCCGTGGAGTCATACATCTCAGATGCAGATCAAGAGTGGCAGTCGAAGGGCACTCGACCAAACCCAGCCTGGGCAAACCACATTTAGAATCAATTTTTTCATATATTCTGATAAAGAAATCTTATAAATGAAAATAGAAATAATCACCCTAAATGATAACATATTAACTTAGAAAATAAGAACGTATCATTTTGATTTTTTTCTAATATAAGTAAGATGTGTTCTATCTTATTCTTTATAAACTTTTTTTATTTATTGGTTCAGCAGTAATTTTCTCTGATTTTTTTTTTTTCACTTGGTTCTTCCGTCAATTCTCATGACAAAAAGCTATGACACTAATGTAAGGGGAAAATGCTGGATGGCTTTCTTGTTTTCTAAGTCTAAAATTTGTTTTCTTTTTTTGTTTATTTAAAAAAGTATTTTTTTTATTTGGACCCACCCCCTGCTCAAAATCCTGCATTCAACCCTGACCTACCATAGCTCCGCTTTGTCAGTTGAATGGAAATATGCGTTCATAAAATCAATTGCTTTTAGATATCATTGCGAACCTAAATGAAAACCTCCTTTCCTTGTTTTCAATATTTTATTTTGTATTTGAATGATATCAATAAGAAGCTTTCTAAAGAGTCATACATCTACCTCGTACAGAAAATTCTTCTTTTAAGTTCCCATGAAAAAAGTTTTCATTCAATACTCCCCTTTATCAGCCTATGAAAAATGAGCCAGCGTATTTCATACAGTTCTTAATCAAAGCTATTTCATTCAAGTTTGCAAAACATATGAGTTTAAAAGTGCTTGCAATAGTGGAACATTTTAGCTTATCGAGATGTCACTGAAGCATTCAAATGATTTTATGTGATAAAAGTAGAATAGCAGTGAAACAAGAAATCCAGTTAGAAAGAAATCTTGCAATAACTGAATAAATGAATTGAAAACTGAATTTGTCTCCAGTTGTACTTAACCCTTTCAAGACTAACCTATTAAAGTGCCTACTGCATGAATTGAAATAGTCCAGTACACTTCTAAAAGAGATAGCCACTTATATATATTACACGTCATAGACACTTTGAGATATATATGTCCAAGGGGCATTTGAAAGGGTTGAAAAAAGAAGCAATGAAAAAAAGATGAAGAAATTAGTCAAAACCTAAAAACAAGCTTGATAGTGCAAGGGTCAAACTTCCTTCCTTCATCTAAATCTAAAAATTCATCCTTCTATACAATATCATTCCAAAACTATGTAAATGGGATTTGCAAACTTTTGCCAAAAAAGTTGATCTGATTCAGGCTTAAGGGATGAGAGCGAGTTAGTCATCAGTTTTTTGCCAATGCCCCTGAGCCATTGTTATTAGTACATTGTCATTTTCATTCATCATTGTTGTTACATATGAAAATAAAGTAAAAAATCAATAGTAGAAGTTTGACATAACTACACTAAGAAGCACTAAGCAAGTGTAAAACTTTGCCATGCCATACACTAAGTAAAACTTGAATGAAAATTAGTTCATATATAGCTATTATGAAAAAAAATTCCTGGATCCACCTCAACATTTGATGAATTCTTTTATAGCTCATGCCACAGCCCTCCATAAAATCAGATTGAAGTATTATGCGAACAGGTATCAGTGGATACATGAATGTTTTTAAAAAAATGGAAAAATATCTTTCAATCCGAAAAATATTCCTCGATCAACCCCCGAGATTCAAGCAATACATCCTTAGTCTATTTCCCACCCTTCCACAACATTTCATTGATATTAAGTGAGAAATTATGGAGATATTGTATGAACAGTGATACATACACCTGTCCAACTACGTTAGCAAAGGTGGTAATGAAAATACTTTATCTTAGCAACTGAAAGCAACTTAATTGTATCACAACTAATTCAATTTCTTCAGAAGAATAGATCAGTGAAAAATATTGTGATAAAAGCAACAAAAATGATTAAACTAATCAACTTATCAACAAAAAAATAATTCAGACTACCTCAAAAAAATTATTTCTTCTCCTCCAATGTAGTTAACAAAAAAGCATGAAATAAAGTTGGGAGATTAAGCAGTTACATGAAGATTAGGGAATAACAACTATACTTTACTATAAGAGTTTTGATCACTGAACACATTTACTGTCATACGACACTCATGGGAGAGTGGTTTGGCTCAATCTATATTTGTAGATGAAAGATATACACATATAATGTACATCTTTTATGTATACCTGCTTACACATATGCACATACATAAATTCATGAAGATTTATATAAGCAGATGTAAATGTAAAATGTGTATTTATATAGACCATCACTTATATATGCAAATATATGCAAGTACATGTAAATATCACACATGAAGATCTATACACATGTAAGAGCAATGTTTTTTTTCTTATGTATCTGTATACATGAGGGAATCTCTATTAGCAAATGTAAGATAAACACACAAATTACACACTTCTTATATATGCGCACATTCATGAATACATGCATGAAGATTTTTTATTAGCAAATGCATATGTGTGTTTATATGTACATATTTGTAAAAATATACATATATGTATACATATATATATATATATATATATATATATATATATATATATATATGTATATATGTATATATGAGGATTGTGGATCATGTTACCATGGATCTTTTCTAATCTGACCCAATCTGATATTCTAAGCAGGAAAATACTTTGCCATAACTTCCTGCAGGTCATTTCTTTAAAGTTGACTAACGCACATACGAGAGTTTTGCTTTTTCTTGCAGCCTTACTATTCCTTTTGCGAAATATTGCAGAATGGTGAATGCATTTTCCGAATGGATTCGTTCAGATTCCTAATACTTTTCTTCTCCATTAACAAAAAAGCTTTTCTTGTTGCTGTTGCCATTTGAGAATAACAACTCCAGGAAAAAAAGTATTTCTTTTTTTACCTCCACCAACGATATTAGAAGAGGTACATGCATTCACTCACATTTGTCTCTAAATCTATCTGTCTATCCACACTATATCTTCAAAAGTTCTCAATGTATTTCAATGAAATTTTGTGGAAAGGTGGGCCGAACGAAGAATTGATTTAATTTTGGGTTGGACCCAGGAATAATTTTTACTGTTACCTTCCTGCATCATAGATATATTTCTGATTGCTCAATGTCTCTAGAGGTTCTCAATGAATTTCAATATTTTATGGATGGGTAGGCAAAATACTGAGAAAGAATTCGTTGAATTAGGGGGTGCATCCTAGAATTATCTACATTTATCTCCCCCAAATTATCTCTATATATGAACTGATTTTCATTCAATTTTTTGGGAGAATGACATTGGCTGACCTATATGTTCTACCTTTTTTTGATTTTCTATTTTCTATGCTATTTTAGGATAAGAAGACAAAAATGATCCAATAGCCATGGTGTTGCAAGTGAGGGCAGTCACCCCTGGGTGCAAGTGTGAAAGGGCACAAAATTTCCTCGAGCCTTTAATGCAATAATTCAGTCCCCTCCCCGAGGATATAGGTAAACAGCCCCCAGGTACTGTTTTTGTTCCTTGTTGCTCCTTTGTGACACCATTGCCAAGTAGTTCTAAATTACTGGAAGAGAAACGTTTGGATTCAATATCTACTCAGTATATAGCTGTTACATGGATTTCTGACAAGTATGTTTTTGGGACTTACAAACCAAAACAAACTCAAAAAAAAAAACATAGATATGTATAAAATAGAAATGATTTCTTGGCTTTTAATCAATTGTTTTAGATTATAAAAAAAATCTTTTCCATCATAAATAAACAAATTCTAATACAATTCTTTAGCTGTAGTCTTAAAGATGGAGAATCAATAAGAATAATGAGATGGTATATTAGACATCCCTGCTGAACTTAATCTTCCAATATCAACTGTTACATTAATCATTGAAAAATAATGAAAACTCACCATCACAGTCAATAATTTAACAACTGTGGCGTCAATGTGAAAATAAATGTGGTCAGAATAAATTCAATTCATGATATTGCTGGCATTTTCCACCGGAAAACATCTGAATTAGAGTTAAAAAAAACATCTAGAATATATTTAGATTCTGGAGAATCAAATTGTTATTAATAAACCTGTCAAAATGAGACCAAAAGAAGTCAAAAAAGATTAATCAATTGATACCATGTATATATCAATTTTCTTTTATGCTTCAAGCCATATCAAATGATAATTTTCCATTATGAATTAACATGAACTCTGGAACAATTCTTTTGGCCGCTGTGTAAAAGATGAAGAATCAATAAGAATAATCAAATAGATTATCCAGTAATTCTAATGAACTTCACCTTCCAATATAAACAGTAACATCAATCATTAAAACAAATGAAAACAAATCATTCATAAAACTTTTAATTGATAACCTGCTTTTGATTACAATTGCTGTATTTTGTTAGGTATATTTTCAAATGTATCATTATCAAAGAATTTTTTAGTGATTTATGTTTGCTGTTGATCTTGGGAAGTTAGGTTCATTAGAAATTTGATATACTATCGTCTTGTTAATATTTTTCTATGATTAATTACTTTACAATAGTCTTCTTTGATAAGAAACCAGTTTTATATTTCTTGAAATAAAAAAGTTTAAATTTTGCACGTATACTTTTTATTGTATATACTATAATTTTTGTTATATATAAAATATATACCATCAACATCATCATCATCTGTTATGCTCTCTGCTGGACAAAAGCCTTTCCCATCTTCTTGCATGACAAACGTGATTGTGTTAATCTCTGCTATGTCAGGTAAACTTTTCTATCTTATCTCTTGATCTTGTACATGGTCTGTCCCTACTGTGTTTTTGTCCCAAAGCACCAATCAGGTTAAACCTTGATCCATCAATCGTTCTTTCTTTTTACAATGTTTCCAGCCCATCTCCATTTTTGTTGCTTAATTACTTGCACAATATCCTTTACCCTGTTCCTCTCTCAGTTCCATGTCCAAATAGATTTTTTTGAAAATTTTATTCTTAATAGTTTTGAAGGAAGTTGATGTGAAATTATGGCATGACCCATGTGGTCAGTGGCTAGGATGAAATATCCAGGCTAATTGGATTTGGCCTCCTGGCCATAGGTTGTTGACCTCTATACTGTATCATTGGATAATTGGATTTTTGACTAGAATATTGTGCCATATTTTATCCTCATTATTTTTTTCTTCTTTTGACAGCTGATGTGAGTTAATACCTCTAACTTCTATATTTTTCTTTCCTACAAAATGAAATGCTTCATCATTGAGATGGACTTGGCAGATGTGATGTCTTATTGCTGAGACATGATTTTATGGAGAAAGTATATTCGATCGCAATATCTTTTTCCTGTCATATGATGTATATCTGTGACCGGATGATATTGAAATAACACAAGACTGGACCAGTCTTTACTGAAAGCATCTAAGTGACATCAACATCATTGATTTCAATTTAGTTTCCGGGTATCATTTTCATAGTCCTTACTAGAAGCAACAATTGTTACTAAATAAGAAAAAAATTATTACATCCGTATTATTATCCGTACTTCAGATAAATGAATCACCGTTACCCCTATTGCGTGTACCAGAACTGATTCTCTAAGAAATTATCTAAAATTATCTAAAAAAGTAGATCTTTTATCTGAAATCATCTTAAAAAAAGATACCAGTGCAAGATTTGGGCATTGTTGTTCCGAAAATGATTATACAGACCCCAAAAGGTACTTTTTGGGGAACCTCAAAACATTTTTAGGTAGTGCTTCATGGCGTACTCATGGAAATATTCAAGGTTGTAGCCCCCAAAATGTGATCAGTAGCGTCCAGACACACACAGACACAGAGACAAGAATCTATAGGCCACTTGGCTGGTTTGATGGGCAGGTCATTTGTGGGGCTACAGTGATTAGGAGCTAAAATAGTACCCTTAAAAAATGATGGATATGATTTATGTTTGATTGCACCTCTGCTGTATCAAAGTGTCATTACCCAGCACTTTTACCTTGGATCAGAATGTAGTGTCTGTGTGTTACACTTTTCAAAGAGCAGTCAGACTCTATACAATGATCGGAATTGATTTGCTTCCTCACAAGAGCAAGATGTAACGCAACATTGTTTCTAATGCAGGGTTCCAGTTATGGGAGAACTGCAAAATTGCTTTAGTCCCCACAACTAGTATTGTGAAAGCGCCAGGGCAAGCCTGTCCCATCCATTTTAGCACGATTCGAAGTTGCTGTCCTACAGCTTTTAATCAAAGGTAAAAATTTTGGGAGGGATATCCTGTTTTAAACAAAGCACATAGACAATCTCAGTTAGAACTATCGATCCATGTTTAGATAATCCCATTTTTTTTTTACCAATACCAAGCAATTATCATAAATCCATCCTTTGTTGAATTGTTATCAGATGCTCACTCTAAGGAATTAATTAAGTTAGAAATTTCTTAAAAGGAACCATCAACAGAATATTATGTTTTGTGACATTTAATTGGCTGAGCAAAGTCTAATAAAATGATAATAATGATATGCACATTAGAACAAAGTCCCTATTCTCAGGAACCTCAACATTCAGATCCCCACTGGACAAAAGCGCTTAAAACCTGCTGAAAAATTAAAAGCCTGCTAAAGAAAGAATATCAATACAAGGTCAATATTTAAGGAAAATGCAACTTATTAGTATAATATACAGCAGGAGTGTCTATCTATCGAGTTCGTATTAGTAGGAAATTCACAAAAACAAAAAAGATGTTTATTTTTTATCTAAAACTTGTTAATCTCTTGATATAACTGATGTCAAAATTTGTAGCAGTCACAATCATTCTCCCTTTAGCGGTGTGTTTATCTTCGAGCAACATGAAAAGTTTTCACCAATACTTGGAAAAAGGAAGATAAGGATAGAAGCTCATAAATGAAACATGATGATACAGTCTATCTGGTCTTGGGAACGACTGCTGCCAATATGCTGAACCAGGAGCAAAATATCAAAGGTGATATTGAATACTAGTAGACGTGAGCCGATTCAAAACTTAATATCTCGACATTACATTAATAAATAGAAAGAAATACAATTACATAAGTAAAAATTTCACTTCCAGCATTTTCTTTATGATGTAAAAAATGACACCCTATGCCTAACAACCTTATATTAGCAGCCATTTCTTTTGTATTTGTTACCTCCCTTGAAAAGAAAACTCCTCCCTTCTTCTTTTATAGAATGTACACCTGGAGAAGCCGTAAAATGGATTGAACAAAACATTGTTGCAACAAAATAATCAATACAAAAGAAGAGTTTAAAAGTCCGAACAATTCTTGGAATGATTATGATACTTCTCAAACTTATAGATTGAATTATTGTCATAATTGGTGACGGGGTAATTGTTATTCAGAGATGAAGGCAATTGTCATATCATAATCCTATTTTACATATGAATAGAATTTCCTAATGCAATAAGGTGAAAATTATCATGAAGCTGTAATAATATTTATCAAATTATAGCAAATATTGAAATAATGTGGATAAAACTAATTTCTATGACAAACAGGTTTGTTTAGTCACTCAATAGAAACAGTCGCATGAAAATGATTTTGCAGCATGGTAAGTTAGGGGTGATCATTCAGAAAAACTGGAAAAAAGGGTGATCAATGAATGAAATACTTCTCTTACCTTTTGTTGGGTGGTGATTACTAAAAAGGTTTGAATTTTTTTAAAAATACAAGTGTGAATGCTGCTGGACACAAACCAAGGAATAAATTCAGCTCACACTTGCAATATGAATTAAACCCCTTAATTAAACTATTAGTGAGGGGGAGTTAACAAAGAGTATTTTTATAGACATAGTAAGTAGTAAATATTATAGACTTGCAGCTCTCAAGCTACATTGGTGCAGATTGTACACATAGCCAGCCAACCCAACAGAAAAAATTGAAGAAACCTGTGTTGATAACTATGGTTGATGGTTTTCAATACTATTCATTCCATTGAAAATGATCTATTTTTACATGGCTGGACTCTCAAGGCTGACAGTGGCAGTAACAGCTTTTTACTGCTATTGCTTGACTATGTAAGGTAGCAATAGATGGTTGGTTTTCTTCAGCATCTACTATTGTGGCATATCAGTGATATAACCTGTTATTAAGGTATCTGGCAATAGGAGAGACTGAAGCCAGAAATAGATTCATGCTTTTCCATAGAGCATTAGAGCCAAGTATATATGATGTGCTTTAGGCAGAATTCAAACATGGTTTGTCAATTGTCTCCTCTGCCGATAGCTATTATGCCACCCAGCATCTCCACCTCATTTTCCATACAGGGTCTCTCTAGGAAGTATCCAACCACTCTGAATATCTTGAGAACCAGTTGCGCAGCCTCAATGTAACTTGGCAACTAGAGGGGCCTAAATATGCATGTGTGAACACACACTCCTCCATGGGATTACTTAATCAACAATGAGATGCCACTTAAAGGGGTTTGTGTACTGTATGACTATTGGATTCACAATGATCAGGTAAATTATTCTTTATTTCTTGTATGGCTTCTTTTTTGGCAAAATATCACATCATCCAGGTCTGACAGTGCTTTATGCACTTTAATAATCAACAATACTTACAGCTGCCAGTTGATATTCATTTGAGTGTATTACTTATATGAAGAGGTAAAGTGGTCTTGAATCCATGTCACCAATGTGAAATCGTTATACAACTGAGTTAAATTCAACATCTGAATATCACCAGTTAATATAACTGCTCAAATTTGTATATGCAAGTACATGTGAGCTGATTTTTTCACACACACACATATATATATATATATATATATATATATATATACATATATATATATATATACATATATATATATATATATATATATATATATATATATATATATATAGGCATACATCAAATTTTATTGTAAGTAAGGAGAAACCTGCTTTCAGAGAAATAGAAGAAAAGGATTGAGCAAGTCATTCTCCAAATCTTGTGCAGTCATTTCTTTGGAATATTGCATCCTCCAAGTTTCTCAGAATCCTAAAATCCAGATTTAGCCATTCACATCTTTTTCCTTTCCCTAAAAAAATTTTCAGACTATCAATGACTTTAAGGAGAATGGGACAAAGCAGCTGATGGCAATCCTAAAAATTGCTTTCAAGACTGTTTTGAAAACTAGAAGGGACTATGGGATAAGCGTGTGATGTCCCAAGGGGAGCATTTTGAAGGGGACTAAAGCACCATTGTACTAGGTAGGCTATTTTTCCAATGATATTAAATGGTTTGATACTTCCTAAACAGATCTTGTATTGAAGTACATATTAGCTGATTTATTCGCCTACATATCTACATATAGATATGCATTAAATCATATTGAAAGTAGTGAGAAGAAGGAGACCAGTATGCGCACAGCTTTCAGAGGAATAAAAAGTCAAGAGTAAATATATACATGACTTACACAACAGGATTTCTTTAATTCTTTTCTTCATTGTTAACATTAAAAGGGAATGCAGTAGGCTTTCTATGATGGTGTGGGCCTCAGAAAATAAATGCTAGAATAACTCATCCTATGATACTTCAATGCTTGTAATTTTGGCTGATCTCAGGCAATTTCATGATATAAGCTCAAAATTTTGAAAAACAATTCAACATCAACGAATATTGTGTGTCTAATAATGTAAGTACAGTTTTTCCTGCTACCCAAAAGGGGAACTTTTCATAAACTGAAATGGCATGAAGCAAAGAAGCAATTGCCATTAATCTATCGGGGAAAAATCTTTGCACATTTCATAACCAAAGAAATACCTTTCTTTGATGTTTGCCAGTATCATGCCAAGCATAACATCCCTACAAGTTCTCTTGGACATTTCTGATAACTTGAGATATATCACACTTGCTTATACACAAAACAAATCAAGATAAAACACAGTTGTGCACAGAAACAGTTATAACCTCTGGTGGTTTTGTAAAGTGGGAGATACCTGTACACTGTTTATAACAGTCATAGTTTATATGTGAAAGTGAATTAAGCACTTTTATAATGAAGAATAAAAGTTATAATGAACATCAACAAACACAGCAGGGTGCAGACATTGTATGTTGAATAGACAAAGAAATACCAAAATTTGAATGCATATAAAGATGCCAATAGGATCTACCGATCCGAGTGAGACTTATGAGTGATATTTATCAAGAGACATTGTAGGAAGTAAATAAATATGTTGAAGCAATGTTGCCAATGTTCTTTCTATAACATCACATACATACATAGTTTTGCTTCTATAGTGTGTTGGGGCAAAGAACAGTATACTGTCATTTGTAACTTACCTGACTAGAAGTTCTTCGTTTAGATTAAAACACAGGAAGTGTAGATGGAAATTTCATGTATAGCCTTGCTTTGTTTATTGTTTTGTTTTCATCTCCATCAGTCAGTCAATATCAGAGGCACCTTTGAACAATGGTGCTTTGTTCCATTATATACATTTTCACAGTAATGTGGAATCACTTACAAAAGATAACTCATCTCATCGGATGCTGGAGTCTCGTATAAATCATTGAACGTCTCTTTCCTTGCTACCAGACCAGATTTAGTCATGCGCTCTTGAAACTTGTATCTATAATAGATGACCAAATCTCGGTCTAGTGACTACAGGGCCAGCCCAAACCTTCATCAGGCCCTTAGCAGACTTCGATTGGGGAAACTGCCCCACTACTCCCTTGGCTCCTCCATTGCTCTTGTGGACCTACACCCTGGCCATGGAATAAACAGCTACTTAGTTTGCTTATACCTCAGGCTGGCTCAGTGTGACAAGAAGATCATGTTGGTGGCGGCTGTTCTTGGTGCCAAGTTTTTTGGTTTTTTTCCTTGGCAGATCTTTTGTCATTTGTCAAATTTACCGTTCCACTGTTTGTTCTTTTTAACAGTGCAGAGGGCAGTGGCATGGACTTTTGTTGGTGCTGCGTTTGCCGTAGATCATCTGTCAAGGAATTCTGGTTTCACTCTTATGGCACGCATGGCAGGTCCATCTGAGCCAATGTTTGATGGTGTTGGCCTCAGGGCTTTCTCAGCAACTTTGGTGACATAATCCTCCAATTCAATGTTTGTGATTGATTGAATTTTTGCTTTTACTGATGCTAGAAAAGATCCAGCAATTTTTTAGCAAGTTTTTAGCAAGTTTTAGCCCAATCAGTATGTTTTGTATTGAGAGACAAGAACAAAGGTATAATCAGTGGTCAAGACTTGAAGCAGGCATTACTGACAATAAGGCTATATACACTTGATAGATAATTAGATTCCACATAAAGTGTTTTCTACATTTTTTCCCTTGTTTTACATATACTTTTTTTCATTATGGCACAATGTGTATTTTTCTCTTGTTAGGATCAGCAATTGTTGACCATTTGACCGTTTTGGGGATTTAAAAAAAACAAAAGGGTTATATTAACATTGTACCCCGGCAGTGTTGATCAAAGACCACATCCCTTTTAGCTATGATTTTATCACATAGCTTATTTCGTACAAGAAGTTTGTTGTCTTATATAGGGTATTATCATAATATATTGTACATGGATGTTATTTTATACTAAACATTATTTAATATTTTGAAACAGGTCTCACTTGAATGGTTACTGAAAAATGTATATATACCATCATGCTTCCATCAATTAAATTTCTTCTTTTAAATCAGCAAACAGAGTATCCTTATATATATTGTTAAAACGAAACCAACCCATTGTCTGGCAGTTGTAACACTTCAAATATATTTATATATATATATATACACACACACACACACACGCATACACACACACACATATACATATATATATATATATATATATATATATATATATATATATATATATTTATATATATATATAAAATACCCCATTCCTCAACAAAAATTCTACTTCTCCCCTAAGATGTACATGCTTGTCTACAAAGATGTACATTTTCAGTTGATATTAAAACAGATCTGGTTAGTCACTCAATAGAATCCATCATGTGACCATTATCTTTTGGCAGCATGCCAATGATCAATTTGAAAATTGGAAAAAGGCGTGATTAATGAATGATTCTTCTCTTGTCTTTTGTTGAATGCTGCTGGACACAAAATATGCGACCAATTTAGGATGAATTCACATGATGAATTGAGACCCCCCACTAAAAACCTATTTTGTGGGTGGATTTTCAAAAAATAAAAAAAACGCAACTTTTTTTCTTGACATAATAAAGAGGAAATATTCAAAATTTCAGCATTCTAGCTCCATTCATGTGGCCCATATGCATCATATGTACATATATACATTCAAATATATGTACATACACAGCCAGTCAGCCAAACTTGTCAGTGTTGGTAGATTGTTTCTGAGAGAGTGCAAATGAAGCCAACTTGGAGTTTACCGAGGCAGACACCTAATTGAAATGATCTGTAGGGACAAGAGTAATAGCATCTTCCTCACTAAATGCATAAATGGAAGTAGAGGTAACAAGAATGATTGTTAACTTGAAAACATTAACCTTCATTTTTTTCTGCCAATTTTTCATAGCGTGAAAAGCTAAATAGAAAATCATACAAAATGATTATATATAAAACAAGTCTACTCACACCATCATAAAAATAGCATTAGTATACCAATAATTTTGCAGTTATGTTGTAGTTATGGAATATCAAAAGCGATATGATGTACTACCTTTTCTTGTTTCTGCTCAATACTTCATGAATATCAAACTAATGGTAACAATAAGTAAAGATATAAGAAGAATATAGGTATTGACTAATTGTGTATTGTGATTTTTTTTTGTATAAATATTGAAAAGTGCCACACATGCACATTTGCAAACATGCACATGTTTATATGGATAGGTATGGGTTGTTTTCATGGATAGAAAAATGTTTTGTCCCATCCGAAAATTGGCAAATAACATTCTTTTGAATAAATATGGAGTTTCGTTTATGTATTTTCCAATAACATCATTTATTTATCATAAGATAAAATTTTTTCTGGTATGTCATCAGAACAAAGAATTCAATTTTCATACATCATCATGTGATGACAAAAAAAAGTACTCCCCCATGAGAGACTTGGTTAGTCACTCAATAGAAACTGTCACAGACCATCATATTTTGGCAGCATGTTGGGGTTGATCTCTTGAAAAAATGAAGAAAGGGGTGCTCAATGAAAAAGTTACTTCCTTTGCCTTTTCTTGGGCATTGATCTCCGAAAGAGTCTGTATTTTCACAAAACAAGAGTGAAAACTGCTGGAAACCTATTAGGGAAGGAATTTTTAAAAAAACAAAAGAACAATTTTTCTAGACATCATCACTGTCAGTCTGTTTGCATCTGTTGTTGGGCATAGACCTTCCTCAAGTTTCTATGATGTCTTCAAATCATGTATTTTCTCTTATATACTGTGCTGTCTTATGATCTTTACATGTGAGGTTGAGCATGATTCTCTCATGTGCACATTGCGTGGTTCTCAATTTGAGAGTTAATCTCTTGATTAGATTCAATGTTTCAGCTCCGTATGTGACCACCAGTAGGAAACATTGGTTGTATACCCTTCATTTAAGGACTTGTGGGATTTGTGTCTTCTTGAAAGTCGACCTTGTTCTACCAAAAGTTTGCCAACTTAGTGTGATTCTTGGTTTTTCTTCTCCTTCTTTTGATAACTTCATGGAGATTAGCTGTTCTAGATGGATGTAGTGGTCCACACATCATTGTGTCTTTGTCCCCAACATTTTAGCTGTACATAACATTTGTTTTACTGCAGTCCATCAGGAATCCAACTTTGTTGCTACCTTCATTTAGTTTAACAAACATTATTTGGAGATTATGATGGTTCTTAGCAAAGAGGATGATATCAAAGCCTATATGTCTAAATTTTCTAGCTCTATTCATATGGCCTGTACATGAGATACTTACATACATAGCAAGCCAGCTAAACCAACTTTAAAACTGAAGAAACCTACGTTGACCCTTTTATTTTATGGTCTCTAATGACATAGAACAAATCAATAGTATATTCATTAGTATGACAGTCAACAAATAAATAGAAACACATGGTTGGATTTTTGTGAAAATAACATCTATTTTCTAAAGCTACATTCAAAATATTGTCTTCATTTGCCTAGTTGATTTTTGTATATTTCAAGCTGGTACAGATCCAGGGGGTGCCATGGGGATTCATAGCCCCTACTTGAGCAAAGTAAAACAAACTTTTCTCATAAACATCTAGATTAACAAATTAATCCCGAGTTATCATGAATTGAGTTTAAAAACAATAATTTGATTTTTTTCCCATCTTATTCTTAATGATTTTCTTTATTCATTGGTTTGAAGTAAATCTCTTTAATTAATTTGATTTATTTTATTGTCAATACGAGTTCTAAAAAGCAACGACTCAAATGTAAGTGAAAATTACAGATCATATTACTTTCTTGATTTTCATGTTTGGAATTTTTCTTCTTCACAAGATTCCCATTTGGACCCTGACCAAAAACTGCTCAAATCCTGATATTATCCCTGTCAAGGTTGAGATGATGAGCAGTTAAATTCTACGAACCTGTGTCAATGGTAAATAAAGAGTGGCTCAGTTGCCTGGAAAATATTGAGGGGATGTGAAGTAGTGAGGAAGCTGTAAACATTTCAAATGAATAATGTTTGATCTGGTAAAGAAAGCAAATAACCCAGTTTGAATAAGAGGCTTTGAAAGAGAAAGTGAAAGTAGATATGTGAAGGTAAAAGCAGATGGTCACTTATCAGTCAATCAACAGACACAAACATGATGATTTGATAAAAATGAAAAAATCCGTTGCAGAGAGGAGAAAGACATGTCAATAGAAAAGATAGGGAAATCAGAAGTGTAACTATCACTACGACTACTACTACTATTACTTCTAATAATAATGATAATAATAATAATAACAATAATAATAATAATGAAGAAGAGACATAAGTATAGAACTGATCGCAAAATTCAAAGAGATGATCACTGTCACTTCTACAACAATTACAACTACTACTATTATTAGTACTTATAATAGTAATAATATCATTGAAGAATAGATATGATAATAGAAAAGATAGATTGATCACAAATGAATATGACTACTACTGCTACAAATAATACTACTCGTAATATTAATGAAGAATGAGAAAAGACATTGGTAGATCAGAAGTTATTACTGCTACTGCTGCGTATAATAACCATAAAAAGAAACATAATGTGTGAGGATAAGTGAAAAACAGTAAAAAAGATATTGACAAGTGAGAAGGAAATATGAGAAATGATATTCACCGCAAGATATCTATCTATGAATTTATATCGCTTACTTATCCAAAATTCTCAGACATCGATAAAAACAGGAGAATATAAAACATAAATGTACGAAAATTGCTAAATTGATGAGAATAAAAATGACGGCAAATTGATGAAAAATAATAACCAACAAATAAACAAACAGATTTAAAATGACAGAAAAGCTAAGAAGAAAAAATAGAGGAGTGTTCAAGAAAAATGTAAATTCATTTTTGTCTAAAATCTCATTGGAAATGAAAAAAAAAGAAAATACTGTTTGGAGAAAAATGGATTTGAAACGCAATACTTTGAAAGCATTCATTATCCATTTGCATGGCATATGCCACCCCCAGTGTGTAAATCCTGTGACTGACAGGTGATGGTGATGCCAGTATATTTGGGAGGGTGAGGGATATTTATACGCATGGTTTTTGAAAAAAAAATATTTACGATCTTCCCCATGAACTGCATATTAGGTTACTGTACTGAACTGCATTCGTAAACCTAAACATGAAAATCAATAAGCAGTGATGCCTGTTGCTATTTGTACAGAACATTTGCGGCATATCATCCATTGGATGGGGAAGTGTGTGTGAAGCATGTCACCCGAGTTTTAATGATACATTACCCAAACACATTGGTGTTTGATTTTTCCCCAGGCAACAATTATTTGATATGTGTTTTACTGAAGTATGTAACTTCCTTGCTAATATGTATGTATGTTTATATAAAAATACATATATACGCACATACAAATATATATACTTACAATAGTTTGTTTATGAACTCAGTCTACATGTACATCTAAATATCTGTTTCAACTTTTGTGTTTTATATTTTGGTCATATTTTCCCCGAGATCCACTGAATACAAAGTTTTCAGAACTTATTTTTCCAAATCTAATGGCTACTTTTGATGCTATAGCAGAATTGACTGAGAAGATTTTAAAATTTGGGGAGTCAACATTTGAAATAATCTTCATCCATCATCTGGATTAGGTGTAAATTTTTGTTTGATTAGATATTTGCATTTTAGAGCAGGAATCTGGACACATTCATAACAGTTTTCTCTCTCATCTACAATTGTTCCTCCACCCTTCTTTTGTCTCTTATACTCACATACAGACTCAAGCACACAGCATACATATATATATATACACATATATTTGTATATATATATATATGTATATATATATATATATGTGTGTGTGTGTGTATGTGTGTGCGTGTTTGTGTGTGTGTGTGTATACATATTTATATATATATATGTATGTGTGTGTGTATATATATAAGTATATATATATATATATATATATATATGTATACATACATGTATATATGTATATAGATGTATATATATGTATACATACATTTATATATGTATATATATGTATATGTATGTATATATATATGTTTATATATATATATATATATATATATATATATATATATACATATGTGTGTGTGTATATTTTTATATGTATATATATATATATATGTGTGTGTGTATATGTATATGGATATATATATATCTGTATATATACATACATGTGTATACATGTATATATTCATATATGTTTACATATATATGAATATGTATATATATGCATATATATACATATGCATATATCTGTATATATATATGTGTGTGTTTTATATATATATGTGTATATGTGTGTATATATATATTTGTATTTATATGTATATATATATGTATACGTATATATATATATATATATGTATATATATATATACATACATATGAGTGTGTATATGAATATATGTATATATATATATTTATATACATACATATATATATGTGTATATCATAGGATGTGGATTCGCTGCACAGAGTAGTTCACGTGTCTGCCCTCTCTGGGCCTCATCAGCCAAACGAATGTCTGAGTTTTTAGATTCTAGTTTGAGGAATTTGATCAGAATCTTGTGGGTATTGCTTTGAGTGGGAGGAGTTATTCACTTCATCTTATTGTTTTCAATTGTGTGAATATTTTTGTAATTCTAAACATGAAAATAGACTGCGCACACATACGCACACACACACACACATATATATATATATATATATATATATATATATATATATATATTTATATATATATATACATATATATATATATTAATCACCACTACCCAAAACAGACCAGTTTGATCACTATTGCTGGGTTTGGGTTAATCATGTGTTCTTATGAAAATCTATGAGAATGGACCATTTTTTTCTTAAAAGTAAAGTTTTGCCATTGAAGAAAAATTCAGTCACTTTTTAATAAAACCATTCAGATGTGATTGATTGGACATAGATGTTTACAACATTATTAAAAGCTTTGAAGTAGTGAACTATTGAGTTTCAAAGTAATTGAGAAAACAGCTCAAACTCCTCAGAAATATTCGTACAGATTTCTACCAAATACATTGTGACCTCAAGTATCTATCTATCTATCTATCTATCTATCTATCTATTGATCTATCAATCTTGATATATGTATAAATATATATATATATACATATATATATATATATACATGTATATATACATATATATCTATATATACGTATATATATATACATTCATATATGTATATATATATATATATATATATATATACATATATATACATATATATTTACATATATATATATACATTTATATATATATATGTATATATATATATATATATATATATATACATACATATGTAGAGAGAGGGGGAGTGGCATCTGCTGTCTCTTTTTTAGGAGATTGACAAAAAGTTATATAACCAGGTAGGGGGAAGGATATATTCAGAATATATCTTTGCGGTAACCCTGTTTCTAAGAAGAATGATATAATAACTTCATCTTTTTATATGGATACATTAAGTTTGGGTTAAATAAAACTTCTGTACAGCACCAATATCATTAATTAACAATAAGGTTCCAACATCAGAACCTCTTCACCTAAGTGAGGAGGTTTGCCCTGTTTACCTCCCCCACAGCAGACTCCTATGTATAGCTTCTTTGCTGAAAAAGCCTGAAGAACTTTAAATATTAGAAAAATGTGTTTAAAGTTTAGAGAAAGTGAAAACAAACTGATGAAGCCTTTCCATAGATTTCTGTATCTTTGTATTTTGCATCTGCCAAACAGTGTCACTCAAATTGGAATATAATTATATTACTCTCAAATTGTTTTTGCTTTGTCTTTTCAGCTTTGTTAAAAGACATTTAAAGCTGACATTTCAAGGATTTTTTCCTTTTTTTCATTGACTTTCTTCCTTTTGTTTTGGTCATTGTAATTTTCATCTATGACGTCTGTTTTCTTATAGAATTATCAGTTTTGTACGCACAAGGTCTTATTTGATTAGGGACTGAATATTTTCAATGTTTCCATCGAATGTACAATAAAAGTAAAAGTAAAACAAGATTCGGTCAGATACGCAAAGAGAAATTGTTTGATTTTTTTCTCCCTAGACTATTTTTGTGAGTTTGTCTGTTATTTATTGCATTGGAAACAAAACAGAATTGTAAGTCCTCCAATCATGTCAGACCAGAAATTTGTAAGCCAGTAAAAAAAACAAAACCAGAATGTTATAAGATCAAGAATTTCCTTCCCTTCCCAATGCAATCATGTCTGTTTTTTAAGAAAATCTATATGTAAATATACAAATTAGCTTGAGAAAATGTGTTTACATGATGAGTGTCCTGATGCAGTTGACAGTTAGCCAGTGAATGAAGGTGTTAGAGCAAGGTCATTTTTTTGTTGAATACATGACATTCAAGTCTTGTGAAAGAGATTTATACACTTCTTCACCTGCTATGTCCAACTGGTCTTGTCATAAGCATGCAGTGATTGGAAACTAATTGGAAAATGACAATTGAGTAAACGACAAAAATATTATCTGTAACTTACATGAATGAATCACTTTACCATGCACATGAATCAGAACAAATTATCTGAAAAATTATTTAAAGAAACATCAGCACAAGATTTAGGCATTGCTGATCCAATATAACCATAGAGACACAAACACTTTTTGGGAAAAAAAAAAAATTTGTCTAGATGGTGCCTAATGGTGTACTCATGCAAAAACTCTAAGTTGTAGCCCTATGATGTGACCTTGAGTGCCTGGAGACCCACAGAGACACACAGAGTTAAATCTGCAGGTTATTCAGTTGAGCCAGCTATTTGTAGGGCTACAGAGATTCAATATAAGGTTTATCATTGATATCCACATTCCCTGACAAACACTGAATCAATTACATTCCATAAGTGTTCACTTCAATTACAATATGTCCAAATTTGAAATTTTATTTGGAAATTATTTCAACTTCTTGGGTTTTCACCATCGCCGTTTAGGGCTCAAAATATTACTTCTAATCATATCAAATCTGCATGAAAAATGCATTTACAAAGTAAATCTTCCTCTTTTAGCATTACTTTATGTTATAAAAAATATTTCATGTGTAAGAATCTAATAATTAAGGACTAATTCTTATGTCACTTCCACATTATTATTTGTGTCTCAATATTAGGTTAGTAACGTCAATATATAGAGTCCAACTGTGGTTTATTTTTTGGTTTGAAAATTCATACTCTAACATTTGGTGTCCAAGATCTTTCCCAAAATGCTTGTTTAGAGAAGTTGCACTGTTTAGGAACGGCTGTAATATGATTTTATCTGGACAGATGATACACATTCAGTCTTGGTTGATGGTGTGCAGACCTCAGGTTATCCTGTATATTACCATTGAAACAAGGCCTCTGGGTTCCCTGAATGCTCCATCCTATTATGACTGAAGTTTTGTCACTGAGAAAAGAATGGTTGAGTGAAAAGGTGGACAATGCATTCTCCTGAAATAACCAACACAAGTGGATTGAGACAAAATGCCATCTCTGTATTCTGTCACTTTTGGAGGTTTTTGTCATTTAGCAACATATAAATTGAAATCTATGCCTTTGGCTTCCTTTATCTCTGATTTGAATAATCTCCACTTCCAACCTGTCCGCTGCCACGGATGAGATATTTCATCTTTGCAGGTTGTCAGTTTGATGCCATGGACAAGATAACTTGTCTTGCAATAATGTCTTATCTTTTTGCAACATGGTTAAACTCCTCTAGGAATTGTGAAGTACGTTTACAAAATGCAAAATAGCGAAAGAGTCGATATAAATGTCCAGAGTGTTAGATGGCCTTTCACGCAGATCCATCTTTCAAGACATTTTATATTCATCTAAATTATTAGAATATTTTATTCAATACATTTATGTATACATTAGATCTATTTGATATTCTGTTATATATAATACAGGTATACAAGGTCTTATGATTTAATGGGTTTTTTTTCAGCTTGTACTTAGTTACATCAATTTGTAAAGCAATATCTTAACTGTCCTATATTAAAACCATACTAATCAAGATATTACTGTTGTTTAATTTCATGAAAATAAAATTGATTTTTAAGAACGCTATTGAGATACATTTTTTTCTCATCAGATGGAGAATCATGAATTATATAAGCAACTAACAAATTGCAATGCAGATAAGAATAGTCATAAAAATCAAAAATCAAAATCGTGGAGCAGTTCGAACTCTCTCTGAATTTTTACTAGTGAAACCCAGCAAAGGACTTAGAACATCAAACATATAGTTGGCAGTGAATGGGTTAAAAATAAGATGCTTTGAGGTTAAAACAAATTCCCCTTAGACATCACTAGATGAAAATAATGGAATAAAATCAGTGAAAAAGTATCAATTAATTTCATTTTCTTTGCACTGAATGATTTCACCCTAACATTCAAATAACTGAATAACTATGTATTTGAGAGGAAGTTTTCTTCGCATGGATAACCTTCAGAAGAAAAAAATGCTGCACTACGCTTCAGACAGTCCCAAAGAGTCTAGGTTGATCATCAGCTATCATGTGATCCACATCTTACATTTGCATCTATGGGCTGGTGATCTTATGGATGCTTAAAGAGGTCTGAGGAATTCAGATAATCATTGTTAAATTCTCTTGACATTTACCCTTCATCTATATTTCTTTAAAAAGATAAGAATTCTTTGACAGCCTTAGGCAATATTTCTGCGTGGTTGTTAGGGGTTCTGCCAAATTTTTTATACATTTATAAAAAAAAACCCTAACTTTTGCTTCATTCAACGTTTTTTTAAATTCTTTATATTAGGAGTAACGGTTGCTATCTTGATGACATTTGACATGAGAAACATCAGAACTTTTACCAACCAACAAGAAAACCGGAGGTTGTCATTTTTTGCTATCATTATAAATATTAGTTTTTAAAAATTTCTAGGAAAAGCTACAATCTTGGATATTAAAGTACTTACGCCTCGGAATGGATGTGTGTCTGTGCATAGAGGGGGGTATGATTCCTCCCATGATCAGGCCTTCTCATCTAGGGTGAGGGTGTTTGAAAGTAGGAAGCGTATAGTCAATAAAGGATAATAGTGTTTTACAATTGTTTTCTGTAACCTCCACTCAACGTACCTGTATAAAAAGATGGTATTATCCTTTGCTGGTAACAAAGTTACTACTTAGGATACATCCTTTTGCCCCCTCCCTCGGAAATATATCTCCTATTCAGAAAAGTGGCAACAGTTCTGGGTTACTTTATATTTATTGATTTTTATCAATTTACATCATCAGTAGTTTATAATATAACACATGATATAAATTTTTGAACACGCTGATGTGTCGTTAGCTTTACGTATGATATTTTAATGCCAGGGTTCCTTGAGATATAAAAGTCATGTCAAGGGTTCTTCCAGTTTAAAAAGATTGGTTTAAGTACAATATCTTTCCTTTTGTATTTTAAAAAGTAAAAAGTCTCTTTGGCAATATTTTGAATTCTGTTGACTCTACATTGACCCAGAGCTTAAAGTGCCTTTTTGAGGACTGACTGCATTATGTAGTTCTCTCACTTTCCCAGTATAAAGACAGCTTTTTAGTTATACTCTTTCACTTATGTACAAAAAGTATATTTTTATAGGTATGAGAGGGGAGAAAAAAAGGTTGTCTTGCCTCCCATAGAGTGCACTAGACACATCATTCAGTTTGATAAGTCAGAATCTATTAGAATATTAATGATCTACGATTTACATTTGAGCTGAAATATTCCCCCAAGGAACTTTTGAAGAAATATCAGAAGGCAAAAACAGATAAAAGAAAGGTGAAAATCCTATATCATATATATATATATATATATATATATATATGTATATATATTGGATGGGATAATGGAAAGTCAATAGCCACACTGAAGAAATGTAATACATCGAAACAGCTGTCAGAGGATGACAAAGTATAATATATCATTGATGTATATATATTGATTTATTAAACCGATGATTAATATTAAAAACAATGAACAAAAACTGTCAACGTAGGTTTCTTCAGTTTTCAAGTCTGGTTGGCTAGCTATGTATATATAATGCATACAGACTGTGCAAATGGAGCTATAGGGCAGAAAATTTCAAATCTAACTTTTTATCCCCAGAAAAAACTTTTTTTATTTCTTTCAAAATTGCCACCCAAAATATTTCGATAGTGAAGGTTCAGTTTACAAAGATATTGTTCATAGCTTTTTATTGATTGACTTACCAGACTTGTGTTGCTTTTTTGTTTACTAATATATTTTGATTCATTTTCTGCCTTTAATTAAACCATCCACTTGGATATCCCCTTGGATAATGATTAGTATGTTTGCCTCACATGCGGAAGGGTTCAATTCTGGGTATGAGTGAAGAAAACTCTGGAAAACTTTTCAGTAGGACAATTTTCTCTGAGTACTCAGCAGCTAATCAAGTACACTCTAAGCTGTGTGATTAGTTCAAAAGAACAAATCGTGCACCGTAATCTTTTAATCTACAAATTATAACCCTACGTCAAAACAGGTCTGGTTAATCAATCAATAGAAACTGTCATATAATCAAAGTTTTTTGACTGTATGCTGTGTTGAAAAGGGGTAATCAGTGAAGAAGTTACTTCTCTCAACTTTTGTTGGGCATTGATCAGTAAGAAAGTTTGAATTTTCAAGAAAATGTATGAATGATGCTGGACATAAACTACAGGATCAATCTAACATAAACACAAATAGCAAATTGAACCCCCTCTAAAAACCTACTTAGGGGAGCTCTAGATATAAGAAGGACTAAACGTTCACGTTTTCAGCCCTGTAGTTCCATTAGTGTGATCTATAGAAGTGATATATACATGAATACATAGCCTGCTAGCCAGCCAGTCAGCCACACAAAGCTCAGTAGCACCTTTTTCAACTTGAGCCCCAGGAATGTGCCATAAATGCCATGCCTTAGGTAAGCCACTGTATAGAATACTAATGAATTACAAAATTAGAGAGTATGTGATTATGTATGGAAATTGCAATGAAGACCACAATCAGATAAGGAATATGAAGATAGCGATAACAATGAACAATGGTCTTTTTCTAAATTACTAATATCCTAGGGTAGTATCCATCGGAAATGACGTGAGTTTTTACATATGTATAAGTTATATAAACATGACTTTTTTTTTTAAATTACTTAATCGAAATCAGTCACTGGATCCATTTTGAAATCTAGTCAATTGTTTCTTTGCCCGTTACCCACCCTGACACAAAATTTCGGACAAATTCATTAAAAATATTTTAGATATTACGAGGGCAAACAAACATGAATGATTTTATATTTCAGACTGTTGCTTTGAAGTGAAAAAATTATTGAAAGAACAACTGGATATAGACCAAAATTCAATCAATACTTCTGAAGCTTATGTCAAGCCCTTTTACTAGATGCCTTTGAAACTCATGGAAAACTTTTGGAGATATTGTGTCGAAGAAAATTATATCTTCCAATTCAAAAGGATTCTGGATTTGCTCTGAAATTTATCATTTCTTTCTAAGCCTACCCTTCCATTAAATGCCATTGGAATTCATAAAGAACTTTTTGAAAAATTATGTTGACAAACAGACTGACAACAAACAAAGATGAGTGAATGCACACACCTCTTCCAACTTCATTGGCAGAGATGAATAAGTTGGGAGTCTTCATATTTCAAGCAAAACATTCTTTGTTGCTGGCGTAGTTCATGCTAGGAGCATTTTCTTTTGTTGGGGTGTGTATCAGCATTTGATTTTATTGCATAGCTTGAGGCATGTTTACAGCATTTTCACAGCCTGTCAGCATTGTTTAACACTTGAGGGTGACAGCCTGAACCAATTTACCTCCTGCCTGTGGAGATGCTGTTCAGCCGGAGT
>OY735218.1:51446180-51476180 GCA_963457665.1 Thysanoteuthis rhombus
CTCTTTAAGTTTCATACTCTGTATCCCTCTCTCTTTCACGTTTTCTCTCTCTCTCTCTCTCTTGCATTCTCTTTCTCTTCCACACTTCCCTCCTCTCTCTCCAGTCTTCTCTCTCACTCTTTCACATGTCCTATCTCTCTCTCTGGCGTTCTCTTTCTCTTTAACACTTTCTCTCTCTCTCTCTTTCACACTTCCTATTTCTCTCTCTCTCACACACTCTCTTCCTCTTCCACACTTTCTCTCTCTTTCACACCACACTTTCCATCCCCCCCCTCTCTCTCTCTCTCTGGCATTCTCTTTCTTTCTAACACTTTCTCTCTCTCTTTCACATACACTCTCTCCGTCTTCCACACTGTCTCTTTCTTAAATATTTTCTCTCAATCCCTCTTTCTTACATTTTCTCTCTCTTTAGCAATTTTTCTTTCTTTCTCCCTTTCACAATTTCTCACTCACTTTTACGCTTTGTTGCATTCTCTTTCTCTTTCCTATTGTCTCTCTGGCCTTCTCTTTCTTTCTCATACTTCCTGCTCTCAGATTCTCTCTTTTTCATGTCATCTTGAGATCGAAACATGAAGATGAAAAATGAGATGAAACCGACACCCTCTGATCCCACCTCACACAGACCTATCTCATTTCAAATGAAATGTTACTCTCATCTACACGGATACAAACACCTCCCCTACCGCTCTTTCTAAACAACACAGAAATATCCCCATTTCTTTACTCAGCATCAAATTATGTAAACAGCAAAATTTTCGGTAAAATGCTGCAAATATTTTCTCCGAAAAAGGTGACTGGTTACTGTTGAAATGCATCAAAATATGCCCAAAGAATCATGAAAAATTTTCAGTTATGTAACCTACTTTCTCTTGAGTTTTTCTGTGCAGCTTCCAATTATCACTTTCATCAACATATATATATATATATATATTTATATATATATATATATATATATATATATATATATATATATATATATATATATATAAAGATTTATTTGTGTGCATATATGTACATGTCAGTATATAGGTATGCTTTGACATGTATGAGTTTATGTTTTTACAAGTGTGAGTATATATACTTATACACATCTGTCTATGAGAGAGCTTTGAGAATAGAATGTCATAAAATTGAACAGATAAAATGATTTTAGATTCTGATGAAGGATCATGAAAACCATTGACATAAACATGGACCAGGCTTTTATTTATATGATCTCTTCACTCGTTTTATTGCAGTTTCATGTTGGTGTGATGTCACAAACTGATCCTTAGTATCGAGTGCAAATAAGGTTAATGTCTCCTGCTATAATTCAATGTAGCCACTAGGTTAAACCCTTCAACATAAACTTACATCGAAAGGATTAGTTCAATTACAAAGTCTTTGTTTGTTGGGATGTGCAGGTGATATAACGGTTAACAACACAAAAAATGGAATCAAGTAACTGAGTTCAAACCCAGGCTGGGATAGTTTGTAATCAATTTGCACTAATGTCTTGGGAAAGACATAAATCTACCTCTTCCCTCATCAATGGATAAAAAGCATTGGTGCCCATTTAGCACTATAAATTTGGCTAGCACCTCAGATCCTAAAAATCCCACAATTGCTTTAAAAATCATTTGGTCTCCCTGAAGGTTTCTATCCAAATATCTTATCTAGTTTTCATTCAAGATAACTGCATTTTTTCTCATTAATGATTGTAGCATTTTATACACGTTTTTTTTCATTCATTTCATTCATCAAGCAAGCAATTACCCCTCAATGACGTGTTGAGTGCGGCTGACATTTGGCTCCAGTTCATATGGGTCATTTGTGAGTTACCCTTATTACACCAAGTTTTTTATTTTTATTTTTTTTCAGAAGCTAAAAATAAGGGGTTTTTTGTAAAAGAATCTACAGGCATACGATCGATTTGGTTAGCCTCTCTAGTTTTTTCTGCAGTCTATGTTTGAATTGAGCAAACGTTTCAGCTGACACTGTAGACTCTGATAGTCTATTCCAATAATAGATAATAACTGTGGCAGGAAAAAAATGACCACCAACTCCTGTATCTTGGTGAACTTTCAATTTGTAGCTATGCCCATGAGTATGCGTGATAACACTTAGCTGATAACAAAAAGAAACTGTAATATTTGTTTAGAATACTTTCAAGTGAGAATTAGGAATTACAATAAGTCTTGTCAAGAGTTATTATGTGACAAATAAGATATCCTGTGAAAATGAGTTCCACAAAAGATATGGAATCACTTTAGAGATCTTTGGCCCTCTGTCTTCATGTGCCAACATTAAGAGTGTGAAATTTCCCTTTGGCATCTTGACAATGATGGACAACTTTCCATTTGGTAAGATAAGTTGAGCAACCTTTGGGCCAAGATTAAGCCTGATTTATATGTTTCCAATGTCATATGTGGCTTTGAGTTGAGCAAGTCAAGCTCAGGTCATTCTCAAGTATTAGATTAAACCTAAACAAACAATAAATAGATAAAACCTTTCCATTTGGTTCTTGAGAAATGAAGCAGAGAAGTTTAGCCTAAAAGCTTTTCTTTCTGACAAAAAGGGAAAACAGGCATCACTCAGAATTGAGGTAATGTTCATGTTTCTTTTTTTCTTTTCTTTTTTTCACAATATATAAAGAGTACTCTCAGTGATTTTTGGATCATAAGTCCATGTGGCAGATTTCATGTTCTGGTTAACAATCGGGTCCCATGTCAAGTACTTAGCTAATTCAGCCACTATTTGGAGATGTATTTGCACAAATAAGCAATATATATACGTAATTATTTTCATGTCCACTGCTGGACAAAAGTCTTACTGTCTCCTTAAATGATGGCAATGATTTACTAACCTCTGTCATGTCTTACCAGTGGAACTTTCTATCTCGTCACCTATTTATGCCTGGTCTTTTCCTACTGCATTTACTTTATTATGGGTACCAATTGTTTAAACCTTTTGCTCCATCTGTCGTCCCTTCTTTTTGCCATGTGTCCAGCCCATCTCTATTTTCTCACTTCATTATTTGTATAATATTCTTTACCCTGGAATCACCATGTTGATCTTTTTCTATATGTTAGAATTATTCCTCGCATCACTCTTTCCATTGCCCTCTGAGCGGTACTGATTTGGTTTTCAGTTTGTAAGACTTGGTCTCTCTCCCTATGAATGACCAATATCTTTTTGGTTATAAAAGCCATAAAAAATGGATTTTGAAAGTTTAAGAGCCTTTATTTCATGCAATGTGATAGCCCCATGTGAGGTTGGGCATGATTCTCTCATGTGCTCATTGCATGGTTCTCAGTTCAAGGGTCAGTCTTTGGGTTTGGTTCCATATTTCAGCTCCATAGATGATTATCAATTGGATGCATTAGTTGTAGACTTTTTAGCACAAGCAGAATTTGGGGGGAAGGATGAGCTTGCTAAAAGTTTGCCTACTTACTGAGATTCTTCATTTGATTTCTTCTTCTTTTGATGGTTTCATGGTGATTTGTTGTCCTGGGTAGACGTAGTGGTCTACTTTCTCCAGTTCTTTGTCTTTGAGTTTGAATTTTGATTATAGAATCCATTAGAAAACTTGAATGACAATAGGCTAGTCATGTTGTGAGAATGTTGGACATCACTATTCACAACATGAATTCCCAGAAATCACATGTGAAACCAGGTCCGACAAACTATAAGATGGCATGACAAACTAGATAAGTTCAGAAAGTACTGGCTCCATGACGCCTACAATAGAGAGGTCTGGCAAATCTTGGGGAGGGTCTATGTCCAATGACATACTCTATAAGGCTGCTGCTGCTGATGATGATGATTCTGTTCCATTCCGTTGACTGTCTTGTGGTAGGAGGAGGCATGCAAGGTATTCCCCACTTCTCGGGGGTTTGCTTCACACCACTATTTGATTTTCCAAAAAATGGTGACAAAGGAAAATAGCGTTCAGCATTTGTTTTGAAGTAAGCTATTATAGAGGTAGTGCATACTCTCTCCTTCTCTTTCTTATGTCCGATTTTCATCAATGGCAGCCCTTCATACCATAATTCCCATCTCTTGGGTCTATGAATGCTCATAACTTCTCCAGATATAATTTACTGGTAATTGCTTCTTCATCTCATGCCATTGTGGTCTACAAAAGACTTTTATAGCAATGCTCTAATTTCTGAGTACAAGAAAACTATATGTTCAAAAATGAAATATAATATTATCACCTGATAGCATCTATCAAAAATAAAATGATTATTATATTTTGCTAATTGTGACAGATGTGTAAAAATTATTCTAATTATATCTACTTCCTAGTGGTGACTTTAGTTCAATATTTGTAACAGTACATTCTCATAAGCAGTTACTCCCTCCCCCCAGCTTATACACCGATGTACATTGTTCACTTATATGGGAAAAGCCTGTGATACATGTAGCTTTGTTTAACCCTTTAGAAATACCTGGGACATGTATATCCTGGGGTTTCCCTGACTGCAGGGGAATGTATGTACAGTGGATCTCTCCCAGAAGTTTATTTGGACTTTTTGATACAAGCTTTGAACACGTTAATTGCTCAGTATTCGTAATTCAACATTGTTAATTTGTTTTGGGAATAGACTGTAAGGAATGTATCTTTGGTCGACTTGAAACACATTAGATCAACACAAACACCCCTAAATGGCAACGTATGTGTCATGACTTTGCTTTACAGATGGAGATTTGGGAGGGTTTTTATATATTGCAGGCCATCAGTTGCCAGCAAGGCCTGAAAATGTAATAGCCCTCAGACCGATGCAATAGAGTTTGAGATAAGGCAGAGAGTGAGCATGACTAATCCCATCCTTTAAATAAAGGATTTGCATGCCATTGCCCACCAATGCAGGATGATAGGAGTAAAGTCCTGAGGTTGTGGTCTTCTTTCATTTAGGCCAATGCCACAGCCAGCTGTATAAGTTTTTGTATGGCCTGTCATGGATTAACCACAAGGAAAAATAAGCTTGGGCTTAGGGCATCAAAAGAGACGGTACACCACAGGTTTCTTGCAGTCTCCCACTTTAAATCATTATGAGTTGTTTAAATCGTTTAACATGAAAGTTTAAATATGAAATTGAATTTTTTCTTCTGTACATAGATTTAATTAAAACATTCAAATAGTTCACCATCCACACAAACTCTATTGAAGAAAACTGGTTATAATGCATGCGCTGGTTTTGTTTGTAAAGATTTGGTTTAGTTAAGTGGTATATTTTGGGGCAAAAATGTATTTCATTTATCGTATTTTGATGTCTTATAAACGAATATGACCGTCATATCTTTGAGAATTTTTCACTTTTGAAATTCTTGTCAGTTAAGCAGTAGGAGGACTGAAATTGGATTTTGGGGTGGTGCTCAGGGCATCCCACCTTGATCCCTGATGGTTTTCAACATACAGATTTTTTAATCTTACAAACACCATTGTTACTTTTCATCAAATCTTGGAATGATAGTCAAAACAGTCAACATTGGTTTCTTCAGTTTTCAAGTTGGTTCAGCTGATTGGCTATGTATGTGAGAAATGTATAGGCTGCAACAAAGTAGCCAGATAGTTGGAAATCAAAATGATTACTCCTTTAAATTCCTCCCAAGTCAAAGAGGTTTTAAATTGGGGGCTCAATTTTCTATGTAAGTTGGTACCACATTGATCCATCAGCTTGTGTCTATTTTTAGTGATCACTAACCAACAAAAGGCAAGAGTTGTAACTTATTCATTGATCACCCTTTTTTCTTCAATTTTTTAATTGAATAACCTCAACTTGACATGTGTGTCGTCCCCACATTTTAAAGACATACAAATACACTATCCGAATAAAAAGGCATCCATAGTCAAGACCCAATTTTGGATGAACTATGCAGGTCATGATATTTTTGAGGACAATTTTCCATGTAACCGAAATAAGATAAGTCAAGGTTGCCAATTCTAAATCTGCAGTTTGCCATTCACCATATCTTACCATTATTACAGGAGAGCTCATCCCACATCAAAGCTAAAATTGAATTAGCTAAATTGTACACCTGTGATTCTGAATGTGGTATCCACTTATGGTACCTTTTGCTGTTGGGATTGTTCCCTGTTCAGCTTTTATCCATCCTCAGCAATCAAAATAATTCTCCTTGGGCTGTAAATAGCCCTGTTTTTAAGAAAAAAGCTTTTTTCCAGGAGAACGCAAGTTGAAAATTTTGTGGTTGAGATTATCACCTCACCAAGTCGATTGGTGAGGCCTGAACTTACATAGTTCGCTAAACTTGAAAACAGAAGAAACCTATGTTGACAGTTTTCTGAAAACAAAACTTACCTTTGAAAAGCAGATTATCTTTATAAGAATAAATTATAAATTTTAATCATCCTGTCCTTTCCATATTGACAGTGATACATGGTTTGATTCTAAAGTTTCTTTTCCCCTTGATTAACTTCTGCATTATTTAAAATGGCTCGATTTTTTTATCTTGCCAGGTTTGTCATTGTAGTTAATTTCCCAAACTTATAAATGTATTCATTCTAATTAAGGGAATTAATTAAGAGATACTGATGAAAGTCAGTATCTCATTAATAAAAATAGATAATTAGTTCGGAGAAAAAGAAAGATTTTATGGTGAAGGTGCTAACATGTTCAAGGGAGATAATTCATACTTGATGTTGGACTTATGGAAATTAATCTATTATGAAATTTGTACAGCCTAACCCCACTTCTCCGCGATTAATTTGTCTCAATTTTACTCGCATTAACCGATGAAAGAAAGATCTTATTGTTATTGATGTACAAGCCAGGGGGCGAATGTACCCACAAGCAAAACTATAAAATTTGGGGCAAATCAGTATAAATTGGGTTTAAGGATGTAAATTTTCAGGTAGTAAGAGATCCAATACACTTACACTCATGCTAACTGAATAATTACATGCATAAACAGGAATGGTCACAGTTTAACAAATTGCAGTAACTGAATTTCACATTGATTGAAGTAGCATGAAACGAAGTTTGCAAATAAAATGAATTAAGAGCCTATTGAAAGACAACAAACACATATGCACATACATGGAGCATATGCATAAATGCCTCCAAATATTTATTGATCAATACGTGAGAAAGTAACCAGTCTAGGAGAATAAAAAAAACTCTGTTGTGGTTTGACACCCAATTTGCAGCCAAGCTGATGCCTGCCTATCACTCTCTGCTTTCTGCATCAGCGAGGGTAAGAGGGGCTTTCTGATGACTGGGCATCTCAGAATCTTTATATGCTTCACCTAGGCATGCGCAAGTGGCTGGGAGCATGGTAGGTTGATGTAGAACGGAGGTCATTCAATATGTTTATATTTATGCAAATGCATATATAATGATTGGGTTATTCATGCATGAATATATATTAATAACTTTAATTCACTGATAAAGGAAAATCAATTTTGTCAGAAATTACAATGTGTCGGACGATCAGACAAATGGCTCACAAGGGGTGTTTGGAGGACTCCTGCGCACTGCAACTTTTTGAGACTCAATAACTATTCATATTGAGTCCCCTGATTATAATTCTAGTACATTAGACACAGTGATATATATGCAGTTTGTTTGCTTTTTAATTAGATATCCATTTATCGGAATCCATAGCAAAATAGGTCAAAAACTGGTCCTCGAAATCCTTCACTTTGATTAAGGGTATACCTAAAGATTTTTATTGGTATGGTACAGGCCGCTAATCTTCCAACCAAGTAGGCATAACAGCATCGAAAAATGGTGTGGGAAAGGTTTTCCGTGCCTAGGACAAAGACATCACCCGGCAGCAGTTGCATTATGTCCTAGAGCAGGACAAAATTATTTATTGGCATTATAGGCCGGAAGAAATGTTGCACCTTTTCCCACCTATGCCTGGGGGCAACTGCCCCCTCTTATTATGCTTCTGCCCTTAATGCTGACAAATAGTGTGTGCAGCCCAAATAAAAAAAATGTATCACCAAGTGTAGTTTGTTATTTTTAGTTGAAAACAGTCTTCAAAAATGGTCAAGATTAGCTAAATCTCTAATATATATATATATACACATTACAGCCTATTCATTAAATGAAATGACTATGTATAAACTGAGACTCTTAGACGAATTATTTGAAATTGAGCAATCAGCCAGATCTAATTGAAATACAGCTAATTTGCTGATAGAACATTTGGGAGGGGGGCACCCTCTGCACCCCTTGGTAAGCCCCTGACTTTAAATGCAATTTTCCTGTCAGTCCTAACCGAAGAAATAGTGTAATATTTTAGCATCAATAAAACCACCATCTGCAGATGACAAACTGCTAAAATTGTATCAAAAATTTTGCTGGTATCGTCCCATTAGAAAAATGATATTTGATGTTGCTTTAAAAACAGCATCTGTCTCTGAAGTTGGTTCAATTTTTTTATTTCCTTTTAAGATATTATTTTAATATGAGAGAAACTTCAGTGGTATCTGCTGCATAAGTCATTTATGCTTGTATGTGCAGCTTTTCAAGTTAAAATAAAGATAAAAGTAAAACTAATGTAGACATTTTTCTTCCAAATGTTCACAATACAACCAATATTCTATTTGTTTAATTTTTTACAGCAGACAGCATAATCTGATGATTAGTTTAAAAAGGAGAATTTGCGGCAAAGTACGTTTTCCCCATTGTTTGGTAATGATCAAGTCTCATTCAAAAGATTTATTGGCTTGAATTTTATCTATACAATGCTATAGACAAAGATAGTTGTTCAGTGTTTGAAAATATGCATCTGTGTTAACATAGAGATCTTTATGTTTGATATTATTCAAAATTACATTCGATTCATCTCAAGAAAATGTCACCTCTGAAACTAGACATCATCATCATCATCAGTCTTATAAGATCCGTTGTTGGACATAGACCTTATCCAGGATCCGCCACAATTCTCTATCATGGGCATAGCGGAGCCAGTATTTTCTAAATTTATCTAGTTTATCTCTCCATCTTGTATTCTGTCGGCCTTGGTTTCACATGTGATCTTTTGGTGATCTGCAATCCTTGCAACATGACCAGCCCATTGCCATTTAAGTTTTTTAATAGATTCTATGATGTCTTGGACTCCCATTTTCCTCCTGATATACTGTGCTGTCTTATGATCTCTCCATATAAGATTGAGCATGATTCTCTCTTGTGCGCGTTGCATGCTTCTCAGTTTGCGGGTCTGTCTCCTGGTTAGGTTCCATGTTTCAGCTGCATAAGTGACTATCGGGAGGATGCATTGGTTGTATACTCTTCTTTTCAGGATTATTGGGATCATCTGGTTTTTGAAGGTTGAGCTTGCTCTGTCAAAGGCTTGCCATCCTAAAGTCAGCCTACACATGGATTTCAGCAACTAGGCATACACTTCATTATATCAAATTATTGCATACACTCTCTGAACATATATTAAAAAATGGATCTATGTATACCAATAACTATAGATGTTTATGTGATGATTAACGAATTATTTGACACTAACAACTGATTATTTTACAATTAAAATAATTTATGAACAAATTGATTTTTATACCAGAGACTAAATCCTCAATTGCCATATGATAATTAAACTTAGTTATGGGGCATCACCTTCTGAATTGTCTTACCTTTGGCATAAATACTGGATATAGATGTTGGTTTCCCCTGCTTTCCACATGTAGATCATTCTAATAAAAAACTTTCAGAAGCCAAAATGGCATACAACAAGGAAGCTTTTATCATTGATTTATGGAAAAAAAATTTTTGAGCTTTCCGAAACCCCTAAAATATTTCAGGCTGGGTATAGGAGACTGGAGTGTTGATAAAAAGAAGAAGACAGTATGCACTGTCTCTATAACAGTTTGCTACAAAACAAACACTGGAAGCTATTTTTGCTTTTTGTCTCTTTTTCATAAAAGTGAGAAAGTGATGTAAGGTGAGCTTTCTAAAAGTGAGGAATACCTGTTAATGTTAATTGTGACTCAGTATTTCTTAAGGTAACAATTTAATGAGCACTCTATGATCTGTCACTGACTGAGAGGATAACAAAAAAGCATTTTGTTATTTGGTCTATACAAGCATGCAGATGTCTGTAATGGTCTCATTGAGAAGTCCTTCATTTGAAGTAAAAGTATTTCGGAAAAAAAACTTACATGTAAAACCTTTTTATATTTTTTGTTCTTGTCTCACTGCTATGTACTGAGTTTATTTCTCTTGAAATGTTTGGTGTACCTGATAACCTTTCATGCAGAACTTTGAATCAGAATGAGGAGTGTATCGTTTACACATCTCAGTAAGGGAGGCCTGACAGAGGTTTGTTGTTGCTGTATATTGGTTAGTTTGTTGTTGCTGGTTAGAAATGGGTTTAATTTCTAACTGGGTTGCCAGCAATAAAGCTGAAGGAACAAACAAAAATGTGTGTGTTTAGTCCAATGGTTTCTGGCTGAAAGAGACTGACCCTCCCAACTGAAAATAGGGCTCCTCCTGCTTGCTCCCATTTAGCACATAAGGCTTGTGATCCTTCTTTCTGCATAATGCAGTCAGCAATTATCTGCCCTTTATTTAGACAGACAAAAATAGAATATCCGAACATTACAGGATTTGATGAGCAAAATAGATCTTGAGCTGAAGTAACATATATTTACATTCCTTTTCTGTAATATTGACAATTTCCCCCGAGCCTGAAATGTTTCAAAGACGTTTAGAAACTAGGAAGCACACACCATGCAACAGGCGCAGGCAAGAATCTCACATTACATAGAGAAACAACAAGACGGCACAGTATATTAGAAAACAAACAGATGTCTGAGATATCATGGAAAGAATTGGAAAACTCAAATTGCAATGGGCAGATCATGTTGCAAGAATGGCAGACAACCATTAGAAACCACAGCTCAAAATGTAGATCATATACAAAACTGTGGCCTGCAAAAAAAAAGACAAACTCGAAAAGTTCAGAAAATACTTGCTGCACAATGCCAATGATAGAGAATTCCGGTTAAATCTTGGGGAAGGTCTATGTCCAATGTTGGACGCTAAATCACTGATAATCCTCATATGTTCTCTCCTTTATTACTATTCTCTTCTCTTCAAAGGGGTGCATATATCATAAGGGTTAATGGTTCAGACAATGGAATCAGTGAGCTGACTTCAAACTTGGTCAGGATTGTTTATATCCACTTGTACCAATTCACTTGTGAAGAGTTTTGATGTCCTGGCAGCTCCTGCTGACAAACTGATGCCAAACATATTGCACTCAACTTTTATTTAGATTACATCAGCAAAGCCGAGAGGGAGATTCTGTCAATTGGGCAACCCTGGATCTCTTTTTGTTCCGCACAGGTTCACGCCCTGGAGAGGTCAACAGTGCTTTTCCATTTTCTATCTTGGCAGGGAGGAAAGCTTCTCTCTCATTCATTCAAGTCTAAACCTGGAGTCAACTTGGTTTTTCTACTGTACAAAAACAATCCTCACCAAATTTTAGGGGGTGAAAATTATTATTTCCGTACTGTGATTTGAAATTCATGTTGGAAATACACAAGGATTATTTCATTCTAATAAAAGAATACATCTTTAGAATAAGAATTTTCTCTCCTGTCTGAGCCAAACTGAAATATCTTAAATATCTACAAAATTTATCTCACAGATACAAGGGACTTTTCTGATTCTGATGAATTAAATTTATATTTAAAAAAATACACTTTTATAACCTTTTCTATTCATGCATACAATGCAAAAGTTGCAGTAATCATCTTCTCTTGACCTTGCCTGCCAGGCTTGTTCATACCATTTAATTTTTTGCATATGGAAGATTTATCAACAGGAAGCTATACATTGTTTAAAGGTCTTTTAATGGAAGCAATGGAAAATATCAAGTTCTAAGTGAGATAGGATGCTGAAATGGACATTTTATCAAAAAAGAAAGATTTTCTAAACAAAAAATGTTTTGCAGATTTTCTCAAAAGATTTTGAAGGGTTTTGATGTTGTATCTTAAATTTTTGTCATTGAACTGTATACCTTTCTACAATTAGGATTTCTTTGAATAAATTTTGATAATGTTTTTTTTTTCTTTCTTTTATCGCTCTCAATAGGAAATAAGAAAGGTAAGTCTTCATTCTTCATCTAAATTTTAAAAAGACTGTCCTATTTAACTTCAACTTTGAAGGTCATGAAAAACCAGAATGTCTTAAATTCATAAACTGCTTAATATCACTCCTGAACACAATGGAACTTTTCAATGTATGGAATTCAAAAAATGAAATTCTTTTGTGAACTAAATGAAAAAACATTTTACCTAAAAAAAATTCACCTAAAAGTACAAGGACAGTAACTAAGATCAACAGGTATTCCCTTTGACTTGAAATTTCAATTTTTTATCTGAATTTAAGAGTTGTATTTGAGGTTCAATCCATGGATATATCGCTTGGCATAATTTTTAGTTGAATTTTCATCATGAATTTCAACTATTCAGTATGTACTATTAATATTCATTACTGAATTAAATGCTTGGCAAGGAAAAGAGATTGTGTTGAAAAATAAATATGTACCTTATGAAATGAATGCTTATTTTTAATTACTATTCACTATGGACTTATTGATCACTCTCCAATAATTACCATACATACCTGGAATTAATTAATTAAAAGATATACATGAGGTAGGGATTTATTCCACTCATCACTTGTTCTGCTATTTAGATTTTGTCTTAATTCTGTTTGGTTTAAATATTCATTTTTTTTTATAGACCAGTGGTCTTCAAACTTTAATTACTTGAGGAACTCTTTTCAACAATTATTTTTCTGGGGAACCCCCTCAAAAACAAGTAATTATTGGAATATGGCTTAATTTTTAATGGAATTTTTCTGATGCGTATAGACCCAAATAGAAAATACACACTCAATTGGGAATTTTACTTTGTTTCACAAAACCACTGTCTGGTATTCAAACTGTGTTCCACAGAATATCCCTGTAGTAGACAAACAATTCAAGTCACTTCTTGTTTTATTGTTTTGAAGTTTAACAAAATCTTCTAACATTCTTTTCCTAGTTTAATAAATTATTGATTAACTATAACACATTTTCAGAATTTGAAAAAAAGATTTTGTTAGCCGCAATAATTGTAATGTTTCCCACTTCTTTCCTTTGCTACCATTTTTTACTTGGCACCACCGCAAAACAATTCCCTCTCTTCACATATGGATCTGTGCCAGATCAATTTTTTATAGACCTTTGAGCTACAGGTACCACATGCCCTGCCCCCCGAATAGTTTCAAAACGAAAAAAAGGTGAAAGAAAACTTAAATCAATTTTTTGCAAGGGTAACAACAATTAAATTTCAAACATTTCTTTTGCATAATTTCTTGGAAATATCAGTGAATTTTAAGTGCTTGAAAACATTGTTTTCAGTAGCCATGAGAACAAGTATATTTGAGTCTTGTTTAAAGTGTCCTAACCAATCATACTAATAACATACAGTAATGTGTTCTTTTTCCCCATAGTATGCTTATTACAAATATTGTGCAATACATTAAGAAAACCTTTTTTAGATAGATTATTTTGATCACCTATACTCTGATTCAGAGTGAAATAACTTTACACATTCTCTGGAGGCCCACCAGCTGGCAGAGGCTCCTCAGCAGGTGACCCTAAATCCCGTGGCTTAAGCCAGACCTGATATGAATAGTACATAATCCATCTTATGAGGTGAGTCGTGATGTATAGTGGTTGCCTGACATTCTTGCAACATGACCAGCCCATTGCCATATCCCTGACTCCTGTTTTTACTCTAATACACTTCTCCATATTATGTTGAGAGTGATTCTCTTTCTGAGCTCATTGCATGATTCTCAGTTTGAGGGTAAATATTTTGGTTGGGTTCCAGGTTTCAGCTCCATAGCTGACTGACTAGAGAATGCATTGGTTGCAGAGTCTTCTTTTTAGATGGATTGTATACCTGGAGAAAACTATTGAATGGATCTGATGAAACATTGTGTGAACAACAACAACAACAACAACAAAAGGATCAGTTCAATTGTCTCTTAAGTAACTCCTCTAAAAATAATGTACTGACAAAGGCATGGCAGAGAGAGGGGACTACCCAAAAACAACCCTTCTTGGGCCCCCAATGGAGGTCCCCACCCAACCCTACTAGGTTATTGTTCACCTCCTGTATTTCTACTGACATTACACAATAACGAGGATATATTTGTACATACATGAATTGCATGAATGATAATTCTGTAATAGTGTATGTCTATTCATTGCAAATTTTCATTTTTCATCAAATCTCATTGAACGTAGGAGGAGCTAAGCCCCATGGACCCCCAAATTTCTAACTATGTCTCTGTGGATTAAATCTTTCTTTCTACCTGATTTTATTCAACAAAGTATGCCATATATCGAGTTCATTATAAGTGCAAGAAGATGACAGGAATATTTTAAATTAATAAGATGAAAAAAGATGAAATATCAGAAATATTTTATAGCTTTGATTGAAAGAAAAATTGATAATTATCTAATTATATCTAGAAGTGCATGTTATGAATTATTTAAAGAGAAAAAGGCTAAAATGAAAAAGTATGTATAAATCATTTGTATTGAAGCCTATAAACTCCAAATGGCAAATTATTGCGGTGATGTAAAAGTAAATATTGTGAAAAATCAATGTATAAAAATAAATCTATGAATGAGATTTGGAGATAATACAGCTGAACAAAGAAAGAATAATTTCTTAGACGGGTGTGAATCACCATCTAAACTCTACTGCACATTGTCATAAACCTTCAACTGAAATGTGATAATAAGTTTCTTCAGTTTTCAAGTTAGTCTGGCTGGCTATGTATATCATGCATGCAGGTCACATCAATGGAGCTGGAGGGCTGAAATTTCTGAGGTGTTTACCCATTATCATGTCTACATAAACATTTTATTTGTTTTTCCCAAATTTCGCCCTAAATAGATTTTTAATAGGGGTTCAATTTGCAATGTAAGTTCGTGCCAAATTGATGCTTTATCTTGTGGCTAGTTTTTGGAAATTCAGACTTTTTTTAGTGATCACTATCCAACAAAAGGCAGGAAAAGTAACTTATTCATTGATCATCCTTTTTTTCTCCAATTTTTAATCTAATCCCAGCATTCTGTTGAAAGACATTAGTCACGTGATGATTTCTATTGAGTGACTAACCAGAGCTGTTATTTAAAAGTTGATTATTTGCCAGTTTCATTTTGAAATTTACAATTATGATATATTTACATTGATATCAATAATAGCATTAACATTAAAATCATAATGTCCCATTTATATGTATTATAAACATCAATATTACGATGTTTAATTCATATGTATTATCTGTTTATGAATATACGTGACTATTACCATCACTATCAATCATGTCCCACCAAAGACCACACTATAAGAGAAAGTGGAAGGACAAAACAGTCATTGCTGTACACCGTTCAAACTCAACCCGCAAATCAAAATGGACTGGGAAGATTTTTTTTTAAGTGTAAAATGCTGAACACAGACTTACCCCAAAATTTGCAAGAACTCTCTATCATGAGCATTGCGGAGCCGGCATTTTCTAAATTTTTTTAGCTCGTTATGCCACCTCACTTTCTGTCAGCCAAAATTTTGCATATGATCTCTGTTGTGAGTTTATGATTTCCAGCAATTGTCTGCCATTCTTGCAATATATCCAGCCCATTGCAATTTGAGTTTTCTAATGTTTTTTCATAATATCTCGGACTCCTGTCTTTTTCTCCATGCTGAAATATTCTACAACTGCAAGAATCGATTAACTCTAGTTCTCTTTTTCTTACATTAAATCAAAATCCATCCTAATTATTTGAATGAGATGACTTTTTAGTTTGATTTTAGAAATTCTTTTATTTTTGCTGGCTTTCAGTAGACAAACAAGTAAAGAATTTTTTCATTTAATCGTAGCATGTCTTCTGTTAAATACAGATGGATTTGATAATAGAGAGGAAGCCATTTTTTTTAATATGATTTAGAACGGATAATGTTATCAGACGGGTAAGATTAGCAAAATCAGTTAGTCCAAAGTACTTTATTCAAAAGAAATTAAAGTTTTATCAAAGTATTTTTTTATAGTAAGTTCTTCAGAAGTATGAATTCATAACAATAAGTGTAAATTGTTAAAATTTTTGTATCTTTCACTTAATGTTATCAGTTTAGTTATTGTTTTCTAGAAGACTTTGTCCCAACTTGATCACAATAAGCAGCTTCCTCCATATTCTGAAGAAAATTTTGATTACCCTGTATCAATATATGTGAGCATGTTTTAAACGTGTACCTTGAGAGAGCAGGTGTTTGTATGCACACAAGTATTTGATGTTGGTTGGTTAAAATTGATTCCTTCACAAACTTTTATTTGCTGATTTTGATTGATATTGAAATTAATATTATTTTATATATTGTGCCTACTCTTCCAAACCTGACATTTTTATGTACAATTGAGTGAATTCAATTTGCTTAAGTTTCAAATATCTCATTAAACAGCAAACTTGATGTTTATAATTATATAAGCAAGATTGTTTTCTTTTCCATTATAGAAATAAACATTCTCTATACACAGCAGAAAATACTGTATATGCTGGACTATCAGATGAATGATATGCAAGAAGTTGCATTGGAAACTTTTCAAGATAAGAGGGACAGAAAAAAAAATCTTATTAGCATTTTTTTACTCGACATAAAACTAATTAGGGTTACAATTTAAAGGGCTTAGTAAGGAATTGACTAACTCTAAACTTTATTCAAACATTTAAATCTTTCTCTGTGATTTTATGCCAATTTTAGACCCTATCTTTGCAGAATATTTAGTTATGGCAGTACCAACTGGACCAGTTCTTAAGCCACAGACTAGGGTGCTCATTGCAACTCATCCGAGGCCCATAACTGTCCATATCCAGCTTTGGTAGAGGGTCTCCTGATCATAATACCAGTGCATTGAATGTTGAATGATATATACATAGTTTTTGTTAAATGTCTATCTTGCAAACTGACATTTACAGCGTATAATGCTGATTTAGAAATATGCAATCATTATCCATGAAAAAAAAATCTCAAAGGTATATAAAAAAAAAAAATTGAGGAGGGAAGCTCAGAAACAGGATACATATCCATGAATGTGTATATATATATATATATATATATATATATATATATATAGAGAGAGAGAGAGAGAGAGAGATAGATAATGTATGTTTATATACATGTGTGTATGTGTGAAATTCTCTATTTAGAGTGATTTGAAACTTAGAAATGATTTGCCTAAATTACTTGTTCATCTATGTAACTAGAAATAGGAATTTTTATTATGATGTTGAAGTTCTATTTAATTTGATGCAACTTATTTTAACTCAAATTCAAAATATTTTGATAAAAAAAAGAATGATTTTATCCTGAGGAAATGTTTATCAAAAATGATTTGATAGTTGTAAGTAGGTGCAATCATAACAAAAAGTGTTTTTATAAATCTTTGTCATTGCATATACAGAGTGTTGCAGAAAAAAGATGCAGCTGTCTTTTGATTACTTGCATTTCATCATCATCAACCTTTTATTGTCCGTCATTGGACATAGACCTTCCCCTGGATTTGCTAGATTTCACTGTTGCAGACATTGAGGAACCAATATTTTCTGGACTTGTCAACTTCCTCTCTTCATCTCGTATTCTGCCAACTTTGGTTATGCGTGTGATCTCTGGAAATCCATGTTGTGAGAGGTGGTGCTCATTGGTTGTCTGCCATTCTTACAACATAACCAGCCCATTGCCATTTGAGTTTTCTATTGGATTCCAAGATATGTTGGACTCCTGTTTTTTTTTTTTTCTAATATACTGTGCTTTCCTATGATCTCTCAATGTGAGATTGAGCATGAATATTTCATGTGCAGGTTGTAATATTCTCAGTTTGAGGGTCAGTCCCTTGGTTAGGTTCCATGTTCCAGCCCCATAGGTGATTATCAGGAGGATGCATTGGTTGTATACTCTTCTTTTCAGGGCTTGCCATGCTAGAGTGATTCTTGCTCACCCAGCTTCAGCAAAATTTCTGAAAAAAAACAACTTCTGCAAAACAAAGGTCATGTGCAAGAATTAACATACAACGATCAAAATTGAAAATGCAGAACATCTACCTATGACAATGAACTTGTATTTAAACTATTTTAAATCTAAAAACTATTCTTAAAGTCACAAACTACAAAAAGATTAGTCACTCAAGAGAAACCACCATGTGACCAATGTCTTTTGGCAACATGCCATGTTGACATAGATTGATTGAAAAATTGAAAAATTGGGTGATCAGTGAATAAATTACTTTGCTCACATTTTGTTGAGCATTGATCACAAAAATGTCTGAAGTTGAAAATATACAAGAAAATACAACCTGAGAGATCAATTTAGCATGAACTTGCATGGCAAATTGAACTCCCCATTAAGAATTTATCTTGGGAGAGTATTTCAAAAAACAAAAAATCATTTTTATAGATATGATGAGTAAATGTTTAAATTTTCAGCCATCTAGCTCCATTGGTTTGGCCTGTATACATGGTACATAGAAGTATAGCCAGCTGGACTAACTTAAAAACCTAGATGCTGGTTTGTACCCATTTCATTACATTGGAAAATGACGTAGCTGACACCACACAAAAGAGTGGATGCTCAAATTGGACTTGTGCATAATGCAATTATTTCAACATCTAAATACTGTTGTCTCTGAGTGTAGTGTTAGTACATAACTAAAGCTGTTATGTTCACATGAATTTTACCCTCTTATACTTAAAGTTGCTTCCTTTATGAACTATCCTGCTTCCATAGACATGCTGTTTTTTTACACTATCTTTCCATTGATGGATAATTATTCTGGTAGACTACATTACATTGAAAGACATTCTGAGAAATACCAAAGATTATATAAGTCTAAACCCGGGGAACTAGGTATAGGGTAAGGCTGTATCTAGGATTTATGGTCAAGGAAGACAGAAAGGTCCATAAGGAATGAGCAGTGAACCCATGCAACAGGGGGTTTCAGGGCAAAGTGAGCAATTAGTTGGAAATTTTTTCACCCTGTAAACCTTTTCTCCATTTTGACCGCTGGTGAAACCTGTGTTGAAACTAATGTGGAATATCAATGCTCCACTTGGATATATCACCACAGTCAGCACACGTACAAGAACTATTTATCAATGAAATTATCTTGAAATTACCAAAAAAGACATCTTCTATTTCAAATTATCCAAAAATAGCAGAACAACATTTGGGCATTGTTGGTCCAAAAATGATCTCAGGGACCCCAAAAAGCAATTTATTGGAAGAAAAGAAAAAAAAATTTCAAAGGGCACCTTGTGGTGTACTCATGCAAATTTCCAAGGTTGTGGCCCCCAAATTGTGACTAGGAGGGCTTAAAGACACTCACGCAGATGAGCAAAGAGAGAAAGATCTATTGCCCACTTGGCTGGTTGGATGGGACATTTGTAGGGCTAGGGCGATTTTAATGAAAAAACTTCATCCTAAAACTTTCTGAAACAGCTAGTAGATGTGTTGTGGAGTTGTGATTGTGAAAAGGCTGCATTGGGAAAGTAATAATGTTTATTTTGCTGTTACACATGAAATGACTTTTTTTACATCATAGAGAATTCTGCTGAAAGTGAAAGATTTACTAATGTAATTGCACTTTTTTTGCATATTTGATGTAAATAGAGATATAATTTGTTGCTAGCAGTAACCGTGGGAATTCCTCTATTTAAAAAAATGTCCAACTTGATAAAAAAGGTAATTTGATATTCAATATTTTAATCATAAGAATAGAATTAAAAATGTCCTCAAAAGTTGATATAAAATGAGAAAATACCCATCCTAACCAACGTATGCTTCCCATTTCCCACTTTCAGTCTCTTCTTCTCCTCCTCTCTTTTTCCCCTCTAACCTTGACTCCCACCTCCCCAAAATTCTCATAGATTTCACACGAGCATCTATCAGACTGCTCATGTCTCTATGACTATGGAACAATGAATTTTTATTGTATTTCCTTCTCTCTCTTTTCCTATTCCCTTATTAAACTACCCTACCTTTCCTAAAGCATGACATACATAAACAAGAGCATTATTACAAAGATAGTGGTATCGATTATTGGAAGTTTTTTAGAGCCTTAAACAGCAATGGTGTCTACCCGAGAAGTCAGACTAATTTTCATATACGATCAAATATAGAGGAAGCTGCTCAACTCCATCAACCAATTCTCTGAGCTTTCTCTCTCAGAAAATAGTTTTCTGTTTTCTTTGCTTTTATTAATTTATCCAGTATAGACACAGACAATTGAAATTTTCATATTTCATCAGTTTGTTTTGGTTAATCGATTTTAAATTATTCACAATTGTGTTTCTCAAAATAACTTCCCTCTCTATATCTTTGAATTGTCTATGAATATCATATTTTGGGTGAAAATAGTCATAAATGCAAGTATACAAACATAAATGTTGTTATATACATCTATATCATACTTTCCATCATTAGATTTAATATATCTATATTATAGATTTTTTATACCTTCCAAAATCTGATCTACAAAATGGTAGACAATGTATATTCAATCTTATTTTATACTCAAAACCCATCAAAAATGACTGTATATATGAATCAGCACTACTGGCGAGGATTAGATTATCGATGCACTCAGCCTAAGATCAAAGTATTTTCCCCCTGTCAGTGTGAGTAGAGAATCACCATAGCATCTCAAATGGCCTACCTGACCAACCAGCCAATTAGGTGACAGATTTTTTCTCTTTTTGCTTGCCTGTGCGAGTGTGTGCCCCTGTGCTCATGTTCGCATTTTGGGTGCAATAACCTTGAAAGATTGCATGAGTATGCCACTAGGCACCATCTAAAATTCTTCTTTTTCATCTTTTTCAGAGGAGTGTTTTTTTTGGTCTCTATGGTTAGTTTGGATATTGTTTTTTTAAGATAATTTTAGATAATTAGTTCCAACATACACACAGTCTGTGATGATTCATTTATGCAGATCTTCTGTTGGAGTTTCCTTCTTCTAGGTATTTAACTTAGGAATAACTGATTTTAAAACTGCCTGAATTACTTTGTACGATTAGTAGGTGATAACCTTAGAATTTCCATGGATCTTACAAGTGCACATGTAAAGATATCAATTAAAATTTATCTTTTTCCTTGTATATATCATCTTTCATTCTTCTATTCCAAACATGACATTTTATAAAAAAAAGAAAAACCTATACAGATTAATATAGGTCACAGAATAGGGTAGATAGGATTGACTAATGTTGGTGTATCAGAAAAAGCAGAAGAATAGTCTTGATAAGAAGTGAATCTATCACAACAAATATTTCAATATATTATTTATTTACACCCAAGAGCTATTTTGTGGTTGAGTAAAACTCTCGAATTGTAGATGTACAAAATGAAAATCAAGAATGTATAGATGAATTTATAACTAGACCAGACTTGTTTGTTTGGCTTATTTGGTAAGAGAGGAATATAGCAATCATTTGGTTGCAATTTGAAATCATGGTTTGGCAATGTTGATTTCATATGTATTTGCTTTGTTTATCATGACAGGATAGATAGACAGTGAAGAGTTTAGTCCCCTAAATTTGGTGAGAATGGTTTTTATTGTTGTTGTTACTGAGGGGGTGGGGAGAATAAAGTCGACTCCAATTTGGGCTGGAGTTTGACATACATATACACAAACACACTCACACTAGCCCAGGAATCAAAGTAAACTTGATGACTTTGTTATATATTAAAACTTCATCATGAACAAAGTAGTTTGCTACTTCTTCCTGACCCAAGTAAAAAAATTAGGATTTGAGGAGCTAATATAAAAAGCATACAGAAACTCCCATTTGGAAGAATGGGACTACACAATCTTCCAACTGACATCCCTTTGAACAATTTCAAATATGAAAACACACCTCACACATGCCAAACTTTTCAAACTACTGTTATGATCGACTCTTTCGCTGAAGAATACACAAGTCGAGTTACACTCAGGCATGTGAAAATCAAGACGTGTTCTTTACAAAGTAATTGACATGACCACATGCCAGCATATCTGCTTGGGAATATGACTGATTTAGTTTCCCTCGGCAGAATTAATTAAGTGGATATCACAAACGTGTTGATAAATAAATTATAGGAAATGATTTTTTCAATTTCCCCTGGATCATTCTTGTCATTTATTTGAAATGTTTACTTGTAAGAATTTATCATCATGCTGACATCTCAGTAAAATAATTACTTTAATTAGACATAAGTTTCATTCATATATATATATATATATATATATATATATATATATATATATATTTTGATGTTATTTTGTACCATACATCATTTGATTTTTTTAAAACAGAGTTTACTCACATAGGTTACCTAAAAGACTTATCCATAGTGTATTAATGGAATAGTTAGTTGTATATTAATGGAATACCCCATTGAGGTGTTACTTTCTGCAAGAAAGTGATTTGGTTTTATTTTACTCAAGTCTATCAGGATACTTTATTTAATGATTAGAAAGAAGATGACAAATTGATAGAAGCTTGATGTTATATGACATGGAAAAATCAACTTTAAGGTTATTAGAAAAATTGTCAAATTCCTCAGTTGAATACGTTGGAAGAAAATCAACCCAAAGAAGTTTTTCTGTGTAATAAGTATTCTTAAAGATGATATCATAAGATGGTTTGCATGCAGTCTGAGATTAAAACCGACACAATGGATTTAATATTTGCATGGGTGAACACTTAATGGAAGTGACATGATCAGCAAATCAGGTCTGTTGTTATACTTACTGATCTCTCATTGTTAAATATGTTTTTTGGGTAACCTACATAAGTAAGCCCTGTTTCAAAGAATCAAATGATGTGTGGTATAAAATAAAATCCATATACAATATGATGATACCCCACATGAAAAACTTCATGTATGACATAAGTTATCTATTAAAATCATAGCTGAAAGGGAGGTGATGTTGTATGGACACTGCTGGAATGCCATGTTAATATAACTGTTTTGTTTTTAAAATACCAAAACAGTTACACGGTAAACAACTTAAGATCCCAACAAGAGAAAATTTTCATTATAATCATCATCATCAGTCTTTTATCATCCGTCTTTGGACATGATCCTATCCCAGGATTTTCCCTAGGATTCCTAGAATTTCTTTGAAATATTTTTTTTATGTTTAGTATTTGAAGCCGTAATACAAATCATCATGTTTCTAGGGTCCTTGTTCTTTCAAGGATTGCCATAAATTTTCAATTAGATTCAAGTCAGAAAATTGACTAGGCTACTGAGGCACCTCTACATTATACTCAATGAACCACTCACAAGTTCATAGCTGTTCACTTTATGTAGTTATCTCGTTGAAAGATCCTACCTTCTTCAAGCTCCAATTGTAGCACTGAATAGATCAATTCAGCTTCAAAAATGCTGATACGTTGATCTATTCATGGTTCTTTCAATCATGATGTACGCCCCAGTAACATTGATAGAGATACATCCACTAACCATGAGACTTCAACCTCTGCTTTACAGCAGGATGATGCTTTTCTGATCATAGGCACATCCATCTATCCTGCATGCATGATGGGCTGGGTTGTGGATAGAAAGTTCAATTCTCGTTTCATCTGACTATAACATTCTTCCAAAAATAATATGACTTCTTTAAATACTCAAGAGTGAACTTCATATGAGAATTCTGGTGCTTTTTTTTTTAAACGTTTTCAGTGGAGTAGGGTATTTTAAACCATTCTTTTGCATTACCTATAGTTCTTCTAGATAGCAATGTGATGGCTGCTCTTGAATCATTGTGGATCTCCTTTCTAGGATTTCATTGGATTTGCTTTGACTTGGCATTTTTCAAGTTGCTAGTGAAGAAATTTCGGGGGTGACTCCAAATTTCTTCAACTTCTGAATAATTGATCTAATGATACTGAAAGGGACATTTAATATCTTGGCAGTGGACCTGTAGCTCAAACCTTCAGTAATTATTTCATTCTTTTGTTCAGTTGAGAGCTCCTTTACCCTGTTGTAAGAAGGTGAAGTACTTAATGACAACTATGATGGCATCATACCATAGTGAAATATTGCTGGGACATTCCAAATGTTCATATGCAGTTGCAAACCTTCATTCCTTCTTAAGTAACATTCAAATGGCAAATTCTTAATAGTGTCCAAATACTTTGTTCCACCATCACTTTTGTTAATGTTTTATTTGGGATTATGTGTTTGGAAATAAGTATTTTCTATTCATAATTTCCAACTTTATATCAAATATGTATAAATATATCACCAGTATAGATTTAAAGTTGATGTAAGCATTGGAAGTATATCAAATTGATATTTTGCGAGAGTCTAAATACTTCTGTATGTGTATGTGTCTATATTTGTATGCATATGTATATGTATAAGTGTATATTTCTATGTTTGTATGTATGTGTGTGTGTGTATATTTCTATATTTGTGTGTATATGTATGGGTGTATAATTCTATATTTGTATATATGTGTATGTTTCTATATTTGTGTGTAAGCATTATGCGTATAGGTGTGTATGTGGGTTACGTGAATATTTCCATGTTTGTATGTATATGTATATTTTTTATTTCTGTGTACATGTATATTTATATGTGTATGTGTATAATTCAATGTGGGTGCATATGTATATATTTCTATATATATGTGTGAATGTGAATATTTCTATGTATGTGGTTATGTGTATATTTCTATATATGTCCATGTGTATATATGCGTAATGATTTTAGTGTGTGTGTATATATCTGCTTATGTGTTATATGAGCATATATATTATATATATATATATTTATATATATATATATATATGAATTTGTGAGTGTCAAATACATGTATGTATATATTTGTCGCTCTGATATGAATGTTGGCTTCAATTTTACCTCCTCATAAGATATGACACCAGCACAGAGATTAATTGATTTTATTTTTTATCAAAAAAATGTTTAACTAAAATTGTGTTGTTAAAGCTGTGGAAATTGTTAGATTTGATTATTGTTCCATTGACATTCAAGATATCAGAAAGAGTATAAAATAACATTCTGTGTCTGTGTGCTTAGCAGTTTCACACTTTGGAAATTCACGCAAAAAAACAGCCAAGGCCTCCAAGAGGAATTTTATCAGTAGCTGCAAAGATATTTTTCACCACACACAGCATCAGCACTATCTTCCATTAGCCATCCTGTTCTCTTCTGCTATAACTTGTTTAGCATCACTGACCAGTAAACCATAGTCAGCCGATTTTATCAATGAATGTATGCATATAATATGATATATAATAGTATTCTGGGATAAGGCCTCAGTGATGGCCTCTTGTACCAAGTTCAAACGTCAATCATTTCATGTCTTGCTCAACGAGCAGATGTTATTGCAGAGAGATCAAAGTCATAAATAATTCCTCTTTGTTCTCACAGTTTGTCCAGACGTTTTTCAAATATCCCAAGGCTCGGTGCTTCTACTATAACATCTGGAAGATTGTTCCACTGATCAGTGACTCAGCACTTTGGGGAGAATTTTTTGATATCTTTTTTAGTGTTAACTTTGTGCACATTGAACTTGCAGCCTCTAAATCTGAGATCTTGTAAGTGACTAGATCAAAAATGAAGTAATGATTGACTCTAGAATATTTGATACACAGTTCTAGGCAAGAAACACTCCGGCCCCCATTTGGCCTCCAGGTCATGGTGCATCTTTCCCTTACAGGTTCTGAATGCTGTCATCAATATGAATATATTAAAAATTCAGCTGATCATACATAAATGAAATGGTTGATATCCAGAATCTACTACTCTGTTAGAAACAGTCAACCAAAACTCTCTTCATAGGTTTCTAACAGTTTTTAAGCTGATCTGGCTGGCTATGTATGTATGATATCTACAGGCTGTACCGAAGTAGCCGGAGGACTGAAAATTTAAACATTTTCTAATCATGTCTAGAGAAACTGAAAGTTTATACTAAATTGAAGTCTCGGTTAGTGTTAACCTGTTTTTTGAAAATCAAGACATTTTCGATGATCACTGCCCAAGAAAAATAAGAGAAGTACCTTATCATGCGTTATTCAAAGTTTTTAATTGATCACCCCCAACAAGGTATCCTGCCAAAAATCATTGGTTGCATGACAATTTCTATTGAGTGACTGACCAGACGTATCAATTTATTCGATTTTTTTTTATCCCGTTACATCAGCTTGTCTTATCTCATTCAATGCCGCTAGACACATATGTGTCTGGTGCCCTATTGCATATTAATTCTGATCCATGTATTTCTTCATTCATTGGTTTCATTCAAGGTAATATAAATACTCACGGCAACGCCTTAGAACCAGTTTCTGCCTCACAGCACTGAACTGAGGACATCCATGGTAGCAGTGAATGTGTCGTGGCATACTACATATTGACTCTGACATACATGTGCGCAATTTCCATGGATTTATGTAAGGCAATATAGATAGCTATGGCAACACACTGGACTGAGTTTCTGGCTTGTGACTCTGAACAGAGAATGTGTTTATTTTCTTGCATTGTACCCTGCATTATCCAAAGTGGCATTGAATGTGTATAGGATTATTTTTAACCAGGTCTTCTTTTGAGTATCACCAAGTTATAGCTATAAACACCACAACATTGAAAGTTAGAATATTAAATTTGTAATATTGACTATCTTTTGTACATGGTTTAACACGCATAATTGATGTTACATTACTAACAATCAATGCATTGTGTTATTGCAAAATCTGATTCCAATTTATAGTGAGTATATTTGATAATATAAGCTTTTACGAAGGTGAGGGTGTGGTTCATGAATAGGTAATGTGAGGAAGGGTCATATTTAATGTGGGAGAGAAATGCATTTTTGACTTTACCATCAAAAACCCCTTATAACAAGCTAGGTAGCAAGCTAGTAGCTAGGTTGAGACTGGCACAAATTAGGGGCTCAGTTTAGCATTATATTAGCATTGTAACTTGAACACCATGCTAAAACCTAGAAAGGTTATGATGTTCAAAAACTAATATGCTAAAACATGCTCAGGGATCCCATTAGTAACCACAGAAGATTTGGTGGCCATAGCTCAGGCCACTCTTGAGTTATGCAATGACAGACTGATAGACAAAAAAAAAGTTTGTTGAATGATAGTTAGATGTGATTCAGGAAAAAATGAGTGGAAAAAGTTGACAAATTTTAATTTTTTTATCAAGTGATCATAATTTTAAAAAGAATTAACCTACTGAAAACAAAAAGTATTTCCCTTGTTGGCCAGTCAACATATTCAACTTACAAAGAGAGCAATTGTAAGCTTACTTTAGTTTTGACCTGATATCATCATTGAAAGAAAGCTGAAATGTGTGAAATTTTGTGGATAATCATTTAGTAAAAATTGACCTTTACCTTCTTTGATGAACATTTTTCTTCGTAGAACCCCATCAATACAGAGAGTCCAGCTGAAAAGGTATTCTGGAAATAATTTTCTACTTGAAGATGACTTCATGAGTTACTGTATTTGCATATAAGGCCTCCATTTTCTCTCCAAAAAATGGCTCAAGACATAAATGTAATCCTTATTGTCTAGAGCTATATTGGCCAAAATCTGAGGAGAAGCTAGAAAATCAGATGATAAATGAGAATAATTCAGGAAAATGTGTTTTTTTCCAAATATTCTCTGCTGGATTAGAGGAGGTCTTATGCCCTCAAATACAATAATCAATAACACATAATCTGTTATGATTCTGAAAAGTATTTCTAAAAAAACAATGAAATGAAATTCCACTGAAATGAATGTGATTGTTGTTTATCAATGTATAATTCATTGTGCTTTCTCATAAAAAAGAAGATATCTATGTATATCAAAATGTATAAACAATAAAAATTTTCCATCCAGTATTGAACTCAGTTTAACATTTTAGCGTGAAAAACGAATTTTAAAAAAGTGCTGTCACACTTTTAAACATGAGATATTTTGCAGAAACAAACTGTCGGACAAGGTGCGTTTTTGCAAAGTTTTGAAAATGAATTAGTTCCGTGCTCTCTTTTTTAGTAAACTGAAGACTGAATACTGAGTTGAAAAGCAGTTTTTCAGTGGAAACATTTGCACACACCTAATAAAATTTGGCAATGTAAAAATGAATCAAAATTTAAGAAAGCATAAAACAAACTGATATAGTTTTATTATCCATTATCACTTCAAAAAATATATTCTCACCATTTTTCCATCTTCGGAGATGAGACAAATAGAAATAAGGAAAAAAAGGAAGAAACTTGAATCAGTTTGCATGAATTCACACGATTCTGGTAAGGAGGCAAGCAGAATATAAATGTCTACTCAAAAATAAAAGGGGAAAATGAAGCAAAAATGCTTCTCAGATTTCTCTGTACAGTTCAGTTTTCAATCTCATACTACTGAAGCCAAAAGAAATGGAGTATCTAAAAAGAAGACCAGTTTAAAGAAGATTAAATCAAGCAAAGAATCACTCTAGGATGGTAAGTCCTCAGTAGAGCAAGCTTAACTTTCAAGAACAGGTAAGTCCGATTAGTCATAAAAAGAAGGGTATACAATCAATGTATCCTTCTGATAGACACCTATGGAGCTGGAACATAGAACCTAACCAATAGACTGACCTGTAAATTGAGATACATACTGTGTGCTCATGAGAGAATCATGCTCAACATCACACGGAGACCATATGACAGCACAGTATGTTAGTGAAAAAACAAGTGCCTGAAACATCATAGAAACCATTAGGAAACTCAAATGGCAATGGGCTGGTCATGTTACAAGAATGGTAGACAACTGATGGACTCTCAATGTAAATCCCCAAGGATCGAATGCGGAACCAAGGCTGCTAGAATATAAGATAGTGAGACGAACTGGACAGGTTTAGAAAATATTGGCTCGGCAGCACCAACGATAGAGAGGTGTGCTGAATCCTGTGGAAGGCATGTGTCCAATGACGGACAGTGAAAAACTGATGATGAAGTTTTGAATATACATAAGACAATGAAAAATACGTATTATACTAACAGTATTGAAGCAACTTAGAAGAATGAAGAAAAAAATGAGGAGAAAAATTTTTTCATAGGGATTAATTTCCTCCCAAAAAATTGATATTGTTTTTGTAGGTTGTGAAATGAGGAATGATATCATGATGTGTAAGAACTGATTGCAGGTTGTCTTTGAGATGAAAAACAAAGGATAAATGTTTCAACCATTGTATATCATTAGGACTATTTTCTTCGACTCCATTGTTTATATTCCCCAACATTTTGACAATGTACCCCCTGGGCTTCCTCAGGTGTCAGTTTTATTCTAGAATATCAACATTGGTTCCAGGAAGTTGGGGGATGAACATGTGTATCTCCTTACAAGCACATTCCGTTCAGTCTTTGTATCTGTGTTTTTGGAATTGTTTCTTATTGACCTTTGCACCTCTGTGGTTTGGGGATTGTGTCCCATCGGCCTGTGCTCTGGCCTCATGACCCTTCATCGGTTTGCATGTGCTTGCTTCTCTCAAGCTATTAGGGTTTGCTGATTGAATTAACTGAGTGTAGTATGTGGGCATATTTCTTCAGCCATTTTCTTCAATGTTTCAGTGAATTATTTTGATGTCATTCCATAAAGGCTGGTGGACACCCCTCTTCCTCCACGCGTGGTCAACCAGACATTAAAGGTTCTCTTCTCCGGATAAGAACCACAGAGAAATGTTCTATTGGGTAATGAACTATTTGGTATTAGAAACATGGTTAAATATTGTCACCGAAATTGTCAACAAAGGTTTCTTCTGTTTTTAAGTTGATCTGGCAAGCTATGTTCGTCTGGTACACCAACAGAAGTAGAGAACTGGAATTGAGAATTTTTTACTCCTTATGTCTACAAAAAATGTTTTTTTATTTTTTTCAAATCCCCCTTCCTTAGATTGTTATTGGAGATTCAATTTGCGAAGTTTAGGTTGGATTG
>OY735218.1:51481180-51611180 GCA_963457665.1 Thysanoteuthis rhombus
AAAATTCTGAGGCTGAAAAAATGAGTTCCTTAAATAAACGAACATTGGTCAGCATTTAATCACTTGTCTCTACTTCTTCCTTGGCACAGAAAAATGTCATTTTTGGACGAAATAGTCATTGGCAGTGAGAAATGTCTTCATTATATTTGATTCATTTATTCTTCTCCTGAAGAATTTTGAAATATTGGAATAGTTTACCATCTTATGTAAAACAAAGTACGAGTATAAATCATTTTAAGAATAACTTGGATAAATTTAGATCATGTGGAATAGAAAATAAAATAATAGGGCATAACTATCAGCTGAAATATATAGGAAGATTTTAGGAAAGAAATGTGCCTGATGAATATTTCTCTCTACTGATAAGCTTTTAATTTTTCTAGTAAGTTTCTTACAATTTTATCACTTGAATTAATGTGTATTTTAATGCTGAAAAATTATTTTTAGTGTAAGTTATATGCAGAGATTACAATAGAGACATTTTTATTTCATAAATGGTAAATGAATAAATCATGAATATCCAATACAAAGAACATTTTGGGTAGATTGTGGATCGTGTTCAACATCTCAACCTGATTGATATCTACTGATTTGAAGCAAGTTCTTTATTATGGTTAGCTGGAACCAAGGCAAATTGTTACCAAGCAATGTTACAAAGAGCAACTGGCTACAAATAAAAAAATTGAAAATCCATTCATGGTCAAGAGAATGCTATTCTTCAACCTTACTGCAATGTAAGTCTCGATTATCTGTATATTTCATATATGCAACCATTTTTTACTAGTTTGTTTATTAATCTCACAATATACAGTCTGATTCTCTGACATAAAATGAATTATTAATGTAATACTTATCATTCTCTGGGCTTGCATGAAAGTTTCATAAATCATAGGTTTGACTTGAAACTTTGTACTCCCAGTCGCTTGATCTTTTTAAAAGATTTTCACATAAGAGGTCAGTACTGTGCCTCTCTGAGTTCTGCACTGCAAGTGACTGGCTTGTTTGGCCTTGCAGGTGGCACCAGCCATGATAATAAGATAATGATAACTCTTAAATTCATAAACTGCCAATTACTGTATCTAATTGACAGTGGAAATCTTTGGTAGAGGAAACAGATTTTGTTGATTTTTTTTGTCAGATGGAATAAAAAGTAAATAGAAGATCACATGTTGCTCGAAGGAGGTAATTTTGATCAGTTTTTATTCCCCTTAATATCAAAATTTTCTCATATGAATGTAAGAGTTGAAGACTTCATATATGTGAAGTGTCATTTTTTTCATGGAGATTAGAAACCACCAATCAAAATAGTCATACTTGGGTTTCTACAGTTTTCAAGTTGGTCTGGCTGGCTTTGTATGTACACATGCATTTACGAGGCATACAGGCATTTACTTCTAATCATGTCTACAGATCATGTTTTTACTTCTTTTAACAAAATTTCCCCTCTAAAGGGATTTTTTGTAGTGGGTTCAATATGCAAAGTAAGGTTTTACTAAATCAATCCCTTAGTTTGTGTCTGGCTGTATTCATGCTTATCTTTTAATAATTCAGACTTTCTTATGACTACTGCCCAACAAAATGTTGAAAAGTAACTTATTCATTGATCCCTCTTTTTTCCATTTTTTCAATTGATCATCCCCAACATAGTATGCAACAAAAAGATGTTGCTCATGTGACAAATTTTTCTGCGTGACTAATCAGACTTGTGTTAGTCATATTTTTACAGTCAACAGAAATGTGGAAACATTGCTGATTTTCAATGTCAAAAGAAGTGTTTTTGCAGCTGGACACAAATTGAGTGACCAATTTTGCATGAACTTACATTGCAAATTGAACTACTCACTATTAACCTACTTTGGAGAGGGAATTCTCAAGGAGAAAAGCTTTTGCCAGACATAATGACTAAATATTTGATTTTTCAGCCCTCTTGCTCTGTTGGTATGGCTAGAATGTGCTACATAGCTAGTCAGCCCCAAGACTCACTTGGCAACTCAAGAAATCTCTGCTGACAGTTTGGTTTACAGTTTGCAATATATATAAAAAAGGAAATGAAAAAAAAACAAGATTGAGAAAGGTCTGGTTGGTCACTAAATAGAAACATAACCAGTATCTTCTGGGCGTATGCTGTGTTGCAGGTGATCAATAGAAAAATTTGAAAAAAAAGAACAATAAATGAATATATTACTCCTCTCACCTTTTGTTTGGCTGATATCACTGAACGTATTCATATTTTTAGAAAACAGGTGTCAACATTGCCAGACACTGAATAAGGGACCTATTCAGCATAAACTTACATTATAAATAGACCCCTCCCCCGAAAATATTCGATGCAGCCTGTATGTATGATACATACTTAGACAGCAAGCCAGCAGCCAAAGTCTCTTAGAAACGGGAGATTTCTTATACGTATAAATATTGAAATTGAAAAATGACTCACCATGACAGTCAGTGATTGAACAACCACAGCCTCAAAATTTGAAATCATGTAGAAAGACTCCACCAAAGAATGAATATGGTCAGAATGAATTCTATTTATGACATCACTGGTGTTTCCCACTTAAAAAACATGGAACAAAGTGAAAAATAACATCTAGACTCTATAGAATCTAGATGTTATTAATAAAGTATATCCATCAGAAAAAGGTGAAAAAAGCATTTTTCAAAGATCAAAACGTTTTTAGAAATGCTCTAGTGGAATGCTGATGTCAATTTTCTAGTTTTAAGAATGCTGGAATACATAAGCTTATAAACATTGGCAAATATAAAAAAAGCGTAGAGCCCTTCACCACCTTTGATAACTACTGTAGTTCAATTACCAGCAGAAGTTTTCTGCTTTTATGTGAAGAACAGATGCAACCGTCTAAACAAAATTTGGAATTTTAATGCCTTTTCGCAAAGTTATAGACAAAAATAAGAAAATTTGTCTGAGCAACTCATAAAATAAAACTTAAATTATTCTCAAGAATTGACCTCTAAATTTATTATGCAGTAAATTTATTTAAAAAAGTGCAGTAAAGTAAATTGAATTGATCTAGGGTGTACATTCGAAAAATATCACCCCAAAATGTTTTTTGTTTATACTTATATAAATTAATGTGTGAATCGAGCAATAAATATAAAATCTGTTCACATGTAAAAACATGAATCTGAGCATATGAAGATATACACAAATTATTTACATTTCTTTTTTAAAACAAAAATATTGTTATTTACAGGTCCGGTTAGTTATTCAATAGAAACCATCATATGACCAAAGGTATATCATGTTGGGAGTGATCAATTAAAAGATTTGAAAGAAAGGTGATGAATGAATGAGTCACTTCTCTCAGCTTTTTTTGGATCACTAAAAAGTCTCAATTTTCAAAAAACAATTTGGGGTCAATTTAGCATAAACTTACATTGCAAATTGAATCCCCTTACCCATACACAAAACCTATTGTTGTGGGTTCAAGAAACGAAAAAAACGTTTTAATTAGATTTAATGAGGAGTAAATTTTTAGAATTTTCATCCTTCTAGTTCCATTAATGTGGCATCTGTGCTTGATACATTCATGTATACCTAGCTAGCTAGACCAACTTGAAAACTACAGAAACCTATTCTGACAGTTTCAATTGATATTTTCTAATATGCGCATATACACATTGTCTTGTGTGGATATTCTAAGTATACACGTGCGTGTTTTATATATTCACACACGATTTTAGTTTTGAAAAAAATTCAATTGTAGTCTGTCTGAATCCAGTAAATAATTATCTTGAAATTTATTTTGAAGAATTTTGCTGCATTTTTCTTCTCTTAGAAGTCAAATATCTGTATTAAAATAAACCTTAAGTCAATGAAGTCAAATAAATTCAAAACTTATCTCCCAATATCTACCTCTTTCTTAGGCCAGTATAGTGGAAATTTTCAATCTATTCACATTTACTCACACACACACACACATGTAAATCAATCTGTATATAAACATGTATTCATGATTGTATTCATTATACTATGTGTAGAGGGAAGGTATCCAGAGAAATATATGCACACTTTATCATATAAAAGATGAAGTGTTTTTTTATAGGATTTGTTCTACAATTTGTTTTTTTCCCAAATCTTATTAAATGGTTTTAAGATTAAAAGTTGAATAGCTTTTGTATGAAATATCTATCTGACAGTGAAAGTTCACCTGCAAAATTATGTTTCTAAGTTATTTGCTTATATAGTAAGTATACTTATTTAGGGACACCCTGTATTCTATTAATTAAGTTTGTCTTCGCTAAAAAAAGAAATTCAATGGAAAATGAAAGATATATTATTACTTCCTTTTAAAGATCCTCTGATATCTTACGTTGGTTCAACACAAAATCAGTGCATCTAAAAGAGAACAAATTTTCAGAAAACTACAGAATACCATGAAAAAATGGTAAGAAATCAGGTCAAGTTAGTCATTCAATGGAAAACATCATGAGACCAACATGTTTTGGCAGCAGTTGGAAGTGATCAATTGCAAAACTAGAGAGGTGATCAATAAATAAGTTACTTTCCTAGTCCCTTGCCAGGCAAAAGTCTGAATTTTTGAGAAGCAAGCATGAATAATTCTAAATTAAAGGATCAATTTAGCATAAATTTACATTGCGAATTGAACTCAACACTAAAAACGTATCTAGTGGAGGGGATCTTCTAAAAAACAAGAAAATTTTTTTCTTGACATGGAGTAGATGTTTGAATTTTCAGCCATGTAGCTCCACTGGAAGCCGCTGTACATATGATACATACATATATAGTCAGTCAGACCAACTTAAAAACTGAAGAAACCTATATTGAGTGCATTGGTTAATGGTTTCTGAAAACATGTGCAAGGTTTAGAAATCAATTGGAATATTTCTGTTCAGAAATATCATGACAGTTGGCGATTGCAAAATTTACAACAAATTGTAGCCTAATAGAGTTTCTTTTTTTTTTACAAACTGAAAGAAAATAGTTTCTTTTCATTTTAATTATGATGATTTCTCTATCCCTATTACTTACTACAGAGATATTATATTCAGTTGAGTTAAGACAAAAAGGAAATTCTATATAATACATGATATAAAAAAAAGGCATGAACCAGTGTCTATCATCTTGTCTTAAACAACCTCATCAAAGCTTATAGAAAGAGTTATAAGTACTTTTGTTAGAATTTCAAGTCAGCACACAAAATATCTTGGCTAATAATAAATTTATTGATCATATATATAATTATGCAAAGTATTTAAAAAAAATAAGTATTATTGCGACAATCAGAAATATAATAAAACAAAATCAAATTATACCTAATAATTTTTTTTTTCTTATAGAGAGTCTTCACTTGCTATCAAATTCTAGATATTATCAAATTAGTTTCTGATGACTGGCTGTTTATTCTGTCTCTCCCGATTATTGAAGTTTACATTATTAGAATTCTATTACTGTTATGAAAACTTTGAAAGATCTGATGATAATGAGGAATTGAATTTTACTGTATAACTCTCAACTGAGTGCATTATGAGGAGCTAAGAAGATAGTTTATTTGCCATTCATTAAAATGTATTAGCGTAGCAATAATACTCAAACTCAATTGCTTCAATTTCATGTGACACACGAGGCAGTCAATGTGCTCCGCCATGTGTGATTTCCAGCGAGTCTGGTGGTGTCATTTCTGCTTCTGTTAAGTGGTTGGAGGTCCCTCTCCACAGTCGGTCACCAGCTCATCATGGGCTATTCCCTCTTTCTTTTGCCTATTGGCATCCATTTGATGGCTTGATTTGCAGGTCTTGTTATGGGGAGCTTCAAGACATGCACCAACCAGTGAAAGCACTGTCTGTAAAAGGTGGTCAACATGAGAGGCTGTTATTTCTCCCTGACCCCTTATTTATCATATAGTCTTTCCATCTGATGCCAATGGGTCTAAGTAAGCATCTAGCATCAAAGGTGTCCAATTTCTTCTCCTGGGTGGCCTTCAGTCGCTTGTTCTCACAGCCATAGTGCATAGAGGGTACTATGTTTCCAATAATGCAAGGTGAGCATAAGATGTACCAGCCTTCCTGTGATTGTGTGTAATCATATCTTCTAGATAGAAATATGAATTTAGAGGCATCACATTGAAACCAATTAATAGATTTTTTTGCAATCACCAGTCTCAAAATGACATCTATATATTTGAAATCTTGGAGAGATTTTCTGCTCGATTGGAGCATTTTCCTTCTCATCAAGTCAAATTCGATTAGACAAAGACGATTAATCAAAAAACCTCACAGAAGCTTTTTATGGGATTAGTTTTTTCTGTTGCTGTTGCATTATGGATGTATTACAAAATGGGAGAATTTAGTTTGTCACAGCTGCTCATGCTTCCATGTTATGAATGTTTGATGTCTAGCTGTGTACACATCGTTGGATGACAGTGTTGTAGTGTGGATTGAAATAATTACAGACAATCTGCAGACACAAAAAAGCAAACAACGACTCCTAGGCATGCTTTTAAATGTAAGTATATGTAGACAGTTGTTGTTATCCACATGACTCATCAAAGGGTATTTGACCTATCTCCTGTTGATCATATGGTCCATTAAGTACCTTTGGGTATATGTTGCACCCTCGCGAGAATGGCCTGTTACCATTCTTAATTCTTCTCTACCAATTGCCTTTTATCTTTCTCTCCTTTCTTGTTGTCTCTCTTTCTCTCCCTATCAACTATCTGTTATCTTCTAGAAACCGTCAAAAACTGTCGACATAGGTTTCTTCAGTTTTTAAACTGGTCTGGCTTATGGATCACGCTTAAGGGCCGTATCAATGAAGATGAAGGACTGAAAATTCAAACATTTAATCTTTATATGTAGAAGAAACTTTTTTTTGATTTTTAAAAATCCCCTCCAACTTGAATTGGTTTTTAGAGAGGGATTCAATTTACAATGTACGTTTATGCTGAATTAACCCTTTAGTTTGCATCCAGCAACATTCATGCTTATTTTTTTTTGTTTAATTCAAACCTTTTAGTGATCACTACCCAAAAAAATGTGAGAGAAATAACTTATTCATAGATCAATCCATTTTCAAATTTTTCAGTTGATCACCCCCAACACAGAATGCTGCAAGAAGGCATTGTTCACATGATAGTTTCTATTGAGTCTCTCACAAGTTGTTTGCCTTGAAGAATGAAAAGAGAGGTAATTTAGGTATGAGCACTGGGTGCAGTCAATCTTTAAACATCCTGTCACCATCACAGCAAGGTGGAGAAATTGACTGCATCCTTCTGGCTACACCTTTTTTATTATTAATGTCACTTGATCACATCCTGAGTCAGGAGACTCAGTAATTTGTACAATTTGCGAAAGAGTGGAAAGTCAGCAATTCTTCCAAGTTGATGAACTTCATAACTGCAATGACACGCAGGAGGGTTAGAAGTCAAATGCTCATCGGAGATGATGAACTTACTAATTGCAAATCTACACAATGAGACAAGACACATACAGAATGACTGAGATCCTCAGAGTTGACAAATTTCAAAACTGCAAATCCATGTGTGTGTGCATTCTACATTATCGACGGGGTACGGTCAACTGCTTCAGTTGTTGGCCCTCCAGCATGCAGGCATTCTGGGTTATAGACAGTGGAGGGTCAAGTGTCTTTCAAAGTTGATGAATATTGAAACTGCAACCCTGTGTGCAAATCTTTTGGAATCTTCCCTATTGTTCTTTCATTCGATTTCCAACCTAGTTTTCTTACCCTTCCCATTGTTCTTCTAATCCGCAGGAGGTACTCTGTAAAACATAACACAGTCTTGCGTTGTTGAGCTCTATTGTAATAGCAAGACACATTTCAGTTTAAACTTTGTGACCTACACAAGAACACTTTAAACTTTAAGCTTTATCTAAAAATACAAGACCAGTTTTGTCTGGTTTTGTTTTTCAAGAATATATCATGAGATGAAGAGGTACTCATGTTTTGAGGTATCATGTTTAAAGTGAGTTTACCTAGAGGTCAATTGTTAATTTATTACTGTCTGTTAAAGACCGACAACCAAAACTGCCACCAAAGATATTCATCTGTTTATTATGTTTCATTCGTTTTTTGGAAATTCTCCATCTAAATACATTTTAATGGGGAAGGGAGGGTTCAATTAGCAATGTAATTTTATACTAAACTGATTCCTTACTTTTGGCACTGCAGCATTTTTTTTTTAAATCAGGCTTTTTTAGTAATCACTGCCTAACAAATTGCTAGAGAAGCAACACATTCATTGAATTTTTTTAATTGATCACCCCCAACACAGCATGCTGCCAAAAGATAGGGGTCATGTCACAGTTTCTAATGAGTGGCTAATTAGATCTGCTTGGAATATCTTTCCTTCACCTCAACCCAGTGTAGAACTATTCACTGAAAAAAGTCAAAAACTTTGATGAGAATAGTTTTTTGAAAATTACTTATTACAAGTTTAAAATTGATATTGAGGAACTGATAATAATTAAAAAGGCTGATGACTACCAAAATCTTAATTTTTTTTTTTTCCTGCAAACAATCCAGCATAATGGAGCGTTAAGGGGGCTGTGGCCCCCAGAAGAAATAAATTGGCAATTTTACAGTATTTACAAATATTTCTCAGACAGAGAGGAAAATAACTTTGGTTTCATAATCTTTATTTCTCTTTTATGACCATCATTTACAAACTCCTGTCAGAGTCATCAATCACTTGTGACACTGAGTTTTGATATAAAATGGTATTTACATCACTTATAAGAAACCATCAACCAAAACTGCCACGATAGGTTTCTTCAGTTTTCAAGTTAGTCTGGCTAACAGGCTGGCTATTTATGTATCACTAATAGAAATGAAAATCTAAACATTTACTCCTTATTATGTCAAGAAAAATCTTCTTTTTTTTTTTAAATTTAAGCCCTAAATATGTTTTTAGTAGGAGGTTAAGTTTAAAATGTAAATTTCTACTAAATTGGTACCTCAATTTGTGTCTACTTGTATATCAAAATCCAATTTTTTTAGCGATCACTGCCCAACAAAAGGTGAGAGAAGTAAGTTATCCATTGATCAATCTTTTTTCAAATTTTTTGATGGATCACCAACAGCTCGGCATGTTGCCTGAAGACATTGATCATACGATGGTTTCTACTGAGTCACTAACCAGACCTGTTTAAAGTAGGTATGTGTTGTGAGAGTTGATAATTAGTAATTAACGTCTGACTATTTTGGAACATTTGACGCTAGAAGATCCCAAAATACACTACCCATAGATTCAATCAACGGGCAAGAAATTATTATGAAGATTTCAAGGTCTATAAAATTCATTTAGGAATGATTTATCGGTAGGGCCTCAGGAAATGTACGGTATTGATTCATTATAAGGTAACAAAGCTTTGTAGATGTAGAGTCAACACAAACAGGTTTTGAATATTCAACCAGCTGTCTCAAATTTTGCAAAACCTTGTCACTTACTGTAAAAGTCTTATTTTTAGAAAAATTTAGTAACATTTAACTCTTTGCAGTTTTTTTTAGGGAATTGAAAATTTGTGGCCTTAGTATCTTTGAAAGACTGTAACTTGTATATCTATTCATATATGACTGAAATTGAGATGAAACTTGTCACAAGTACCACAAAGTTCAAACACGCATAGTTCAGAGGTTGAGCCACCTGAACTTACAGGACAAGCCAAAAAAAATAATTGTCAACTGACTGCTAAAGGCCACAAGTTTGAATAAGAAATGTGTGAATATTTAAAAAAAAACATTAGCAATTTTTCTCAGTTGCAATTTATGTTCATTATGAATCAAACTCTTATTGCCATAAATCAGTCTTGTTGACGATGTTTGTGGCCTGACACAGTTATTAACAGGATTTGGACATCAAATTTTTCACTTTATAATGTTTGATCTATGTGATTAATATTCACAATTGAATTAAGTGCATTGACAAAGACAGGGATTGTTTTGAAGAACAAATATTTGATTTGTGAAATAATTTCTTTTTCATCTTCATGTGAAAGACTTGTTGATGTAACTATGTATCTACATATCAGCAAATAGAGTATCTGAATATCTTAATGTCTGGTTCTTGCTTTGTTCCTCCACAAAACTCTCAAGAAATAAAAAAAGAAAATAAAAAATGATTCTTACATTGATTTGAAGTAGAAGAAGAAAATAACCTTCACCTGAATCACTGGGTTAACTGAAATTCTTTGAATGAAAAATGATTTTGTTACACAAAAGCCCAAGATGACTTTCTTGTTCACGCAGGTTTATCATGTCTTGGAGAGTCACACCTCAAACTTTCAGTGCTAACTTTTCTCCTCAGCTTTTATCTAATAAAAAAAATCTATTATGCTCTTGACTTGTCTGTTGCAACGGATGTGATAACTCATCTTAGCGAGTGGTCAGTTCAGAGCTGCGGATGAGATAACTCATCTGATCGTTATTTCTTTTTTTTCTCTTTTTACCTGCATTTATGCATATATTGCATTAGATATTCTTTGGTACGTACTAGTTATTTTGTATGAAAAATTTTGATTTTCATCGTCTATTTACAAGAGAACAACATTGAAAATCTACTTGGCAATGAACAGGTTGAAGCTCTTCCAAATAAAGAATTATTTCAGATGAAAATGTTTAAAAAATTACCTTTTTTTGAAGAGTCACAGATGCAAGGAAAATAGATTAACAAGGATTTGCTGGATATATTTTTTTTGCTTGCTTCTCTGTCTTGTTTAAATAGTTGAAAAAAATTGTACAGACTTTGTTTACACAGAGAGCTGTTTTGATCATTTCTATGTGATTCAGATAAGTTCAATACATCAAACTAACAAAAATGGTGATTTTGGGGGATTCTCGTTGAAAATATTAGGCTTTCGAAAAAGGATAAATAAAATTAAAAATCAAGTTTATGTACTATTGGACTTCAATTTTGTTTAACAACGATTTGTCATGGTTGACAGTAATATCTTAAAGCCAAGATAAAGAGCCTTCAATGTGCGGCATGTTTGCCATTACAGGCTGTATGAATTTCATAAAGGCACTAATGTAGCAAAAACGATGAAAAACATGTCTGGTTAGTCACTAAATAGAAACCATAATGGTTTTCAAGTTATACAACTCATCATTAAAGAGTAGACAGCTAGAAGTTTTTTAACCTTCTCTAATCTGGTCTGGTTAATCATTCAATAGAAACTGTCATATAACCAGCATCTTTTGGCAGCATGCCCTGGTGGGAGAGGTCAATCAAATTATTGAAAATCAATGATCAATGAATAAATTACTTCTCTTGTCTTTTGTTTTCAGAAAACAAGCATAAATGCAGATGGCCAATTTACAATAAACTTACATTGCAAATTGAACGCCATATTAAAATCTATTTAAGTGAGAGATTTTGAGAAAACAAAACAAGCATTTTTTGGGGACATAACAAGGGATTAATTTTGAAGTTCAGCCCTCTAGCTCTATTGGTCAGGGCTTCATGCATGATACATACATACATAGCTAGTCAGCTAGCTGTCAGATCAAGTGATAGACTTAGAAGACCGATGTTCATTTTGGTAGTTTTGTTTGATGGTTTCTGATATTAATGCTGTGTACTCAGTGGCTGTGCATCAAGGCCCATAATGGTTTAGAAAGGTTAAAAATGTTTACTGTCTTTCTGATAATCCTCTATTCTAGAAGGCCAACCACTTTGGATAATGATTTTTGGAGGCATCTGGTGAGGCAGATTATTCTGACTGTAGAAGAAGGTACAATGTCTCCTATTCAACTATGCAAGAACATCTAATGCAAATTGGAAAAAAAAAACTGGAACCCTAATCATCAAACTGTCTGCTGCATTCAGCCATTTGCAAATGTCTGCTGATTGGGAATGAAAACCTTTCTTTTCTTCACTGGATTGTTACAGGGGATAAGAATTGTGTATGTTAAAAACAAATGCAAAAGTATTGATTATCCCTCTGTCAAAAAGGCTTCATCCACCGATGGTTTTGCTAGGCATCTAACAGAACATGACATGTATTGTCTATGATGAGGAAAAAAGCACCACCACAGAACTTTATTATCAACAACTCAAACATGTCAGTGATGTATAAAAAAGGGTAAAACGTCTGTCTCTTGAGATACACTCCTGATGGAATATGAACTGCTCGTGACTAAGTCCCAGTTTCTGTTGAATATGTCAGCTTAGTGTTCCTTGCAAGTCCTGGGCAGGATGCTAGTCAATCAAAGGGATACTTCCAACCTAATCACGCAGCTTAGAGTGTATTCAATTAGCTGCTGAGTGCATAGTAAAATTTGTCCTAATGAAGGGATGAAGAATATTCCACAATCTCAGCTCATACCAGGAATTGAACCTGGGACCTTCTCAGGCAGATGTGCTAATTGTTACACTATCTGAGCGGATTGTCAGTGATGTACTACTGTGGAAACGAGAAGTTTTGGTGAACATGACCATGGAAAGTCTCAATTTGCTGGACAAATTCAAGTGAAAATAAAGTCACTAAGTTGGGGGATTTTATCTTAGCTGCCTTAGTTTTAATTGATCGAATACTTAGAAATCAAGAAGGTATTTGTTCAGGTCTCTCAGCTTTATTTTCATTAAAAACTCAAGAATTTTATTGGCAAGGAATGGACAAATTGCTTATTGATTGTAATTGCTAATGATGAGGATTATGTCACTGATTAATAAAATTCAACTTAATTGAATCCCCTTCCGTTTTTATCTCTGCCTTGAAAATGTAGAATTTCTCTCTGAGCAATCTAATAGATGCTTAATTACTTTATGCAATGAATGTTATGGGTATTCTTTTGAAAAACTCTTGTCGAGAGATATTTGTATCAGAGGCCACTGTCAGCCAAGGTTGGTCATGGATAAACAGCTTTTAGCTGCTATGTCTGCACACTTATTATAGAGAAAGTGTTGTGCCCCTTTCGGCTTTGTTAAAGGCTTCTCTCACATTTCGTTTGGTAGTAATGGCCACGCTTACATGAAACTGAAAGATGACAGTTTTTAAGACTTTATGAAAAACAATTTGATTCTCACTAAAGAGTTTGATTTTCCTCACGTATTTTGTGGTTTGTTAAAAATCGAATCCAATACCATGTATTCAATTAGTTGAAATAATAAGGGTTAAAAGATACACAACTCTTAAAGATGAAATTTTGTTTTCTCACTAAAGATGTGATAATATTGAAATACCTGAATGTAATCTTTTCAGAATATAATCGATACAAGGATTATCTAACCTTCGGCATTTTCTATGACACCTGCATTTTCATATCTTCCAGCACATTTTGAGATATTTAGCTGCCAGTAATTACTTTTAATCCTTTGGCAAATTGATTTATCACTTCAAATTTTTTGTGCTACCGGCCTTGTTAGTCGTTCTTGATCAGAATTAAATTCTATTTGAAAAGTCTTCCGATGATACAGAATTCTAAACTTCCATTTATTAACAAATTTATTGTAAACATTTATGACCATGATACTACTGATTGTTGTTCTAAAACTAGCATGTATCTTTGTAGTTTTTCCAATAACTTCCAAACAATATTATTTCAAATCTGGATTCTTACAGTCTACTATTTTAATCATTTTTTTATTGATCACCCTCATAGCACGCTGCCAAAAGATGTTGGTCACAAGATGGTTTCTTTTGAGTGACTAATCACATCTGTTTGTTGTTATATTTTCTCAATGTTTCAGTCAAGTCTTCGAACAACGTTATTCTTATCGATCTGTTTGGCATTGAACAAGCTAAACTAATTCTCCACCATTTTGGGTTATTCTTAAAGATGTCGTGTGAGACTTCCATGTCCTCCATTTTACTTTGTCTATTTGTTTTTTATGCTACTTAAAATCTTATCAGTCTCCTCTTCTTCTATTAATGCCTTTCTACATGCATATTTAGTTAAAAGAATGTTTTTTTCTCTCTTCTCTATAGACCTTCCTTTTTCTTTTAGTAGTGATCACTTACGTTGTCAGATAACACAACCAACCAAACTGATAAGCTTCAAGTCTGAGGTATAGCACGTAGTCAACTCAGAGAAAAATCAAGAGACCAAAAAAAAAAACAAAAGAGAACACCAGCCTTATCACTGGATAGACAAGAGAAGTCTTTAATCAATATGGTACAGTATATGAGAATACTTACAGCCTAAATAATTTAGTTATATACCGTACTTGATGGCATCAAGGCCTACCACCACCCCTTTTCTAGTGTGCAATATTAAGGGGGAAAAAACAACTTTTCTTTGAATTCTCCTCATTTATCACCTGGTATCTTTACTGATCCCCAAGTTCAGAATAATATAGGGCTCAAAAACAAAGATTACGGATTACATTATAGGGAGAGAAAATAGAAGGGGTGTCTTCTATGCTGCTAAATATTGTAATTGATTATCTATTGTGTACTGATTGACCAAGGTAGAATTAGAAGCTGTTAATTAAAACTGTCAAAATAAGTTTCTTTGATTTCTTACTTGGCCAAGCTGACTGGATAAATCATGCATTCAGGCCATACCAATGGAACTAGAGGGTTGGAAATTTTGAGCATTTAATATCCATGTGTAGAGAAAGCATTCTTTCTTTTCTTTATTAAATTCACCTTAAAAAGCAGGTTTTTAGTGGGAAGGTTCCATTTGTACTGTAAGTTAATGCTAAATTGATAGCTGGCTTGTGCTCAACAGCATTCATACTTGTTTATCCAGAGATTCAGACTTTTGAGAGATCATAGCACAACAAAAGGTGAGAGAAGTAACTTATTGTTCAAAAACCTTTTTTTCCAATATGTATTTTGATTGAACATTCCCGAAAGCATGCTGCCAAAAGATACTGATCATGTGATAGATTCTACTGAATGACTAACCAGACCTGGTAAGAAAAGGTCTAACATGTTCTAGCTGTCAACTCTTTAATGTTGAATCGTAAATGTATAATATCATGTGTACGTTGTTTGATTCTCGATTTGAGGGTCAGTCTTTTGGTTAGGTTCAACGTTTAACTCCATAGGTGACTATCGGGAGGATACATTAGTTGTATACCTTTTTTTTAAGACTGGTGGAATTTATGTGTTCTTGAAAATTGAGCTTGCTCTACCAAAAGTTTGCCACCCAGTGTGATCCTTTGCTTTATTTCTCCTTCTTTTGATGACCTCATGGAGACTTGCTATCCTAAGTAAATGTTGTAGTCTACTTTCTCCAGCTCTGCATTTTTGATTATATCTGTTGTGACTCTGTCCCCAACATGTTTATACTTGGCATCAATTGCTCTATAAAAGATGCTGGCAATCTTCACTCGGTTGGGGATTCAATCAGAAATATCACTTTCAAGTGAATAAGAAAAAATAAAGTTTGGATAGTCATGAACAGAAATAAACATATTTTGTTGTTCAAGGTCTTTCATTTTTCAACGAAGAGGAAAACGCCAAATGCTCTACACACACTTTCACTCTGACATGTGTGGCTAAAAAATTAACCAATAAAGCCTGATGTAGCAATCTTTATTCATAAGGTCACATAACATTTGAATCACAAGGATGATAAAATATCATATTGGCACACTGTCTTAAGAGTTTGGTTTCCTTATGGGCAGACTATGTATTGGCATACAGGCAATGTCCCAATATTTTTCTTTTCTTGGAGTGATTCAGTTCCATTTCCCATGTATGTATAGATGTATGCATGTCTATTTATCTATCTATACATATATACTTGGTGTTGATATTTTAAAAGCTAAAATCAATGTCATCTTGTTTTGTTTCTCCCTCCAGCGATTCCTCGAGGCCATGTGATCTGAAATAGGGGAAGGAATACACAATTTAGCTTTCATTCCTGCATGTTTTCATAAGGTTTTTTTCCCTCGATAATGCTTCCAAAAATTTCACATGGATACTCGAGGGATTAGTTTTTGTGTTTGGATAATTGCCTTTAGTTTTTTTGTTTTTTTTACAAATCTAATCTCTTCTCCTCTCCCTCTCCTCTCTTTCAGCACTCTCTCTCTCTCTTCTTCTCCCTCCTTTTCTCTCTCCACCCACTTGAGAGAATTTTCTGTCTAATGAAAAACAGAAAAAAATAAATGTTGATCAAAAATAACTGAAAAAAATTCTGTTCAGCCATTATCAAGATCATCAAAATTATGCAAAAACCCAGATTAGGATTAATCAGATTAACCAGTGTTGATACAAATTAGCATAACAGCAATTGAGGAGATTAAGCCATGTGCTCTTAGTGGATTAATGCAGATTCCAGAGAATCCATTCTCCATATCTTTTGCTTTCTTCTGGAATGTCTCAGATCTTTCCTTTTTCAAAATGCCTTTTCTTTTTCATCAGATTGTTATTTGTGCATTCTCTTCTTTGGTAATTACCGTTATCATCTAACTCTTTACATTATTTCAATCGAAATAAGTATTTGTGCAAAACCTTATAGAAACTGAATTCTTTTTATCTGATGGAGCTGTCGATTTGAGAAGTCAATGCTGCCACAGGGTTGTTTCTGTGTTCTACATGTACAAAATCTATGATAACACAATATGTAATGTGAGGCATATAGGAGCCATGTGCAAAGAATGCAGTCTGGGTTAATGCTCTTTAGCAAGAAGCTAGGGGCAGATCTAGGATTTGGAGTAAGACGAAGACCAAATCGAAAGAATTATTTTTACAAAAAAATACACAAAAAGGAAAACAAATTTCAAAAACAAATACATGACAGTAATATGTAAACCGTCATTTTTCAATAACATTTTAGTCATAGTTTCTCAATGTAAAAAAAAAATCAACAAAATTTACCACAGAATTAAAACATACAGAATAAGATAGAAAACATCTTATATTTAATGAAAAGTTAATTTTTTTGTTTTAAAGTCGATTTATAATACATTGGGATCATTTACTTGTTCATCAATTACTTAATCAAGATATTTGAAAATTTGCTCCAATTGTACCTTGCCTGAAAAGAGAAGGTCGAGACCTCATGGACATGCGCTCAACCCAATACATACCCAGAAGCACATGATGTATGACAGTTTCTGTGGTGGGGAAAAAATAAATTGTAAGTCATACAGATTCAGAGAGTTCTTTCTAAAGATTAAAATTACATTTTTATCAATGGAAAACAGTCAAAATTATTCACTTAATTGACTGATGTCAATACAAAGTTTGCAAATGGCTATTATTTGAAACTGATATGATCAGTCTGAATGAATTTAATGATAACACTGATTTCATTTTGCATTCAAACATCTCCAGTCTTAGAATCTCCTATTTGGTAAACTAATGTTTTGACAAAACAATTGAACAATTTTTAAAGTATAAAAAATCAAGTCAATAAAGTCGCAACCCAACATTATTGTTTGGTTTGATATTCAGTTTTATGATTAATCCAAATTTTCTTTGCTTAAAAGAAAGACACAACATATTAGGGGCAGATCCTGGATTTACTTCAGTGATTGGGAGTCCTGGCTGTTTGGAAAGTTGACAGAGGTGAATGTATTCACTAGTGTCTACCTGTCGACACAATATCTTCAAAAATTATTTGTAAATATCAATGAAGGGTTGGTCATGAGCTTAGCAAGAATTGAATTAATTTTGGGGTTGTAAATTTTACCGTAACTTCTCCCATATCGTAAGAATATGTCAACTAATTCTCATATAGTTTTTGCAATGACTTGAGCTCTTTGAGTGCATTCTTGTTAGTTGATGTACTTTTCTACTACTTCTTCTAGTGAACATGTTCATGGGACACCTTTTCTCAGTTAGCATGTCCATTAGGCAAAACTTGGCAATCGCCTAAGGTGCAAAATCATGGGGATGCACTCTAAACTAAAAGAATAGTCATCATAGTTCAACCAGGAGTGCAAATTTCAAGTCTTGCTGAGAGCACATGGGATCCTTGTGCCTGCCCTGAACACAATGAACCAATTATGTGCTCTGATTTCCTTCAATGGATTAAGTTGTGCTTGTCTTGCAAAGAAATACCTCACTACAATAAAAGAAATCATTGTGTGCGTGCACTGCGATTACTCAACCGGCCTGTGTATAAAGTTGACATTTACCAGGTATATTGGTAAGTATACAAAGTAGTGCAGTTTGAAGTTTGAAGTTGTTTGAATCAATGGTTCTTGAGATCTATAATAAAAGTAAATCTAAAATATCAAAGATTATAGATCTCACTTTGTAGTTCCTACAATTTATCTCCTTTGACTTTTGATTTTAGAATATATTTTACATCAATAGCTACCAATGTCTTTTTGTAAATTTGATCAGACAGGCTACACTACACATCATAGTCTGACCTTTTCCAAATGTGCACCTTTAGGACTGGTACTGCACAGTCTGAAAAATTAGAAATAAAAAGATATGTGGTTTCTGCCCATTGAAATTAAATTTGTATAAGTTTACTAAGGTCTAGAAATGCTTATTTGATGTTGACAGTTTTACGATTGGCTTCTTAAAAATGGCATTGACAGCCGTGACATGTACATCAAAGGCATTCATCAATAAAAACAACACGCAAGACAGACTTATGTCAGTAGGAATTTTGATATTTAAGGATTTTTTCTTCAAAACTTTTAGAATTTCAAACATATCTTTTTTAAATAAACATCTAAAAAAATGAAACAAAAAAGAAAAGAAAATTATTTCAATTCTTAATTCATTGAATATAAAGATAGCTCATCATCACAGTCAATAATTAAACAATTGTAATCTCAAAATTTTAAGATATATGAGAAAAATTCCATTGATAAATAAATATGGTCAGAATAAATTCAGTTTATGACAGCACTGACTTTTTCCACTGGAAAGCATCTGATATAGAGTAAGAAAAAATATAGATTCTGGAGAGTCAAAATAAGGCCCTTTTTTTCAAAAATGAAAATAAAAATTTAGTGGGGTACTGATGCCAATTTTCAAGTCTGTAAACCAAATGGTATGACTAGGAGCATTGAAGTACACAGACACATATAACAAATATAAAAACCTTTCTCAACCTTGGTGGCAACGTTTGCTCAATAACATTTTTGCTATGGTCATTAATAGGTTAATCTTTTGATTTTCTGCTCATTGGTCAGTGTCACAGCAATATTCAGCTGCTCATTTGTAATTTCTTGTTTCTAATTTCATGATGTACCAATCTTGACACATGCTTTCTACCTGGTTGGTAAGAGTCACTATCAATTTTGTCTACATTTCCTCCAGTAGTCATCTTCTGACATTGCGTTTCTAAAGGGGTTCCATTAGGACATTTCTGGGCAAGTATGCTCACCCATCAAACACTGGGTTAGATGTTTACACTTGAATGCTTTCTAACAAGCCAGCTGCCGAGTGAAATCATCTCGGAAAGTTTTAGTTGTAGGAAAGTCCATTCATCCATTGCTTAAGAAGGATCAGTTGAATGATGTTCTTGGAATAAGGAAGTAGTCAAGGAGTATCGTTTGCTGTATTAGTCGAGTTAATTACTCCTTTTGCTCCCAGTAAGTACTAAATCCCTTGACTGACTGGAGAAGGTTAGATCTTCATGGTCTCATTACATCTACATTTTACTAAGAATTCAGACTTTTTCCCCTTTTCTTTCTCTTTCTTCTTTTGGACTTTTTTCTCTTTTCGTTTTTTATTTCTCCCTAATCACTCACTGTGCTTTCTGTCTTTCTCTCTAAAACTTTGTGAAATGATTCTGTTTTCTCTCTTTCCTTCTTTTTCTCTCAGTTGCTCTCAGTTTTGTTTTTTTCTCTTTTTTTACTTTCTCTCTTTTACCCCTTCTGCTCTCTCCGTTATATTTCTTTCTGACCCTCTCCCTGTTTTATCTCTATTTCATCTCTTTATCTCTTTCCATTCTATCTTTTGTTTCTTTCTCTCTCTCTCTCTCTCTCTCTCTATATATATATATATATATATATATATATATATATTTCTCTATTTCTTCATCTTTCCATATCTCTCTCTCTCTCTCTCCATCGTTCCTTGTCTCTCTCCTTCTCTATCTTTCCTTATCTCTTTCCTTCTTTATCTTTCCTTATCTCTCTCCCTCCTTATCTTCCCATATCTCTCTCTACATTTTTCTATTTCTCTCTACCCCTCTCTCTCATATTTATTTAAAAGGATTCAAATTTTTATAATGATGATATAAAATTGGATAAATATGAAAATTATTTTCAGAAGATTTCAATGAGTAAATCTTTGCTCAAAGCAGTATTCCATGTGTTGAAAGAGAAAAAGGTCGTAAATATTTTTCATTTAACTTCATCAGAATCTGTGTATATTTTATTGATTCAACTCTTCAATTCATGAACCGCTAGTAACCACTTGTAATTGAGAGTGGAACTCCTCTGTGAATAGAACGAAAATTATTGAATTCTTTTGTGAATTGGAAAGAATTTTTATTCAAAATTTACTTGAAATCCAAAGGAGACTAATTTCAATCAACAGTTATTTCCCTTGATATTGAAATTGATTTTTTTTTTCTAATGTAATTAAATGCTAAAAAGTAAAAAGAAAATGAAGATTCAAGTTATGCATATTTGATAGTTAGGAGGTTCGGAGTAACTTTAATGGGAATGAGACAACCTTGTAATTCTTTGGGTTACCTTTTCAGAGGAAAATTAGGGCCTTCTGATGTGACCAGAATGACCTCCCTCCCTTGAATCCGTACTGAAACATTTGAAGACTTAGATATGGGGACAATTGGTCCTCTGATTGAAACTCATGTGATTATGAAATATAAAAACTTCAAATAGAGAGATTCTTAAAACTATTAACAGGGCCAAGCAAGTTTAGTAGGGGCCTGAGTCATAGATTAATTTAGAGCATTCCTTCTCATAAAGAAATATTAATATATTGTGGTGTATGGAAACATTTTGGATAAGTGAGGCAGATGGCTTGATTTGCCTGGAAATTTTTCAGTTTTTCCCTTTGCCCGAATTAAACTGATCTGCCAAAAATTTTACATTGTTTTGTCAGATTAGGGGAGGAGAGATTTCATACACCTATGTATACGTCTATATATATGTATAACAAGAACAGAATAAAAATCTAAATTCATAGTTACTATGTGCTACTATTTATCGTAAAACTTGTCCTATAAACTAAGAATTTGGCTCTGAATTTTGATCTCAAAGTCATTATCATCATCAGTCTTTTATCTTTTGTCATTGGATATGGACCTTCCCTAGGATTTGATACCCCACTCTATCATCAACATGGCAGAATCAATATTTTTTGAATCTGTCCAGTTTGTCAAACCATCTCATATTCTGCCAGCCTCAGTTTTGTGTTTGATTTCAGGGGACCAATGTTGTGAATTATAATGTCTATCAATTGTCTGCCATTATCAAAATATGACTAACCCATTGCCAAAGAGTTTTGTAACGGTTTCTATGATGTCTCAAACTCCCGTTTCCCCCCAATACATTGTGCTGTCTTGTGGTCTCCCTATGTGATGTTAAGCATGATTCTCTAATGTGCTCATTGCATGGTTCTCAGTTTGCAGATCGGTCTCTTGGTTCAGTTCCATGTTAAGTTCCATAGGTGACTATCGAGAGGATGCATTGGTTGTACATCTTTTTTTTAGGACTAACGGGATTTTCTTGTTCTCGATAGTTGAGCTTGCTCTACCAAAGGCTTGCCTTCTAAGAGTGATTCTTCACTTGATTTCTTCTTCTTTTAAGGATTTCATGGAGATTCATTGTCCTAAGTAGGTTGTGGTCTACTTTCTCCAGCTTTGCATTTTCGATTATGATCATTGTGCATTGATTGAATAAAGAAAGCAAAGAAAGCCCAAAAAGGGCTTCAGGATGGATTAAGAGTCCCTGAAATGGCTTTGTCAGGGACCCTAAATCCACCTTGGAGCTCTTTTGGGGGGCCTGAAGTCTGTGCCTCCAATAATTAATATGGTCATTGCATAGATATAATTCTGCCTCTTTTCATATTCTAAAGGCCCATATTATCAAGGGCACTCCATTTTCAAGGGTTCTCCATTATAGGTTTCAACTGAGTGCTAGGTCTATTCTTACTACTATAGTAGTAGTACTATACTGCACACTAAACTTTTATGAAAAGGTCTTTATGGGGTGTTCAAGATAAATGATTTTTAGCCAATTATAAGCTTTTAATTGGCTTTATAATCATAATACATTAATTGATGTTACTGCGCTATCCACATGATACAAATAGGATTCATAAATACAAAGGTATCTGAAACTGAGGTCATGGCCGCTACACAAGGATGAAAATGGAGAAACATTTATATTACTGAAATGTAAGATATATTTAGTGATATATCAATATATTATAGCAAATGAACAAAGTCCAATTACTTTACAAGTAAAAAATGTATGTGTTTTAATATTCATAAGCACTTTTCTAACTTGGGGTCCTTTATAAAATATGCTACAGGCCCCACACTGGCTTAATCCAGACCTGCCTTCTCTGCTTCCATTCATTTCTCAGTTCTCAATGCATTTTCATCTTACGATCCTCTTAACACATTGGGTTTGACCGGCATTAACCCTTTGAGGTTTAGCCCTCGCATAGTTTCTTAATGTAATGACCTCTATTGACCCGTTAAGTGTTCCCAAAGCACATGTCCAGGGCCTAAAGAGAGTAGAAAATCGCTTGATTCTATTCCTAAAGTGATTGCAGAACTAGAAAAATTGGCAGTTACGGCATAACTACTTGCATATTCCATTGATGACAAATGGTAAAATCAACCCAAGAAGTCTGGCTTCTATATAGCAATCAACAACCCGCATAAAATATTTATGATATTCATGAAGGTGGTGATTAGCGAGGGATTTTTATTTTCTTTTACAACTGCCGCCAGAAGATGATGTCAGGAAAATATGTCAAGTGTTAATCTGAGAAGACCCTGTTTGGCCAGGATGTGAAAAAAGTAGTCAATCAGTGCAATAGGAATTTTCTGTATCTGGTATATTTGATTGGCAATATCTCAACATGGGCCAGCAAGGCAGGGTAAGGCCTATTCCTCCCGACCCTATGTCTCTTTACTTGGGGAAGAGAGGCCTATGTCCTTTTGACGAGCCTGGCAAGCCTGAAGTGGATTATGGTAAATTGCTTGAGAAAATGTGGGGAGTGGAAGTGGATGAATGAAAGTAAAGTAACCATTGCCACCACCTCCACATGAAACCTGTAGGATTATTGGAATATTTGAAAAATATATCTTAACATAGGAAGATTTCATACATGATTAAAAACTAAACAGACCTTGAGCAGCTAACAATCCACTATTTACTTCAAATATTTGTAAAATATTTAACAAATCAAATCAAATCTTTTTGTTTGTAATCACAGACAAAAAGAGATTTTTAAAATTCTTTTTTCAATAATCTGAGGCAAAATCTTTGCGAAAATCCATGTTAAAAAAGCTTTAATCCTGTCTGATTTAAAACTGTACAACGAAATATTAACAAAGACTAATTTATTTGTTTTAGATTAGAATGAAAATATGAGAATTTTTGGAATACTGAAAATGCTCATATCAGACTCTGTGACCATGTCATCCAATTCCAATATCTAACAATAGGAGATGATTTAGAATATAAATGTTGATGAGAAATTCCAAAGTTTGAATCAGATTAACCTATTGGGGTTGAAAGATGTTAACTGGCCATAGCATCAGATGAGAAGAGTTGTTCAGACATATATGAGAAGACCCATGACCTGATAAAAACTGGTCAGGAAAGATGCATGTCATGTCATGAATATGAATTTTATATGAGACTAGCGAAAAGCTTTCATTATATTCTGTGTACATTTCATTCTTTAATTCATATCTTTCCTACAAGAAATCACAAATGTTAACTTTTCTCTGACATTCAAAGACAGCTCCTCCCCTGTGGCTAATTACAGATACAATTAAGAATGAAGAAAAAGACATCACACTGCATTGTTCTGACTGGATATTGAATAACAGGCTTTTTTCTCCTTTCACACAAAATTGTGGACATATCCAGTAAAAACAACTATCAAGTGAGGAAACTGGACTGAAGAATAATATCAAACTACTTATTATTCAGAACATGGGGTTTTAAGAATTCCATCTTTGAACCAGGCAGCACACTTGATTTGCCCAAAATTTAAGATTATTTTGCCCGAATTCGGAGGGGGTACCCACTCTCTGGCTCATTCACTCAAGATTCAGACTAAGAAAAAAATTGTTTGAAATTCATTTCAAACACCGAAACTCAGAAATTCATTGAGATGAATAGCATGATAAGAATATAAGCTGACTCCCAAAGTGAAGAGATTTCTTTGTAAAAGATGTCTACCTCATTGATATAACCCACTGATACATTTATATATAAAATCACCTGTGCGACACAAGATTGAAAGTGTATATGTTACATTCATTACTTGGAATAAGGTGGTTCAATCAGAGCTTCCTGTTTGCTATGAGTGTCCTTTCTGTCAGCTTCAGAAATTAAAATCCGTGTCCTTAGGAATAGCACACCTGGAAAAGGCTGTTGAATGAAATTGCCAAAAACAGAAAAAGATTCAGAATTGACCATGTAAATTGCATTCAAATATAATTTTTTGGTCAAATTTTATTATTAATGTGATTTAAACTTCATGAAGAGAAAAAATAGTATGCATTGACCACATTGTATTATTTTTTTACTGTTATAAGAATTTGCATTTTATTCAGCAAGGTTCTATCCTTTTTTTTTATCTGTATGTGCTTGTTTATGTTTCCAGTGTTTGACCACTCGTCATCATAACATTTTGTCTACAGACTTGGAAATTAACATTGGAGCTCAACTTTCTTTGAATAAAAAGTTTTTTGACCTCTTTGAGCCTTATTTTGACAGGTTCATTAATAAAAACTAACACCAGAAAATAGATATTTCTAGGTGTTTCTTATACTCTACTTTAGATGTTTTCCAATAGCAAAGACAAATGATGTCATAAATAGAATTAATTCTGACCATATTTATTCTGCAATGGAATTTTTCACATGACTTCATTCAATTGAATGTTATGAGTTCAATCTTGAATTATATCATTTGAGGCTAGAATTTTAGTATGAATAATGTGTTCCAAAATTTGTTTGAATTATTGAAGCAATTCTTTTTCTCTTCTTTTTGGCTGATTCATTTCTTTTGCCAGGAGACCCCAACCTCAAAAGGAACTTTCATGATTACTGGCAGTATTGTAGGCGCTACTCACTTTTCAAGTCAAATTTATATTTAAACAGTAATAAAGATCAAAGTAATAGAAGTGTGATAGTCTTATGACTTCCTTCAAAGCGTATCTGGCACTCTTAAATGATAAAACACATGATATATTTTCACTCCTAATTCAGTGAATTGAATAAAAATATTATTAGTAACCAGTCTGTGACGGTTACACACAAAAAAAGCTGGTGGGAGTTGTTGCATCTGTGGGAACATGGTTGGGGATTACTGCCCTAAGGAATGAGTTTTTGAAGAGTTTTTTAAGGCCATTGAACTTCTTCCTATGGTTTGTGTTATTCAGAGGATGTTTCTACCAATTCATCCCTTGACCTTTTTCAGGTTTGCATGATATTTTGAACAATTTGTTTTCCAGCATTTTCAATGTTAGCAAGATATTTTGGACGACCATTTCTTTGGGCTTCATTGCTAGAAGAGTTGAAGGGAAATGATTTACCAGGAGTTGAATTGTCCGAAAAATCTCTCTTAATGTTGATGACCCTTTGTAAAATTATAGACAGTATCATATCAAATTGAAATTTTATTTTCCCAAGAAATTCTGTTGTAAACTCCAGGAAAATATCTGTTGACACTACTAAACATTGTTTTTCTGTTTTTCTCATTGTGTTTTTCTATCTCCAGTTTTGACTTTGCAGCTTCCTCTTCTGGGAAAAATAAATATTTGTTGAGATGAGACAAGACACTGAAAAGGTCAAATCATCTCAATATTATTGTTTCTCTTGTACAAGACACTTCTACCAACACGGTTTTTGTTATTCATTGATTTTTCTGTTTTGTCTCCAAAACAGTATTTAAAGAAATTTGCTATATTTTCTTGTCACCTTAATCCTACCTAGCTTCAAGCTAAGCTAATTTTTTTCATTGTATTTTCTGTTTTCTTATTACTAGCATTTTGTTGAAAACCAATGATCTATGAAGAATGATTGAAAGATAAGGTCTCCAATCCTATAAAACAATTTTAAGACAAGATAAAATAATGAAACTTGTATCAAAATGGAGTAAGTTTATTGTTCAACATAGACACCATTTAGCATTAAATATAACTTAAATGTCCAATCTAGTTTTTCATTTCATCCATCAAGAATCTGCATTGCAGTTTAGAAAAGAGGATTCAAAATAAATTTTTTCCCTATATTTGTATTTAAAATGTTGACTATGTTCAAAAAATTAAATTGTAACTTGAAAGAAAAATAAATTTTTTCTTCACTTTGATACCAGTTTTATCATTCTGTCTGGTCTAAAAACATTTTTACAGGATTGGAGACCTGATTAATCAATCAGCCCTTGTACTAGACATTTTATTTTGTTTATGGTTCTCTTGGAATTACATCGTGAAAAGTGATTAGACCGGGGCTTTAGTTTTAGATTGTAAGGAATATTGTAGAAATTTATGCTTAGGTTTTTAGCATCAAAGCTTTTTCATTTTTTCATAATGACTTATTAAGAGTTTATCACTTGGTCACCACCATCTTGAAGTACTTAGTACTTCCAGAAATATTCTATGGCAAATTTATACATTGATTACTAATTTAGAGAATGTATTATTATTAAGACTTTAACAAAACATTGTGAGTATAGATAAACTCTTATTTTAAATCAATTTGAATGGGGCAAAAAAAGTTTATTTGTTCATGTTACAATGAGTGGAAAGTCTTGTCTATTTTAGTTTGTTTATCAAAGCTCACAGCAAAGATCTATTTTACACACTCATTTTCAATATTTGTCACTATGTGGAAAGTGAAAGCTAAGGCCCAAAGTCTACCTCGCACACTCAGGGCTAGGCAGAGCTGGTAATAGACCCAGGCCAATTTGGAAACAAACGTCTAATTTCAAACTGCTTATCGAGTGTTTTCGTAATCAGTGCTAAATACATATGACTTATGTATGAGTTTACAAGTACATAGAGTGTAATACATCTACTTAAAAGTATCGGAATAAATAGGCATTTTTGTTTTAAATAGTGCTGCTAGGTGGCAAAAACCTAAGTAACCTCAGTAAAACAAAGGTCGTGTACAACACTCATGTCAAGGACAAAGACACAATGATCAAAATCAGAAATGCAGAACCAAAGTACAACTACAGATAATGAATATATATGAAATTCCAAAAGAGGAAATCAAGTGGAGAATCACTCTAGGATGGCAAGCCCAACCTTCAAGAACAAGAAAATCTCATTAGTTGCAATAAGAATGGTCTGCAACCAATGCATCCTCCCGATAGTTAACTACAGAGTTGTAATATGGAACCTTACCAAAAGTTTTACCTGCAAACTGAAAACAATGCAATGTACACAGGAAAGAATCTTGTTCAATATCACATGGAGATATTGCAAGACCGTACAGTATATCAGAGAAAAAACAGGAGTTAGAGATATCATAAAATCTATCTGAAACCTAAAATGGCAATAGGCTGATCATGTTGCAAGAATGGCAGACATCACAACTCACGATACGGATCCAAAAGATCATATATGAAACTGTGGCTGGTAAAAAAAAAAGATAACAGGATGAACTAGACAAGTTCAAAAAGTGTTAAGTCTGCGATGCCATGATTGAGAGGTCTGGTCACTCTTTGGGAATGTTCATATCTATGTCAAACAGTGGATGCTGAAAAGTTGATGATGATGTGAGTTTGATGACTTCACATCACCACCACCCCTTGCTTTTTGTCTTGAATAGGTCACTTCAAAATTCTAAGCCGGTGCCACCAGGCCCTCCCTTGAGCCTGGATCTGCACACTCTTTGAGTTACAATAGACAAACTTTTGATGATTAGTACATAAGAATTTCATTTAGGAATTATTCTTTGGATAAATAGATGGAAATCAGATCATTATTATTAACGTGAACATGAACTCAGACCCGCAATATTGTTATTTTTTTAATTTTCAAAAACCAACTTGCTAACACTATGCAAGTAGGTTTCATTAACACACAGACCATTGCATGGGGATAAGTTATCTGGTTTAGGAGTTATACAGTCATATACAGAGATATACAATTTGGCAAATCATAATAGGATTGAGATGTTTATCATCTTGAAAATTAAGCAACATTCTGATACAAATGTGATAATAATTTTACTTAAAATTTCATGTTTTCATTCAGTCTTGCTTCAGGTGGTAGATTTATCATATAAATTTATTTTTATATAATTTGTATAATTCTTGAGGATTTTAAAATTATTTTTTTATAGTCTTTAGTTAATGAGATTACGCCTGACAGACATTAAATTTGTATAATTCTTTTGTTTATGTCGTGTATTAGTTCATTTACAGAATTGTACAAGACCTCTCGAAATCTTTTTACTAACACCTTTTCAAAATGTTGCCCTTGGGCGATTCCACTTTCGTCACATTTTCCCCTGAGACATGACAAGAACTGCTCTGCCATTCGAAAAACACTTTCTTTTATTTTTAACTTCTATTCTTTGATCTTAGCTATTACCATTGCAAATTTACCACAGGCTAATATTTGTCAAATACTCACTCACGCATATACACACACTTCTTAATTAATGTATTACTATCAATTAAAGATCAAGCAGAGGATTTTCATTTATTAGAACTCTAACTAAAAGATTTATTTAGTTCAGGCAACATCACTCTAAGACAGTGGTTTCAAAAGGAGTCCAACAAATAATACAATAGAGTCTGAAACTGTATTCCATCCGAACCTGCCATTCCGAATCTTGTGGAAGAACAACAACATCATACAACAAAGCTATCAGAGATCTGTCACATATATTCTAATTCAAATAAATGTAATTCATTAAAAGAAAATATGATTTGAAAGATCAAAGTTTTGTTGTATTGTAGTTCATTGATTAGTTTAAAACCTAGATGCTGAAGTAAAGATTTGCAAGAATATCTTTTTTGGGGGTGAAAGGGTCCTTGAGTTTTTGAAGTTTTGGAACCACTGCTCTATGACAACTGCAAAGCCAGCTTAATACTTTTCTTAGTCATTACGTTACACTTTGCAATGAAATTTTTATTACTGGGTAGTAAGAGTTGTTTTTTAATTACTTACATGTAAAAAGTATAGAAAATGGCTATCATTACCGCAAAACTTAGCTTTTCTGATTAGGAAAGTGGAATTTTGAAATTTATTCAATCCCAATTGTACAATGGGCGAATCTGCATTGTTGGGTTTTCTACCATACACAGCAAAGACAGCAAATTGTAGCACAATTTTTTTGTTAGCTCAATATTGAATAGAGAATAAAGCAATTTCCAGATTAATCAGGACACCAGTTAGCGCATCAAGGAGTTACATACAAATTGACTAAAAAATGTTTGTTCAGGAGAGATAACTTTCCGTATATTAATTGCTGATCACAGCTTATTATGAATAGATAGGGATATAAGCTAGGGATTATAATGATAAATCTATAAATAGGTAGTGATGAGATTAAGCTTGAAGGTAATGAAGTTCAGTGTAATACTGATGCTAATTTCCTAATCTATTCTAAATGGTATGGTCAGGAGCTGTGGAACACACAAACAAATAAACCTGTTAGAATAAGGCCCCAAGTATTAAAAAGAACATTTTCAAAAGGGGTGTGGTGGATGCTGATGTTAATTTATCAAATCTGTAGACAAAACAGTGTGGCCAGGAGTGCTGGATCAAACAAACAAGCAAGCAAACAAACATATGAATAAATATGTACATATAAAAAAAGATAGAACCCTTCACCATCCTTGATGGCAATAGTAATTCAATTAAAGAGAAAATAATGCTTAGGTTCTGTTAAGCCTAAAAGGGTCACACTAAATCATCAGTCCTTTTTTGTCAAGTACAGAGTAAACTAAAAATAGTAGTTAGCACTCTTTTTAGCTAAAAGTGTTGCTGTTTAGAGTTGAGGTTTTAGTGTTACGATACCAACTACTCTTTAAAAAAAAAGACATACGGACACAAGCAATGAGATGAGAGATTTGTTTTTAAAATGATCTCTTTTCTAATTTATGATGATGAAAATGGAAATTATAAACAGGGTCGTAATTTAAATAAAGAACAATACACTGTTCTATTGGAAGTTATTAAGTGGAGAGCAGATCAGTTTGATTTTGTTTAATGTTCTTTACTCATAATCAGAAGGATAGCCATTTAGTTTAGATCATAAAACCAACATAATGGATTATTATTAGTTTTATATATTTGACCGTTGAGAACCAAACAACAACAGATGAACAAACAAGGATGATACTTTGATGCTTTAATTTGCTTTTGTCACAATGACTTAATGACCAATTTTTACCAAGCCAACTAATGACTTATTGATAGCTCTTTATTCATCTAATTGCAGATATACAAGTCATGGCTATTAATTGTAAAAGATTTGAGTCCTTGGGCTAACAACTTTGCTGAAGAGATAAATAAAGGGGAATTTAATAGAGACATTAAAATAATTAATGGAATTCGCAAATAGGATACATCATTCTTCAATATGTCTCTTCAAACTAGAAATCTATGGTTAAAATTTATTTTATAAACTAAATCTACAAGACGATTTATTTTTCTTCTGATTGAATAATATATTTTTGAGATGTTGCCAAATCATGTTAAAGATAGCAATAAAGCATATAGTTTTAGAATCATTTAGATAAGTTTTGAAATTATTGAAAGAACATGAGCTTACAAAGACATTTTTTGAATCTGTCAGGAGATTTTCGAGGGGATGAGTAAATGAGATGCTGTTTGAATTTTTGTACATTGAATATATTTTATGAATTTTGTAATTTTTTTGAAGTTGATCTGTAAATATTGTGTGTAATTGGAGATGCATAAACAGACATAAATAAATAAATGAAAATAGATTATTAGAGTGGGCTTATGAGAGTCAAATCATGGTGGGCACGAGCAAGCTACATGGTATTCAGTGACCAATGGACAAGCATAGATAACTATTGAGAGTTTCAATCTACTCATGTCTTCACTCTGCAGTTAAGCACTGTTTGAAGTAGACTTGTTTTTCTGACATGTTACAAGAATGGTCGGATGAAAACTCAAATGTTCATTTGAAATTTCTGGTGATATTGAACAAAATGGTTACCAAATCTTTTTGTACGCTAACAGAAGTTTATGGAGAGAAATACGTGTGCACACGAGTTGGAGTGGCTCAAGATATTTTGTGGAGGTCAACCAGTAAGAGAGTTTAGAAAATCGATCAAATCGTTTGAAAGGATCAATGACTAAGTATCAGAATGATTGCAGAAACGATCATCATTGATGAAGAGACGGTTCTTTCCACTAATCCAGGATGCCCAAGGAATATTCTGCAATATCACCAGCTTTGTTGATTTTCTGTCAGTGTGAGAATACCAGATCCGTGCAGATCATATCTTGGATCCTCTTAATATATTTCCTCTTTTCTTATGCAGAAATCCCAAGTTTGGTCAGGAATGCGGAAGTCGAGGTTGATAAAATCTCAAAACCCAACTCTGATAGGAAATAGATTTATCATCTATGTCCCCTGAATTCTTCTTGTAAATTTTCATATTTTATCGGCTTCTATTCATGTGTCAAGTCAACATTTGCTTCCAAAGAAACTGTTGACTCAACGATGTCAACCTCTCCTGAGTTAACCAACCAGTTCAAAAATATAACTGATAAAAAAAGGAAACGAAAGCTGGGGTTGATCAAGGGTTTTGAATGAGGGGTGGGGCTAAATGGGGAAAATATTTTCTGCAAATAAATATGTAAAAAAATTTTAAATATTAAAATCAAGCAAGAGATATGTGATCAGACCTTTTCCATTTATGATTGAGTCATAGTTTATCAAAATGGAAAATGACAAAAGAGTAAAGTAAAAAAGATCGACAAGAAAATTTACCACAGAACCAACGATTAAAATACGTATGAAGAATAAGATGGAAAACATCTTCCTTACATTGGATGAAACCAAAATGATAAATTTTGGTTTTAAGGTTAATTTATGATCATTTTGGATTATTTGTGTTTTTAAATAAAATTTCTTCATCTAGATATTTTTTTTTTAAATTGTGATTTGCCTGAGCTGGTGGGGATCCAGAGGTCTAGATTCCCCTGTCTAAATTCATTCCTGGAAAAGCCTTTGATGAAAATATGAAAATCTTCTCAATCTAATAATACAAGTAGCAAACTGTCCATTCATTGAGACTTTGTTCTGTAATGAGGAGCAATTCTGGTCATTGCCTGTTTGCTTTACATTGCAGCTGCCTCTCATTATCATTGAAGCAGAAAGAAGTTTAGACAAAACAAACACGAATGTCCTGTAACGATTTACATTAGAGTTATAACATTTTTCTTTACCAATGTCTATTGCTTCTCTCCTTTGTTGGCATTTAAAAAAGTTATCCTTTGTTTACGTCAGCAACTAATCTTGATTGACTAAAGTAATTGATTGTCGTTTAATAACATAACATTACCAAAAAAACTTATGAACTGCAAGAATTGGATCAGATATTGGCTGCAGTTTGTTTCATTATTTTGAAGGTTGTACAGGCCAGTTTCTAGGTTGCTTTTATCACGTATGAATTTTGAATCGTTTATGAAAATTTACTTAGTAACCCTGGTTTCTCCTCCTTGTCAAGCCAACAGAACAAACGATTTCATTCAAGTCAGCCTGCCTGGAACAGAGACTCTAAGCAGATATATATATATATATATATATATAAATATATATATATATATATATATATATGCAAACACACACACACACACACACACAAATAAACACACACACATAAATTTATACATACATGAATATATATATGTATATATATATATATATATATATATATGCACACACACACACATATATATATGTATATATATGTATATACACGCACATATGCACGCATAATAATATGGGTTGATCTTTGATGAGTGAAGAGCTGACTGTGAGCAGCCACTAGCCAGGTAGTGAAGGCACTATGGAAGGTGATTTAGGTCCAGCTAGTTTCTGTTATAATTTACTGAAAGTAGGTGACCACATTTTAATCTTGCTGGATGAACTCTGTCTTGTCTGTTCGAAGTAATTTCTAAAGAGTGGACATTGGGTTAAAGAGTCCCTTGGGACTAATTTTGTGGCTGCCCCACTGATCCGTCAGTGGAGAACAGGGCCACAAGTTTGGGTGTTCAATCCTCCCCACCCCCACTCAACTGTGAGCAAGTCACATTTGCAGCGGAACTTCTCCAGAATTTTCTTCCATTAGAAATGTGCTGACAGACTGATCATCTCTGCATCTTTCAATACCATAGCCAATGATGATTTTCCGAGGCCAGCAATGCCAAAAATTGTGTATCAGAATCAGACACAAAAATGGGGGTTTGTACATGAGTAAAATTTAGCAATTTTGTTTACTTGTATCAACAAAGTAACTGCCATGTACAGTAGTCCTGCTCTGAAGCAGTTCCCCCCATAAGAGGCCTGTTGCAGATAAATACATGAACCAGGCAACAATACAGAGTGAATTTTTTAGCTATGCAAAGTAAGGATTGGAGAGTAAACCTGCATATAGAAAAATATTGAATAGCTTTTTTTACACATTTTTCTGAAAATAGAATAGTATGTCTTAGATATTACAGGAATGAGTTGGTCTGATCATCATAGAATTGCCTGTACCATACAAGTTGCTATGAATGGGTTGGTCGGATCAATATGAAATTTCTGTACAAGGGGTGGTGCAATTAGGATATTTATCAACATTTCTTTTCTATTTCTTCCATTTTCTGGATAAAAAACAAAAAGAAACTTCTGATTTGCCCCACTGAGTAAAAAATAGATCCCAATCTTCCACTGAGAATTGTACATGAAAAGTGATGTTGGCAAAGTTAATCATCCAGTTTTCAATACAACTTTACAAACTCAGTAAAGATTTGTTCTGCTTAACTTGTACGTTTATGTTATTGGTACATTATTGTTTTTTCTTATGCATGGGAGGAAGGAAATGTTTATTCAAATAACATATACAAGACAAATTCTCTTTGCATGATAACTTAAGCCTGTTTGTTTTTATAAAACATCATAAAATAGATAAGAAATTAGATGGCTAACCGGGGATTTTCAAGTTTTATAATCACAGATTATGAAGCAGAGTTTTTAGTTGTATATTTATGATGCAAATTATCATAAATATTTACAAATGTCAGTCGTCATTTGCTGTTGAAAAACTAAATCCCTGATGTTATTGTTAATAAACTATCTTTCTGAGCCAAAACTTTGAATTTTTAAAAAGTTATTATCATGAATTTAGTTTGAAGCCTCTTTTCTTGGATGATGTCAATATTTGTTGCCTAAGATTAAGTTCAAAATGACATCAGCTGGATTTACCTGAGATAGACTAGAAGAGAAGCAGACATTTATTTCTGAGATAAACGCTAGCTAATTTGCATTCATATAAGATTTCTTCTTGTTAAATTGTTTTTATAAGCTTTTATTTGAAGGTGAGATAGTGTGGAGTTTGAATTAAGCCCAACCCATTTTTTCTTCCCAAGAAAGGATATTCTGATGAATGCTTTTTTGATTGATAAACCATAGCTCATCACATTGCTGATGACTGCTACTGATACTATGCGAAATAGACTGTAGGAAGTGAAAGGAGAGAAAAGAAAGGTAGTTTAAATAGAGGTAGAAGAGAGAAAAGAAAATCAGGTATTTTTATAAAAAGGTTGAGGGAGAGGGAAGAAAAGGAGGTTAGATAATTTAATAAGAAGGTAAGAATGGAGAGAGAGGGAATAAAGGTTAAATAAAGAGGGGCTGATGACAGCTACTAATGCTATGTGTGACAGACACAGCTCTTACAAGTATGATGATGATTCTAACTGATAGATTACATATACATACATACGTATATCTATACCTATATATACGTGTGTATATATATATATATATATGATCATGAGATAGAAAATTTGATGAGCCTTTAATGAGACATTGAAGAATCCATCCCCATTTTATATCTTTTTGTGTATGCACCATCACACTACAGATGCTTTAGGAGACAGTCAAGGCACTCCCATCTCATATGATCTTCAACCAGTCCGGTGGTGCCATCCAAACTTCTGTTCATTATTCAGAGATCTGTCTCCTCAGTCTGGTCTCTTCATTTGACACAGAGTCCTTCCATTCGTTCACCATGATTTTATATACCTACCCAGTACAAACTCTGAACTCCCCATACAACGGACATGTAAAATGTTGTTCAGTAAAGATAATCTATTTCTTGGGAAAAGATAACTATATTTTTTAGAGTGGGCCTTCCGATTATTTCTCTTACATAGATGGATGATAGTTTATATAAGAAATCCTTGCTCAAAGCAATCACAAAAGAATGCATATAAAAAGGAGACACAAGAGAGAGAGAGGAGACTAATGTATCAAGGGAAAGAAAAAATTGACATAAAAAAACTTGGCATATATTATGATAGAGGGGAATGTAAGGAGGAGATAAAACCCCAGCCAGAAGGCATTGATAGGGTTAAACCGAAAAACAGATTTTTCAAGTTAAGTGAAGAGTAAGAGGACCTCGAAGAAGAGAACTCTTCAAGGTGAGAACCATGAAAATACAAGCTGGTGGAACCTAGGGATAATGTAAATTGGCAGCAATTCAGAATTTATGGTGAGAAACAAGGAAATGCAGTTTCCTGCAAGGAAATTTGGCAACGCTTATGATTGGTCGGGTTGTAGAGACATGTAATTTTTTTTTCTTTTTGCTGATACCTTATGCATGGATAAAAAAAAAGCGTACTTGAGCCAAATGGGTAGGACACTGAATTGAAGTGATTGAACCGTAGGTTTTATCTTGAGAGTAGGTGAAGTTGTTTCTTTTTCTAATCTGCTCAAACGAAAATGAATTTGAGTCTTACACTCGTATCAGATCAGTTTTGCTGTTGAGTCAAACAGGTTTGGCAAAAGGAGCGTTTAGTGGGGGGTTGTAACTTTTTTGTTTTTTGTCATGCTATTTCTTTTCATATATATATATATATATATATATATATATGTTTTTTTTTCCGTTTGGGTTTTTTGGGGGGAGCTTTTGTATCATTTTCCAGTCCCGAAAAATCTAAAGGAGTTGCAACACTAATGTATACAACGGAGACGAAATCTAATTTGGGGAGTGACTCTTGGTGTGGTACTCTTAAACTCGGCTAATATTTCATACTTGGAATTCATTTAAACATGTTTCAATCAAGTATTAGCTGTAAGTGTAGAGTGGCCTAACAATTGATGGTATGGAGAATGGGATATTTCCTGCTGAGACAATTAGTGTTAACTTCATATTTATGCCCTTGGAAAAGACATGAATCTATCTTGTCTCTCTCAATTATGAGTAAATAATTGGACAGACTGGGCTCGCTATAGTTTACAACCTGTCCTAGAGCATGGCCCTTGACATACCAATGATAATATCAACTGTGGAAGCTAAATTAATCTGCACTGGATCACAGGATCTATAAAGAAAAAGATATCAGTTAGACAAAATTCTATCTAGGGACTGACTGCTAGATTTAAGGGTGATCAATATTTCAAACTCTGAATTTATTTGAACATTTTAATTAGGTACTGCATTTACTGACATATAAGATATTTATTTGAATAAAATCTAAAAAAAAAATTACGCTTTCTCTAAAGTGCAAACAAAAGCCTCAAAAGGCAGTTCACAAAAGGTCAAAATAGGTAGACTAAAACATGTTGTGAACCTGTAGTCCTGAAAATACACTTTGTAAGTCATGCATACAGTAATTCTGCCACAGAAATCATAATGCTGAGATTTTGAATAGTTAAGACCTTTCCATTGTAAAGTGACCACGATTCAATGATAGTAAATCCCATGGAAAAATATTTTCTAAATCTAACTAATAAACAATGCTAGAATTCACCACTTCTCCATTATTAGATAGTCTGTATGCTTAATACATCAATTTTGATAATGACAGTATTTAATATCTCTAATTCAGCTTTGAATTGTCAATAGAAAACTAGAACTTGCATTACCCGAAGGAAATGCAAGTGTGATTCAATGGAAAATATGTTGTTTTCAAGCTGAATTCCTACAATTCTAATCGGCTAACAAAAGAAGGATTTTATTGTGAGATTTCAATTTGAATACATTTTTATCTGGAAAGAACTTGGAGAGCGCCTACCTCAGCCAATGCCATTGTCACTAAAAACTGAATGGAAATCAGTTCATACATAGCTATGATGCAGGGGTGGTCACAGTGAAAAAAAATTCCTGGATGCAGTCAATACCCCCTCAGCCTATGGCCCATCTTTCCAGAAAATGAGAATATTTGGACGTACTGTGTGGAAAAATATGAGTTAATGAATAAATGTATAAATATCTCTCAATCGATAAAACTTTCTTTAATCTGCACCAAAATTGAACTAAATTTTCCTCACCCCACGGCCTAATCTTCCAGAAAATGTTATTGGAATTCATTGAAAATTTTTAAAGATATTGTGTGGACAGATGGACATAAGTGAGTACATACACCTCTTCTAACTTCTAGTGTTCTGAGTGCTTTCTCGTTCGGCTTTCAGATCCACTTATAAATAAGTTGAATTTTTCTGCATATTTGATTTCTAAAATTATTTGTTGTGGAAAATTTTGGAGAGGGATTTATTCTGTAAGTCTACAAATTTGAGTTATGATTTTTAAATTCATTTTTTCCGAACTCTTAATAGAGGCATTGAGAAGTCTAGAAATTTTAGAGTGACTAAATTATGTTTTAAAAAATGATGTATGATTTTTTGGTGAATTAATTTTTTGGAAATTATTCATCCTGAAATATTGCTCATGAATTATACTGACTTATCTGCCAAATACTTCTTCTTGACTCAAGAAAAGAAATTAATCACCAGATTTGTATTTACATATTTGGCAGCATTATCCAGTTAGGATTTTCTCAAATAATTCATCTGCATTAGAATGAGCATGTTAAAAAGTAGGAATGTATAAAACAGGACTGGTTAGTCACTCAATAGGAACCATCATGTGCCAATGTCTTTTGGCATCATGCCATGTTTGGGGAGATCAATTAAAAAAATTGGAAAAAAAAAGGATGATCAATGAATGTTAATTCTCTTGCCTTTTGCTGGATCATTAAAAAATCCGAATTTACAGAAATCAAAGGGACACAAACTATTAGCCAGTTTTGCATGCAGTGACATTGTTAATTGAACCCCCACAAATTTGAGGGATAATTTGAGAAAAAAAAAGAAATGTTTTTTCTTGATATAATTAGAAGTAAATGTTTACATGCAAGACATTTGTCGACAGCTAACAAGACCATCTTAAAAACTGAAGAAACCTATGCTGACAGTTTTGGTTGATGGTTTCTAATATACAAATATATAAACCATTGGTAGATGAATTGCAAATGTAGCATATTTGCATTGACCCAATTTTCTGTTAGAATATTTTTGTATACTTATCAAAGTAAGATGCAAATAATGTACTAATATTTACTTTTCAAACTCAGAAGATATTCAAATCAGTTTATTCTTCTTTTTACTACAATTTTCAGAAAGAAGTAACAAATCTGAATCTTAATATGTTAGGTCACAGGAGTAAAGAATAATTTGAAATATACCTGATTTTATCATTTGAAATTTTTTAAAAAGATCGTTTAACACTTCTAGCACTGAATTTGTTAAAATCTGTCAAGCAAATCCGTCAACATAGGTTTCTTCAGTTTTCAAGTTGGTCTGGCTGACTATGTATCTATCATGATCATGTGTGCAGGTATTACCAATGGAGTGAGGGGGCTGAAAATACAATTTTATTCTATGTTATTACGTCTAGAAAAAACATTTTTTTTCTGTTCTTTGAAAATTCTTCCCTGAATAGGCTCTTAGAAGGGGATTCAATTTGCTATGTAAGTTTATGCTAAATTTATCCCTTAGTTTATGTCTGGCAGCATTCACTCTTGCTTTTTATCAAATTCTTTTCTAGCAATCGCTACCCAACAGAAGGCAACAGAAGTAACTTATTCATTTATCACCTTTTTCCAATTTTTTAATTGGTTCCCCACAACATGGCATGCTGTGAAAAGATGTTGATTATATGATGGTTTCTATTGAGTGTCTAATGAGACCTATTTTTGATCTTTTGCAAGGTCAAATTTGCAGGAACAAAAATTTTGAACAGAATAATGTTTGAAAATTTCTGTTGTAATGTATACGAGATTATACATCAATAAAAAAAATTACAAACAATATCATTTAATACACTTAAGCATTTAATAAAGAACCCATTAGATTTCGGTTAGTACTTTCAAGTTAAAATCTCCAAATTTTCTCACCCCTTTCTTAGTACCGAAATAAATAGAGAAAAGACCAATATAAACCAATAATTTTCAAGCTACCACTGGTTGTTCTGTTCTCTCTCTACTCGTTTCACTACTACAACTACAACTACTAATTTCACTATTAAACAACCATATCCCTTTTTATATGCATGAGTGTTCATCTGTTGCAGCTCTCCTGGCCATACTGTTTTGTTTATAGACTTAAAAATTGGCATCACCATTCCATTAGACCACTTCTAAAAATATTTCGTTGATTTTTGGGAAAAAGCATTTTTGGGCCTCATTTTGAAAGGTTGATTAATAATGTCTTGATTTCCGAGTTTCTAGATGTTTCTTCACTCAATTTTATATGTTTTCCAGTGGAAACTCCAGTGATATCATAATGGATATTAATTCTGACCATGTTTATTCATGGAATTTTTTCACATAACTTCAAATAGTTCTATTTATTGACTGTGATGGTATTTTTGCTTTTTTTTTTTTACTTCTGATTCTTTAGTGGTACTTGTAAACATTTGTATCCCCACTCAAATTTTTATCTGATAAAAGATGGAGAAGTTTTTATCAAATACATAAGGGACGGCATAATCATTTCCCTAATAACAACAAACATTTTTAGTAACAGTTTTTTATTGAGAATTAAATGAATCTACTATCATGTGTTCAGGAAAGACTGATGCTCAACATTATATGTAAAGATCAAAAGACAGCACAGTATATTAGAGAAAAAAAGTCAGAGATGTTATAGAATCCATTTGAAAACTCAAATGGCAACAGGCTGGTCATGCTGCAAGAATGGCAGACGAGTGATGGACATCACAACTCACAATTTTTATCTCCAGAGATCATATGCAATGTTACTGCCTGCAAAAAATAAGATGACGTGACAACCGAACAATTTCAGAAAGATTTGGCTTTCTGACGCAATGATAAGATGTTTGACAAATCTTGGGGAAGGTCTTTGTCAAATGACAAGCATTCAAAGGTTAATGATGAAGCATTTGATCCGTAAGATATCTGATCCTAAAATATATAAGCCTTGCACTGCTTTAGAGATTTCCTCTCAGAGGTTCTGGTTTATATAAATTGACCTGTTATATGTGAGCCATTTATCTTTGAAGCTAAATTTTTTCAACATGTATTCCATGCTAAATTTAGGATGTGTCCTCTATGCCACAGAATAGGGTACTTCAATTTCCTATTCGTTGAATAGGAAGAACAGAATTTGGCAGTCTTGTCCACTAATGTCCTCTGAGTCCAGTCATAAACGGAGAATTTGATGAGAGGCATTCCCCAATTGATTTGATAATCACTGTAAGCTTTTGATTGTATTGCTTTGCTGCACCAGTTTTCACTAAATATTAAAATCTGCCGCTCTTAGATGTTCCTGATTTCGGATATAGGAAAATGAAAGGAAAGAACATGGATATTTATATCAAACTACATCAAAACAGCTACATCTAAAATTGATATGAATGAAAATGCTTTTACTTTATTTCCTTAAGGTGCTAGTTTTTTGAATGGATTATTTCCCCTTTATTACTTTTTTTTCTTTTATCTTATCGCATCACTTGCATAGTACCCATAAAAAATGATAGGATTATTTACATATTGAGAGTGTTTGTGCACTCTGCTTTGGATAAATATGTCACTGCCCAGCCTCCTACCATCAGTTCAGTGAGTATTATCTGTGTGCTCAGCTAAGGATCAAAATGTTACACCCTACCATTCCTGTCTTAGATCAAAGACTTGTATCTGTTTGCAGTACATACTTTGGTAGCTTTGCACTGGTGCAATGCAGTGGCCAATTATGGCCTACTGATGCTCCCTATTACCCAAGAGGCCTAGGATCTCCCTAGTCGCAGGGGATCAATAAACCTTGAGGCAGCACGTTCCCATTGCCCTAAAAAGGAAAGGTCAGGCTTGACCTGACACCTCCATAACTCCAGTTGCGAGGACTGGAGAATTATCGTAGTTTTCCCTTGTATGGATTCCCTCATTAAACTGACCTTGTGTCACATCTTGCTTTCATGGAGAAGCAAGTAAATATGGATCAAAGTATTGTATCTTTCTGCTCATTGAAAAGTGTTACACACAAAAAGCATATACATACCTGGGCAACAGTTTTTCTTCCAAATGAGTTTTATTGAATTTGAATTTGAAGCTTTTCTTGTGAGATTTTCATTCAATTTCTCCTGTCAGTATATAACTAGGAAAAAAATTGATTCTGTTTATATAAGAACTGTTCAAAGTTCATTGTATTGTTAGTCTGGTTCGAGTACTCTTGATCTCTGTTGGTCATTATCAAGAACAATATATCTATATATAGATGAATAGACACACATTGCATTTTGTAAATCTGAATATTTTGTCTAAACTTGAAGCCTTTATTTTTATGCATTCAAAATCGGGTCAGCGATTTCTGCTTTGTGATATTGTTTTTGCAAACTTTTGTAACAAACTTTGCTTCCTTTTTTTGTTTATTAACATCTGATTTTTTTTGTTGGATGATTTAATATAAGCTTCTTTTTCTTGTAAATTGTTCAATATTTTTCTTATTTGAATTTTTAGAACTTGCCATTGTAGATTTATTCAGCCTCCAAATTGGTTTGGCTGGCTATGAATGTAATTTCTATACAGGCTGCTATAATGGAGATAAAGGGTTGAAAATTAAAATATTTACCCCTTATTAACGTCTAGAAAAAATATTTCTGTTTTTTTAGTGATCAGTGTCTAGCAGAAGGTGAGAGCATTACTCATCCATTGATCACCCCTTTTTCCAAATTTTTATTTGATCACTCCTAACAGTATGGTGCCAAAAGATGTTGATGACGTTACTATTGAGTAACCAGACCATTTCTTTTGTTAGTTTTTTTCTTAATTTCTTTTTGATTTTCTTATTCAAGGATATTTCATAATCTTCTTCTTCTTGTTATTTTGTTTTTTAACTTGAATTTTTTTTTTTGTAATTTTTCATTTCAACTCCACATTGGGAATTTCTGTAACCCATTACTCCATGAAATTCTTCCTATAAACTTTGAATAAATTCTGCAAGGCAAGTTTGGCAAGGCGCCATGATTGAATGAAACCATAATTTTTATTCTGACTTTGATGGTAATTCAAGCGAGGTATAGCATACCCAATAAGCAATCATAACAGCACTAATAGGGACCATTCTGTTCAGAATATTAATGAAACATTTTGGTCAGCATAAGAGAAGATTTTTTTTAGTTTTCAGAAAATTTATGTAGATTCTTTCTTTGTAACAAAAATATTCAGAGTGTTTGTTATCTATTTTCTTTACCTGATCTTATAAAAAAAGATAGAATGTGTAAAGTGAGAGAAATTATCTGATTTCTTTATATCTATTCTAATGCAAAGATAGAAAATGGTCATTTATCTATAAGATTTTCAACACAAAATTTTTCTGTTGGTTCAAATAGAGATTTTGGGGGGTGAAATTTATATTTTTAGGTATCCATTTCTCTTCCTCCAATTTTTTCTTACATTGAAAAAAATCAATACAAAATAAATGGTTCAAGACATTTAGCCTTTCAAAATGCATTATCTACTTAAATAATGAACGGTTTGATTTTCTTGCTCCTCTGTCTATAACCGTAGACTCTTCCACTTGAAGGAAACAATCTTACTGATGAAAAATTCTACTACCTACCATTTTGAATAAAGGATGCAACCCAATTCTCTTTCAAAATGGTCATTTAGATCTACAGTCATGCTTTAAAGGACATTTGCTGGTCCATATTTACAGGAATAACATGTTTGATTTACTGAAATATAGAGATAGTGCTTTCTAACACTTCTTACTGAGCCCAGTTGGTCCACTGGATCTGAGGCAACAATATTGTGTCTTTTCCTAGCATTTACCATACATACGTTCAGCAAGTGCATAAAGAGAATCAACCAATATTTCTTCCCTTGGAAAGAGATTCTATAATTATCTACGACATGATCCAGTAAATCTCTACCTCCCATCAAGGAATTATATTGAATAAATGAGGCCTGGGAGCAAGTATCGTTTTTTTCTCAGTTGACGACCATCTTTTGACATAATCTAGACGTTCAATCATATCATATTTTGTTCTGATGTTCATCTTTCCGCTTTGCTATCATTCACTCAATTTGGTAGCTGAGGCACCACTTTGGTACCTCAGGGTTTCCACTGAGTGCTGTTATGTTCATTTGATTTATCCTCACAGTATGTATCAAATGTATAACAATAGCCATCAGAACTACTAAGCATTCAACCTGGTTTCCAACAAATGAATTGTTTTGTCATATGATCACCAAAATATTTCCCTATAGCTTCCTCATTGCTTATGTTCTCCTGCAAAAATGCTTGATGGTTGGAATCTAGCATTTAGCAACTTTCTTACTGAATTAATACATCTTATCAGGTGAGTCACTTGATGAATTATCAGCCAAATAAATATGTCTTGTGATTTCTTGAAAATCATTGTACAACATACTCTCTGAAACGAACTAGATATTTGCTTCTTCATAGAGTCACAAAAAGAGTTTTTCTCTTGTTGAAAAATGATACTCACTAAGAAAAAGGATTCCTAAAAACATTCATAGTTAATCCATGGATAAGTAAAATTATGAAAATTTTCCTGCTGGGCATCTAATGTAGTTTGATAAGAAGAAATGCAGCATCACAGTATCATCAAAAAGGCTTTTGAGAAGTTACACAGGATTATGAAAAGACATTTTTCTATAAGATCTGCTTTTCAGATCTTCTCAGCCACTTAATTTGAAAATATATAAATGGGATCTACCTTTTCCCACTTCTATTTCCACTTCAATATGAACTTCAGAAAATTAGTTTTTTTTATTTGGAATTCTTCCTTCATCGTCACTTCCATCATCAATACTGCTTTTTCTTTCTTCAACTTCTACTCGACCTGGTACATCAGCAGAGATATAATCACTGTAAAATATTTTCATGGAATCCCTCTTCATAGGTTTCTTTGTCGACATCTGGAAATAAAATGACAATATTTGGGTCGTCTTTACTTCTTATTAGTTATATCATCATGCATGAAGCGACCTGTCTAATAGTTTTCCATAAAAGAAGACTGGTTTCATTTTATTTATAAATCTGTGAAAAGTAAGTGAAATCCTTGGTAAAAATCCATAGATCAAAAACAAAATTTTACCAAAGCGTCTTGCCTTTATATCTCATAAAAGCCAATATTGCCTACTCTATGCTACTACCTATTTATAACTCAAAAACCAAGTTAACTGATATATCAGAAAATTTTGAACTTGTTATTTCCCAGTGAACTCATTGAGGTACAGTCAAAAATAAACGTAAATCTCACCTATAAAAAAGATTTGTAATAGATTCTATTATTGAAAATCAAATTGTAAAGCTATTTGCTATAGTAATAATGTTTCACTTCTTAAATTCAAAATATAATTTATAATATATAAATATTCAATGGGGAAGAGATATAAATTTGTGTGAAAATTTTTCATGAATGGAAATAGGCTAATTTATTAACATCTGATAAACACAGATTATTTTTGACCAAAGCAATGATCAGACTAACCATTGAACTGTCACTCATAGAAAATCTAATGTTTCCCTATCATCAATAAGTGCATCTTTTTTCAACTGTACTCAAATGAGTATAGTGGGATTTAATGGGTTAAGCAATAAAGATGTTGCTGAAAAATTGCTCCTCTTCAATGAATATAGAACATTTTTTAGTCTTGAAATGCTTGAGATGTTACTACAGAAATTTCAACTAAATTACGTCTGTTTCTATTTATTCATATTGATCATCATCATCATCATCATCATCATCATCATCAGTCTTTTAACGTCTATCATTGGACATAGACCTTCCCTAGGATCTGCCACATTTCTCTATCATGGGGTTACGAAGCTGGTATTTTCTGAATTTGTCTTGTTCATCTCTCGATCCTGTTTTTTGTCAGCCTCGGCTTTACATGTAGTCTCTAGGGATCCTATTGTGAGTCATGATGTCCATCAGTTGTCTTTCATTCTTGCAACATGACCAGCCCATTGCCATTTGAGTTTTCTAATGGATTCTATGATGTCTCTGATCCCTGTTTTCTTTCTAATATATTCTATCTTGCAATCTCTCCATACTCTCCCACCAGAGCAAAATGTAACTCAAGGTTGGGACTTTACGTGGGGAAAAAGGAGCAACCCATTAAAAATAGCCGACTCGACTTTGGTTGCTAAGCAGCCCGAGCAACCGCCATCATGAAAGTGTCAGGCACAAACCCGACCTGTTCCTTCAAGTGCAATGGAACAGTGCTGCCCCGGGACACTGTATCTCCTGCAGCTGGGCCAAGTAATAGTGGGAGAGCCCAAGAACAAATCCAGAGGCTCCGAATGCGTGTAGCGATGTGCAGCCTCAGTATTGCCTCACCGGCTGACACATTGCACCGGCGCACTTGGTCTTCAATGTCAACCACAACACAACCTCTTTTGACAGTACTGACACCTTGGTCTCTGTCGGGGAACAGATACTACACTGTAATCCTTGCCGAAAAGGCCAGAAAAAAATGGGGGGTTGAGCATCTCTTTATTTACTCTCCCACCAGAGCAAAATGCGACACAAGAACAGGGCTTTACGTGAGGAAAAAGGAGCAACCCATTTTAAATAGCTCCAGCCAACGTGACTTTGGTTGCTAAAGTAACGGCAGTCACAAAAGCATCTGGGCAATCCTTTAAGTAATGGGACAGTGCTGCCCTGGGGTGTTGTATCCCCCGCAGCTGGGCTGAGTAAAAGTGGGAGAGCCCTAGGACAAATCTGAAGGCTCCCAATGTGCGTAGTGATGTGCAGCCTTATTGGCTGACGCATTGCACTGGCGCACTCAGTCTTTGATGCCAACTACTACATAATCTCTGGCCCATTCGACAGGCAAGTGTCAGTACTAGCACCTCAGTCTCTGCCAGGGAAAAGACACTACACCTTGATCCTGGCCGAGAAGGCCAGAAAAAATGGAGGAGTAAGCATGATTCTTTCATGTGCATGTTGCATGCTTTTCAGTCTATGAGTCTGTCTCTTGGTTAGGTTCCGTGTTTCAGCTCCATAAATAACTATCGGGAGGATGCATTGGTTATATACTCTTCTTTTTAGGATTTTTGGGATCGTCTTGTTTTCGAGGGCTGAGCTTGCTTTGCCAAAAGCTTGCCATCCTATGCAAGTCAATTATTCACTAATATTTGTTAAAGATGTTTGAAGGAATTCATTTTTTACTTAGAATTCTATATAGGGTATTATCATAATGTACTGTATGTGGATGTTATTTTACATTACGCATCACTTAATTTTTTAGAAACAAGGTTAAATTACTTAAGTTGCCAAAAAAACGAATCAATAAGGGATCAGTAAGTATAATGTGACTCGTTGTTTGCATCTCTTGTATTGAGTGCTCACCCATGTGAATGTAAAATCCGTTCTGTGAAAAATAGAGAAATGCTGTTGGCTGGACTGATATTTCAAAGTTAAATTGCATGTTCTGGGGAATTATTTTGATTCTTGATATAACTTTCTATACAATTTTTTATTAAACTGTTTTCATCCTTGTATATATGCCTATCTTATAAAACTTGTATCTCTACTGAATGGTCAATACTTATCTTGAAAAATTCATTGCATTTCATAAGGAAATGTGCAAATACAAATGAGCAGACCCCTGGCTCCTCTAATAAAAAGCATAAAAAGATATTGGCAAGAAATGAGTTGGTCAAATGCATAAATCAGCCATTTTTATTTTCCCCAATCTGAAACTCTCGCGACAGGAGGCAGTAGTTCTGTGAATCAGTGTAAGGAAAGGAAGCCTGCAAAAAAGGGGTAAAATGCATTTCTTTCCTTCTATTCATTTATCAGTTTTATTGAGAATATAGGTTTGGTTAGTCACTCAGTAGAAACCATCTCATGACTAGAGTCTTTTGGCAGCATACAATGTTGGGGGTGATCAATTAAAAAAACTAAAAAAGGGTAATCAATGAATAAGTTAATTCTCTCACCTTTTGTTGGGCAGTAATCACTAAAAGGGTCTTAATTTTCAACAAACAAGTGTGAATGCTGCAGAGCTTGAACTAAGTGATCAGTTCAGCATAATCTTACATTGCAGATTGAATCCTCCCAAACACACACTGAAAACCTATTATGGGTTGGGAAAAGACATCTTTTTCTAGACATAATAAGAGGTAAATGTTTAAGTTTTCAGCTCTCTAACATCATTAGTTTGGTCTGTACATGTAACACGTACATATATTGCCAGTCAGTCAGCCAGCCAGATCAATTTGAAAACAGAAGAAACCTATGTTGACAGTCTTGGTTGACAGTGTTCAATATAGTGAACAATATTTCCTTCCCTAAAAAGGTTTATTCCTTCTGTTTATTCATTCGTCTTCAATCATCTGGGAAGCACTGTAGGCAACAGGATTCTTTTGTGAAGCCCTCACTTAATATTTGTTGTATTGAAGAGATAAAAAGCAAGTCTTTGGCCACAAAGATAGCAGTAAGTAAGGTCGGGCAGATAGGGAGGCCAAAGAATATTATGAATGCATTTTGGCAGTTTTCAATTAGACCAATCTTTCTCTCCATTCATCAGAAAATGTGAAAGAAATCAGAAAAGGAAATATTTTCAAAAACGTTTTCCCCAATTGGTGTGAAATGATTGACGTGTTGTTTGTGTTATATTTGGAGAAAAAAAAAATTCTACACGATGCATGCTTTTTGATGTACACATAAATACACGCAGACACACAGGTATTGTGCATGATATATATATTTTGCATGTAGACATATACATATATATATATATATATATATATATATATTTATATTTATATATATATATATATATATATATATATATATATGTATGTATATGGGTTGGCTTCATGATCAAAGATTTGGGAGGATTTACCCATCTATTGCAAACTCTCAGGTGACCAGTGAGGCCAATGCAGGAGAGAAGGTCTTTCAGCAGGAGAAAGTCAGGCTGCTGGAGTGAATTTCTGCCTTACAGTGCTGCTTTTTGCTCTGCACATGGTTTTGGCATGGGACATTACCGATTAGACATTGTGTTGCCATATATCTTAATGTATATATATATATATATATATATATATATATATATACATATATATATATATATATATATATATATACATATATATATATATATATATATATATAAACACACACGTGCATGTAGAGTTGGTATGTGAATATATATTTATCTTTTTATACCAATGTACACACACACACACACACACACTATGAATTTTGTGTCTATAAAAATATATTGAACCAAATGTTTTTATTGTGTATAGAAATTTAAGGTTGCATATGTTTATGTATACTGATATAAGTACTTCAAAGTCTATGCACATTATATAAAGCATACGCATACACTAGTAATGAATTTGATGGCACATACAGAAAAACTTATTCAGCATAAGTAGATTAACCAGAATTCCTCTCATTTATCATAGAGTTTTTCAACTCCTCAAGTTCTAGCAGATATGGAGTTGGTCAAAAGAGGTTACATTTACTTTTCAAAGTAGTTTGGGAGAAATAGAAAACAGAGTCTTATATGCAGTCAGATAAAATATTTGTAATAGTGTGTTTGTATCTTTTGGTTAGGTTCCATGTTTCAGTTCCATAGGTGCCTATTAGGAGGATGCATTGGTTGTATCCCTTCCTTTTCTGGACAAATGAAATTTTCTTGTTCTTGAAGATTGAGTTTGCTCTACCAAAAGTTTGTTTTCTTTGGGTGATCCTTCACTTGATTTGTTCTTCTTTCAAGGGTTTCATAGAGATCCATTGTCCTCAGTAGATATAGTGGTCTACTTTCTCTAATTCTGCATTTTCTATTGTTGTTTTCTTGTCTTCAACGTGTTTATTGTACATGACATTTGTTTTTCTGAAGTTCATGAGGAAACCAACTTAGGTATTTGCCGTCTATTCTGATTTCCTCATTTTCCCAGTTTAGATTTTGGAAGATCATTTCAGTGCAGGTTGTGAAGAGTATAAGTGAGCTGGTATCACCTTGTCTTACTCGTTTTTGGAGCTGAATGGGCTCAGAGTATTTATCCTGATAAAGGAACTGCTATCTCATACATGCCTTATTGAATGATGGAAAGAACACAAGAAAGCCCAATATATTAGAGGAAAAACAGGAGTCCAAGATATCATAAAATCCATTAGAAAACTCAAATGACAACAGGCATGTCATGTTGCGAGAATAGCTGGAAACTGCAGGACATTACATCATGGATCCCAAGAGATAACATGTAAAACCTTGTCCAACATGACATAGGATGCTGAAACAAACTAGATAATTTTATAAAGTATTGGCTCTGCTATGCCAATGATAGAGAGGTGTGGCAAATTTTGGGGAAGGTCTATATCCAATGTTAAACATATATCCAATGCTAAACAAAATTATAAGACAGGTTTTATCATTTACTCAGAGCCTGAGGTCACAATGGTCAGACTTTTCTGTCTGGTGAATGTAATAAAGTGTTGTTATCAGAAGTTAGAAACTTAAAAATATTGACCTTTATTTTATGTATATATATATATATATATATACATATATATATATATTTCACTATATACTTGATATATACTTGACTATGGTATAGAAATTTAATGATATTATCCTGAAATAATTCCACTCAACACACATTGGAAAAGAGATCATAAAACTTGGAATGTTTATCTTGTGGAAAATTCAAACACAACAACGCATTTGTTAAAAATTGATCCTGTGACCGCGGTTGAGATAGGTAAAAGAAAAGACTACAGAGAGGATTGAAAGGAACTTGATTGAATTTATAGAGTTGCTTATAAGGGTAAATCAAAAATAAAATAACCTTTTCATTGAATCCGTGCACATTTCTTCGCATGAAACAAATCCTTAATTTAGGTATGACATCTCCATGGTGACCCTAGTCGATTTGTTTTCTGTTTTTCAATGTTTTGATATTTTTTCAGGAATTTTTGCCACGAGAGAGCTCACGAATGGACCTTTTTTGTATTTTGTGGTGTTTCAGGTTTACTTTTATTTATTTATATTTTCCCATTTTTACTTATTCATTTATTGATTTTCCCGCTAGTTTTTCAGTCGTGCTTAAGTGTTTTTTGTAAGGTCCCATTTTGAATATTTTAGTTTTTCTTTTTCCTTGGACTTTCTAGCTTTTTTTTTTACTTTGCTGATTTTTTTTTTCTCCTTTTAGTATCATTTCCTCCCCTTTATTACCACAAAACTGTTTTATAAGTTCAGCATTTTCTTCCAGTGATTGTTTTTACTTCACCTCCTTCGAAAGTTCCAGTTGTAAATAAAGGCTGAATACTCATAAAATCTTTTAAATTAGAGGCATAGAGACACAAACAAAGCAGCTATACAACTATGAACAATATAAAAAACAAGTCTGCTTAGTCACTTGATAGATACTGTCACGTGACCAAAATCTTTTCGTTGCAGTCTGTGTTAGGGATGCTCAATGAAAAAAAAAATTGGAAAAATGATAGTTATTGAATAAGTTACTTCTCTCACATTTTGTTGGTCTATTATCACTGAAAAACATCCAAATTGTCAAAAAAAAAGCATAAACATTGCTAGTCATAAACTATGGGACAAATTTAGCATAAAATTACATTGCTAATTGAGCCCCTCACTAAAAACCTATTTGGAAATATAACAAAGATTTTTTCAAAAATTTTTTCCAAACATGATTAGGATTAAATGTATACATTTTCAGTCTCCAAGCTATATTGATATGCCCAGCACAGATGACACAGACATACATACACCGCCAACCAGACTAACTTAAAAACTGAAGAAACTTAGACAGTTTTGTTTGATGGTTTCAAGCAGATCTCAACTTTTGCAGAAATCAAGTTGAGCAGGTTATTTAATTTTTTTAATCATTCAAAAACTGAATGTAATCCATAAGAATGGGAATTTTGCATCATGATTTATTACTAATACCAAAATAGGAACAATAAAAATATTGAACCAAACTTTATTCTCACAGATTGTTCAGTTCATTCGTAATGGAGGCAGCATTAAACAGAGAACAGAAATCTTAGCAAAAAAGTGCTCTGGTTTATTTGTTCAATTTTCTTTCTGTTAGAGAAAATTTTATAGATTACTTGATAACCCTGTCAGATACTGGGTCACTAATCAGTGTGAAAGCAACATGGAACTCCACAATATTATTTTTCAGTTGCAAATCCCTCGGACTTTTTGCATTCTTGAAGTTTTGATATTTTAGGAGTACAGTAATGCAACACCTCTGGCTAAAATGCACTTTTGGTAACTTAAAGGTCACATAGAGATAATCAAAATTAAAATTTTTGAATTATATTGATTTTCATATAATCTTCTGCAATCCATTTATATTCTTTCTGGCTTTGAGGTTGATGTAAAAAAAATGTATAAATAGCGAAAAGTGAACATTCTCACCTGGATTTGAATAACATAGGTATGGTATCATTTGTACTGATCTCCTTGTGACCAAGATAATGCGGTCACTATGAAAATGTTATTATTTGAGGATACAAACAGAGGTTTATGATAATGATTGTACAGTACCATGAAGCATGGGCATCTGCTGCCATTTCCATGGAGGGCAGGCTGAGGGTAAAGGATATATTTCCGGGGTCGGGCAATAGGATATGTTTAGAATATATATAAGTGGTAACCCTGATGGGCATTCAAGTTGCAGGAAAGGTGCTGCACGTGTTATCATTTGTAGTGTAAGTAAGTAGAGCCCTTTGTATGATCCAAAAGTCAGTTAGTACACTTGACTATTGACAGAGACATATGATCTCGTCCCTATGACATTATGTTGCAAGCACCAGTGAATACTAATTCAGTCTTCTTATAAGGGAAAATTAAGTTGGAGTTACTTGAAAAAATTGTACTTTATTGATTCCAACTTTTAGATCCTCTCGCTGATTTGAGGGGGGGGGGATCCCTACAAGTTTATGTATGTTGAATCAATTCACTTTTTCATTCAAGAAAAATTGATGATGAGGACGACTCATTTCTCTCTGTAAGCACGGCATTATTTCTTCATAAATATCTCATTTCTTTTTTTATTCTGAATCTTTATGTTGATTATAAAAAAAGAATCGAAATAAAACTGATATGTTAATTTCAGAACCGATTTTTTCCTTTGGCTCTCAAAATGTGCAAATATACAATGTGGGCCACATACTGATAAGTTTGGATGCCACTGTCCTTAATCATAAAATCATCTAATGAAACATAAATAGGTCTGGTTAATCACTCAAGAGGAATGTGATCAATACCTTTTGGCAGCATGCTATCTTGATGGTGATCAATTGAAAAAAATCAAAAAATAAGTTAAAGAGGTTATCACTGAATATATTTCATCTCTTGCCTTTTGTTGAATCACTAAAAAGTCTCAATTTTTGAAAAACTATTAGAGCAACTAATTTAGCAAAAGCTCACATTGTAAATTGAACACTCACACTAAAAATCTATACTTGGGAAAATTTCCAAAAAACAAAAATTAACATTTTTTTTTTAGACATGATAAAAAATAAACATTTAGATTTTCCATTGGTGTGGCCTATACATAATTAGATAACTTACCAGAATCATTCAAAAACTGAAAAAATCTATGTTGACCTGTGTTGAGTTTCTAATGAAAAGTTTTTTGAGATTTAACTTCCAGTACCCTGTCAGTGCTTTATTCACTAAGCTGCAAGTTTGCAAACAATTGCAATCACTGAGCAATAACACGTTTGAATTTTGAAGTTGTTTTGTTATGTTGGTTTCATGTCAATCAAAGTCAAATATAAGCAGTGACAAAAGTAACAGGCCATTGAAAGTGCCCTTAAAAAGGATGCAAAGAAATGAAGATTAAATCTGCTGATTGTGAGCCTTACTTATCAAACCAGCAAGCCACTGATTCAAGTAAAAGCAGGTTTTACACGTAAGAGGAATCAAAGAGGTTGAATTCAGAAATAATCAAGATGCAACAATGACACAGAACTATGTAAGCAACTTGAGATGATCTTTTGTGAAAATCAATGCCTTTCAAACTTTTTTGGTCTGATCCTGTAGACAGAATTGGGCGGGGGTCCTGATGACCCTCAAAATGGAAACATAGTTAAGATATTTGTTCATTTACTTTTATTTGATAAATTTCTCTCGATTTTACTCATAATCGAATACAAGTATTGGATGTAAACAGACTGGAATAAAATGAGTTTCCATACATTTGTAGATGGATTCACAACTTTTCCCTGGTTACGGATATTTGATGACACTTAATTTTCTGAAATTGTGATGTTAATATATCTACACTTTTTTTTTTGCTTTTGACATTTTTTGAACGTTTCTCATATTTCTTTGTCATGTTTTTTACATTTTTGTTTTGTTTTGTTTTGTTTGAAAAAATCCCACAACCTCCAGGAGCATTTCTGTATCCCACATTTGGTCAACATATTGGTTTGGGAACTCTGGTGTGAAAAGGGTCTCTTGAATGACTCCTTCTTGGACAACATCCAGAATAACAACAGTTAAATGGAGACTGGCACCTCCCTATTTTTGGCGAGCACTTTAAATCAAAAGAAAGAAAGGATGAGATTTAATGAAGAGATTTCAGTCTTGCCAAAGTAAATTTGAACAAAGCAGCCACTTTCACTTTCACTTTCACAATTAGAATGAAATAACAGACCACAAAGAATCTGTTTAGAAAGAGTCTAGTCTGAAACCATTAGTGAAACTGTATTTTTAATTTGCCCTTAACGATTTTCAGAGTGCTCAATTGTTGACTTGAAATGTTTTAGTCGTGTTTTTCTTGAAATTAATCGTTTCCAAAGTTTTGTTATTTACTAAGTTACTGTCTAATTCAATGGTCAGAATATGTCTTTCCTCCCAAAACAATCTTATTTTTCTGAAAAATGTTGGTTTTTTTTTATCTAAATGTCCACTCTAATGATGTAATGGTTAGAACATTTCCCTTACATGTGATCATTTGCCGGTTCAATTCTCAGTATGAGCAAAGAGCACGAAAAACTCTTCATAGTATAAACTTCCCAGCACACTCAGCAGCAAACTGAGTACACTTTAAGCTGTGTGATTTGGGTGGAAGGCATGTATTATCTGTCTTACAATTGGTTGCGTCTGCACAAGACAAAAGCAAGTGTGCCTTTGGTACTGGGAGATAAGTGAGTATGTGTCTTTTCCCGCTGCAGATGACATCAGTAGTGTAAAAAGAAAGACAAAACGAGATTAAATGAAAGTTGAAAGTTTGTTTTGTACCATTCTTCCAAGTCGGAAGGGAATGTTCTCTCAAATAATCAATACTCAAAATACTGACTTTTTATATGTGCTCTGATACTGACAATCTCATTTGTGTGACACACCACTATATTTTTATTTATATAGAATCATATTATATCTTTAAATCAATTTTAGAGAGTTCTATACATTGATTAAAATGTATTCTCACATTGGATCATAACTGAAAAAATTACAGAGTAAGGTCCGAATAATTGAGGCACATTTAGTACCTGGGAGGGTTTTGAGGAGGTTTAGTCAAGCTTAAGGGAAAACTCACCTACCTGCAGTAGGGAGTATTTATGACTGGTTTTTGCCATTGCTTTAACTATGTCATGGGAACAGTTGTTGATTGATACTGCTATAGAATGTTTTTTCTTCTGTGATGATCTAGAGAAAATCAACATTGAAATTTTCATGTTTTATCATCTATTTTTATCAGACGAAGCATTGTAAACCGTAATTTTTAATCAATTAATCTTATGGAATGGAGAGTAGGTTTAAGGGTTAGAATTGATCTTCTGACAAACTTTTTTTTAAGAGTTCCCATAGCTCATGTAGTTAAAGCAGCTTAGGCATTTATCAGGCTTCCTTAGACAAAAGATATGTGAAGTTGAATCTCATCAGGAGCTTATTCTTCATTTTCACTTTACTCTGTATGCACACTTCGGGTATCCATGATATTAGTTGTGATACCCTGCAGTTGTCAGACATTTTTGTAACATGACTGGCCAATTGCAATTTTAGTTTTCAACAGCCTTTTTTATGATAACTCTGTTTCCCGTTTGTTTTCTTATATGATGTACCTTTTTGATCTCTTGACATCATAGTCAAAAATCAATGATAATTGAGATTTTTGTTGTGTAATTTCATATTAGGATAATATTACAAACAATTTCATTGATAAAATCCAACAGAATTCTTATGAGAGATGGACATATAAGCAGTTATCAGTTTTTAAGTCCGTAATGATATTCAACCCAATAACTGCAGAAGGTGGCAGAAGTGTTATAGTTATCTATTGAAGCCCTTATTCATTGCAAGATAAAAACCTTGACTTACAGACTGAGTTGCCAACAATCCCAATAAAACAGACATCTTATTGGGTTAAAGAATTTTGGCCATCCATACTTCATGGGTCAATGCAGTGACATTACTAGGGTTGTTATTACCCAAGGTGGTAACTCAAAAAATTTTTTGCACTAAATCAACTTGGAAAATATCAAAAAATGTCAAAATGCACAGAAAAACAATTAACCTTTTCATAGCCATTTTCAATAGTTGAAAAAGGCCAGAAAATAACTAAAGATTGGCTTTAATTGCATGAAAATAGCGCTATAAGTAGCAGCAAATATTGAATTTTTGTGCTGCTAAAACATTGTGGGGTCACCTGTCTGTGGGTCAATGTCAAAACCCTTTATCAACAGCAAATTTTTGAGTGGTATTCAATAGGTTACCTAAGATCTCCAGTCTCTGAACATTTACCCGAGAGATTTATCTGTTATATCAACAAATGCTAGATGAATCCAAAGCCTGGGGATATTGTGTTTACTATAAACAAAGATTCAGCTTCAAATCTCTTGATGAATCTTATTGGAGTCCTGTTAGCACGCAAACCTAACCCTCTATTCTCTTGGTACTAAACAGGAATGTGGTTCGGACACTGCCATTGTTCAATCCTGTATCTTTCTTCTATTTTCATTTAAAGGATTCTACCCTGAAATAGTTTGAATGTTCGTCCCTTATGAATTCACGAGTCAAATCTTTCCAGCTTAGATTTGATGATTACAAAGTCTGTCCAAAAAGTACCCAGCAATTTAATATTAAAAAAAAAATAGCCTACCTAGGCTAATTGCACCTTGGTTTCCATCAAAGTTCTGCCCTTGGAAGTTCGTACAGCTATTTCAATTTTCAAAACCTTCTGCAATGTCCTCTTTCAGGATCGTCATCAGCTGCCTGATTGAATTCTCCTAAATCTTGTTCATGATCACTGTGAGCCTGTAGGTTGGAGAGGGTAAGCATGTAAATTGAGAGGGGCAAAGGAGAGGCATAGAAGGGGGTTTACAGATGATCTTTCTAAAAACCCTGTGGGAAACACGCAGAATAGACTGATTCGGTCATTGTGAATGCAACGGTCACACAATGAACAAGCTCACTCAATAGCATCTCACTGTCAACTGAGTAACCCCACTGAAGGGCCTTTGTTCACATACATGCACTGGGGTCCGTTTTGATTAGATACTAAATTACTTTAATTCTACGCAATCAGTTCTTGAGATATTCAAAATGGCTAGTTTCTTTCTGGACAGGCTTCATATCATGGATGAGTGCAGAGGAAATGATTTGAACTGTATCTGTGCTATAATTATGATATATGAAGAGAAGAAAATAGTATTCTTAACATGGTTATCTCCCTTGAAAAATTTATATACAATTAGATGTATCGATCAACTTATATGTGCAATTGACTGAAAAATTCTATATATATTCATATATTTGTTCATATATGAATACAAACATATCTCTATGAACATTAGGTGTCTGTATGTTTATGTTTATAGATATTCATGTATAATATTCAAATGTATACGGAAAAATTTGAATAGGTTCCAGGTGCCTGTTTATAAATGGAACTCAAGTCTCGATTGAGTCAGACCATTAAAACCATTAGCGCCAAAATCGTGGGACTGGAAAATCTCATGAAGTTAATCGGCATGACAACAAGGTTTAACCATTGAAAAGGAAAAATGAGTCCATCCAAGACTTCCAGACACTAGATCATGGTAAGATAACAAACGAAAATATTCATCCAATATGAGTATTTATCTTTTACCACAATGGAATGAATTATTTATCAACTGATTAGAAATCAGACAGTTTTAAGCTTTTCTGAAAAACAATTTGCGTAATTGTTTTTTAACAATCAGTGACTTCAAAACAAATAACCATCAAGGCAGATCATCTATATTAAAAATGTATTTTTCATTACCATCATAAAATTTTTTCTAGAAACCTTTTATCATTAGATGGATGGCTCTAATGCTGTTTTTATCTGATGAAAAAAGGATATGGTATGATGGTGGTTCAGAGGATTACACCTAGTGAATACAATGGAGGTCCTTGATTTGAACTCATTTGCCATTCTAACAAGTTTTAGCAAGACGTTTTTCACTATTTTATTCGATGAAAGAGAAACAACTTGCAAATTATTGTACAGCATGAGTGCCTCTTATCAAAAGCACCTAGGATCAGAAGAGTTTCGGATTTCAGATAACTAGCACATACATAATGAAATACATTGGGGATGGGGGCCTGTGATGTTAAAGGAGTATTTTTGTTTCCTTACTGTATGTTTATCATTCATGCGATGATTTGCCTAAGAAACCCCACTTGAAGACATGGAAGATGAGGCCGATCAATCATTTTGAATGTGATGGTCACACAGTACAGAAGCTTAGTCAGTGGAATCTCTCTCTCAACTGAGTAACCTCATAAGAGAGTGTCAGTTCATGCATGAAGAATAAGGTTCTCCCTGATTGCTTTCTCAATTACATCAAGGCTTTGAGGTATCTAAAGTTGCTGGATACTTTGCAGACAGGCCTCATGTACCAAAAGCTTTTTATAGATTATCAACATAAAGTTTCGACAACCTGAAGGGTGGTGTGAGTGTTGGAAGTACACTTTGCACCAAGGTCCTTGGGGAAGGCATGAATGTACTCCCCTCCAAAACTATAATTAAATAGCAAAGTCAATCATGCTGGTTTCAAACACAAGTAAAGGAGAATTAGGTGTCGGGCAAGCAGGTGCACTCATAAACATCTAAATGCTACTGGAACCGCAGCAACAATATCCAGCTTTGTGCAGTTGTGGCCCTATGCTCCACCAAAAGTTTACAAGACAAAAAAAGCCCATAAAAAGTTATTTCTCTCACAAAGTGTGAATTTCAAAAAGATAAGCATCAATGCTGCAAGATGTGAACTAAATAACCAAGTTAACATGAATTTACATCATAAAATTTGAACTCCAACTAGAAACAGAGGGGAGGTAAAAAAAAATTTTCAAGTTCCAAGCTCCATTGGTGCAGCATGTACAGGTGACACATACATAAATAGCCAGCCAGACAGACAGAATCTCTTAAAAACTGAAGGGACCTATGTTGACTAGTGAACAGTTCTGGTTGCTTATTTCTTAAAAAAGACAATAAAAAACCAAACCCTGAAACCATTGCAAGCAACAGAAAATGTGAATTTCCAGAATGGAATAAAATGTAATGATTCCAAAAAAAATCTGTCGCTAATTAAATCTGGCAAATGGATTCCAGCCAGAAGTCATAAAAGTTCTTTTCCTTTTGGAATTCCAGTTCCATGTCTACCATTCTTCTTTGACGTTTAGTGGACTTCTTCGATTAGATTTTCATTAATCTGAAGCAAAAGTCTTTCAATACAATTAGCAGACACCTGAAGTACGACTTTTGGCAAATATCCATTCATCTGGTGACACACAATGAGATTTATCTTTGTAATATCAATAATACATGAAGTCGAATTTAGTCATTCCTTATATCAGTTGACCAATTTCCTGTGTTCTTATTGGCTTTCCCTGCCCTCAATATCTGCGGCTCTGATGGATTCGAATCATAATCCGTGAAAGCCTCCCAGACCTGCCAATCAGCATTAACTTCTGTTCCAGTGGAAAATTCAGTCCATCGATTATTCCACACCAGACACAACTACCTACGGATGAAATCTTTGATGTTATATTTCCTTTTTTAAAGGTTTTGGTATGAGAAAATATTTTATATGAATTATCATATTAGAAACCATCATCCAAAACTGTCAACATAGGTTGCTTCAGTTTTTAAGTGATTCTGCCTGGCTGTCTGTATATGCATGTATGTGTCATATGTACAGGTCACACCAATGAAGCTAGAAGACTGAAAATTTAAACATTTACTCCATATTATGTGAAGAAAAGATAGTTTGTTTTTTTTGTTTTTTGAAATAAATTACTATTGGAGTCCAATCTGCAATGTAAGTTTATGCTAAATTGACTCCTTTATTTTTGGCTGGCAGCATTCATGTTTGTTTTTAAAAAATTCAGGCTTTTTTTCCAGTGATCAGTGTTAAACAAAAGACAAGAGAAGTGAATCATTCATTCATCGCCTGTACTTCCTGTAAACAAATTGATCATTCCCAACATGGTATGCCACCAAAAGACATTGGTCACGTGACAGTTTCTATTTGGTGACTAACCAGGCCTATTCTAAAGGTTTTTTTCCTCATCAAATTTGAAAACTACTTCTGTAATTATATAAAGTCTTTTAAAATACCTACTATATTCAGATATGTATGTATAGTTACGGAGATTTTGTGTAAGTGAATAGAAATGCATTCAAAGACGTATATGACTTATTCCTCTCTGTATGAAAGCATTTAACACCAGAAACTTGAGTATTTATTGGGAGCTCATCTTGGTTCAGACAATCTGAACTCTTCTCCCCATCTTTGATGTAGACACAACATTTCAAATGATTCATTCTGCATTAATCATTTTAAAAATAATTGAACAGCTCTGGTTGCTGCAATAGAATATTTGCAATTGCCACACTTGATGCTCAAATTTTCAGTTCCATACCACTTTGCTTGGACCTCCAGAGAAAGAGTCCAATAGGAAGGAGTCTCTTTCTTTAGGCATATTATATTTTACACCTAAAGAGGACTGTAGAATGAACCAGACAAAGCATTGTGCCAACATCATAGAAGAATTCTGACAGTCTGAGCCGAAATTGGCATGTTGATGACTCTTCTTAGAGTCATAGACAATATATTCACAGGATATTGCAGGATTACCCACTAGCCAATGTAAACCTTTTGTAAGCTGAAATGGTGCAAACCAAAGAAGCAATTACTATTATTTTGTATGAAAGGATTTTTGAATGTTCACAAGAAAATTTTCGATGATAGGCAGAGTCATCGGAAGTTGACAAGTTGGGAAATAGAAGAAAGAGGGCATTGTGCGCACTGCCTCTATAACGGCTTGGTGTAACAAACGTGGAATTCTGTTTTTGATTTTTGTTTCATTTGTAAAAGTTAAAGAGTGGAGGAGAGCAAGCTTTCAAAAAGCAACATTTACCAACGTACACGTACGGAGAACGATTGATTTGTAAGAGACTGAAAGGAAATATACAAAAAAGCTGATTATGACTGTTTCAATTATATTTATAAATAATTGAAAAAAGAAGAAAGAAAATTACATGAATTATATATTGGCAAATAAGTGACTTAAATGACACAAGAAAGTTTTTGAAAAAAGGTTTTCCAGTTTGTTTAGTGTTTAAAGTTGTAAAGCTTTCGAGTATATATATATATATATATATATATGAATAGGTCGAAGTTATTTTCTCTTCCTTATATATGAAGGTGAATTTTTTTTGTGAAAAAATTTCCATTTAGAAAATTAGTGAAGAAAATGTCTTTGAGTTATTTTTTAATGGACTGATAAGATAACTTTGTAAACAACTTATGAATTAAATCAAAACATCATCATAGATTGATGCCCTAAGTTGTGCGTAGTCAAAAATCAATAATAATGGTTTACAATATTTTATCTAATAAACATAGATAATAAAAGATAACGGGACACTAAATCACTAAATAGAGACTGTCATGTGACAGATGTCTTTGGCAGCATGCTGTGCTATGATCAATTATTCAGTGGTGACCACTAAAATATCAGAATTTTCCAAAACAGAAGAAAACGTTTTTTTTTTCAACATATGATACGAAAATTTATTCCTAGTTGTAAATTCAATCTTCAACCCTCAGGCTCAGTTGGTGTAGCCCTTACCTTTAAAATACAGATAGATAGATAAATAGCTAGCCAGCCAGAACAATTTGAAAACTGAAGAAAGTCTTGTCGATTGCTGAATAGTTTTGGGTGGCATTTGATGGTTTCTAATTAGATCAAGAGATATTCATCATTCAGGCAATCTTTTTTGCTCTTCAAGCCCATTATTCTTTGTTAATGTCAATTAGTAAGCTCAAACAATTCACATGGGCATCTTAAATCTCCCCTTAGTTGATGGAGATCTTCAAATCTTTACGAATAGTACTTCACTTACTTTATTTCTACTCACATTTCACTATAACAAATTTCCCTGAATGCTAGAGGAGGGGGTGGCTCAAATAACCAAGCTTCCAACTCAGGCTCTCTAATCTCTAGCTATGTCACTACTTTAGAAAGGACTACCTACTCAAAATGCTCATGGACCTAACCCTTTTGAAATGTCTGCCCTTGGGGCTCCCAGTAATACCTCAATGGACCCTCAAGGTTCCGCAGTCCCTAGGTTGGGAGCATCTGTACTAAATGCTGGAGGAGCCCCTCAAAAAGCACCCTCTCCACTGGCCCCCAAATATCCAGCTATGTCCCTAATAATGCATTTGATAATAATTGGAAAGCCTATCGGTAATTTTTTTCTATTTCTTTCTTTCTAAAAAGCATTATTCACAAATTAGAAGTGAGATTTGTTGATATTTGTTGTATCCGTAATGAAATTTGAAACCACGTTCTCAACTATAAAGCATTCAGAGAACAATTGCCACCAAAAATAAATGAATTTATCAATCATGCAAGGGGGAGGGGGATGATTTGAAAATCCTTGGATCCACCCAAAAATTTATTCAGTTCTTCCTTATTCCATGGCAAACCTTCCACAAAATATCACTGAAATTCATCGAGAACTTTTGGAGTTATTTTGTGGGCAGTTTTGAGTGATTATATATGTGTGCAAGAGAAATGAGAGCATATCTCACAATCAAAGAAATATTACTGGATCTTCCCCTAACTTCAAACAATTCTCCCTTTTCCATCAAAAAATTTTCAATGAAATTTATTGGAAGCTTTTGGAGATATTGTGTTGACAAGCATGAGTGAGTACATAACAATACTCAAACATATCTCACATTGAAAAAATTACAAGATCTACCCCAAAAATTGACAAATTCTCTCTTACCCAAATGGCCAATCCATCAAAAAGTTTTCCTTAAACTTCATTGAGAACTTTTGGGGCTATTGAGAGGACAAAGAGACAGACAGACAGACAGAGTGATTACACATACCTATTCCAACTTTTCTGCTTCCTCCTCCACCTTCTAAAAAGCACAAGTCACAATTTAGAATTGAGATTTGGCCGTTTTTGTTGTACTGATAATAACGTTTGATATCACTAGAGACTTCTGGAATTAACTTCTGACAGATTTTATGAGCTCTCTGTATAATATATATGCCTAATATTGGCATTGCATTTCAGAATCAGACGTAAAAAGCCTTCAAAGAGATCATAATTTCTCATCTTATCACTTCTCCAGCAACTGACACCATCTATCAAGCCAAGTTGCCAGATGATTAAAAGCATTCCTAAATATACGTATGGGGGAATATATGGAAGCTCAACAATTACTCTCCAAAGGTTTCTTATTCTCAAGTGTTGTTTAAGTGTTATCTCAACAAGGCAATAAACCACAGAATTAAAACATATCGACATATTACATATTAAAGTGTGTGTGCATATATGTGCATAAATATGTATCAAACTTATAGAAATATTCATTTGTGTATAGAATAGATATATACAGACATGAAAAAGTGTTTAAGTGTGATATATATATATATATACATGTATATGTGTATAAAGTATAAATGTGTATGATGAAAGAAAGGATTCGCTGCACAAAGCATGTTTTTGTTTCTGCCCTGTTTGGGCTCCTCCAGGCGAATGATTCGGTTTGTTTTAGATATCTATTTAGGGCGTTTGTTCGGATGGGGGCTTCTATTTTTATAGGTTTTAGGATCTTCTTTTTCTTCTATTTATATATTCTTTCTTTACTTTTTTTCTTTTCCTTTGTTTAGTGGTTGGTCATCGCTTGTAATGTCGTTCTTTAGTGGAGATATCATACTTGTTGGTAGTTATAAATCATGAATTAGCAGAATAGAGTAGAGGCATCGTTTTATGCTGTAAAACCATCAGCATTTTGTGGTACGGATAGTATCTGAGCGTATTTTAATCTCACTTAAATCTATTTTGCAGAATTGGGGGTCACTTTTACATGACCTTAGTTGTTACTTTAATTATTCTGGGTTTGGTCAAACAGGGCAGAAACATAAATGCGTTTGTGTAGTGAATCCTTTATTTCATCATATTTTAAGCTGTACCCTAACTAAACTTAATGTTTAATGTTGAATGTATCATGCTCTTCATGAAATAAACCCATCACACATTGGATATTGTATTATATCATATTATATCATATATTATATTCCTGATTTGTATTGTGTAAGTATATATATATATATATATATATATGTATGATATACTATTATGTTTTACAGAAATTTATTTGAGGTAATTTCCTATCATTACATGGTTAATGTATCAATCACTCTAGACACTGTAAATAGAATAAACAATTAGAGAAAATGGAACTGCTGCAGGAATAAAACCTGCAACCAATGGGGTAGCCCCTTCAAGGTAGCAATGCTCTAACCATTCAGCTAAAAAGGCACCAGTAATGCAAAGGCCTAAATAACTATTTTTGCACCAAATTCAATGGTAAGAGCATCACTATATCAAAGCAGCTACGTTATTGGCAGGTTCAATTCCTTTAATTGTTCATTCTATGTATGGTGTCTTGGGTGAGTGATACATTAACCGCGTGACACAAAGAAATCATTTCAAATAAATTTCTATTTAATATGACGCAATTTATAATCATTTTTGCATTGGTACAACACTTCCCTGCTCCCACTACTACTAAACAACCCACACCACAGAAACATCCCCATTTCATTCCTAAAGATAAAACATGTAAACAGTATATAATTTTCTCTGCACTGCTTCAAATTTCTCTGAAAGAGATGGCTGCCAACTGACAAAATCCATCAAAAGATGCCCACAGGATAATGAAGATTTGAAATTTCTCTCTTCACTTTTGTCATCAACACATATACATATATATGTAAATATCTATATGTATATATATATATATATATATCATTGTGTCATCCATAGACAGCTGTTTCGATGTGTTACATCTCTTCAGAGTGGCTGTAGACTTTCCATCCAGTGCCACAAGGCAGGATCAAAACCTTTGCTTCAGACCCAGAGGTCGATATCCTACCTCTGAGCTACGGAACTGGACTGTCAGTAAGGCCAAATTTAAGCAATATATTTTGTTTTCGGATAAATTCCTCATCCACTAAAGGGCTCTATTCCGATGGAAGAGCATAAATATAAATATATATATATATATATATATATATATATATATATATAAAAATATATATATATGTGTATCTGTATATATATATGTGTATATGTATATATATATATGTATATATATGTATATATATATATATATGTACATATATATATGTATATATATATATATATATATATGTATGTATATATTGTATATGTATATGTATATATATATATGTATATATATGTATATATATATATATGTATGCATATATATGTATATATATATGTATGTATATATATATATATATATATATTCATATATATATACATATATCTAGAGAGAGAGAATGATAGATATATAGATGTATAGATATATGTATAAGTATATATATATATAAAAACTTTTATAAAATGACAAACTACATGTATGACATAAACCAAATAGTAAAGGGAGGTGGTGCTTGATCAAAACTGCTGGGGTGCCATGTTAATATGACTATTTTGTTTTAAAATCCTCAAAACGGTTACATGGTAGACAACTGATGCTCTCAACAAGAGACAATTTATATATTGTACCATAACAACAAGGTATATGTGAAACAGAAAGAAAAAACACTGAAGAAAATTACATAAATGGTATTGATAGATATTGGGAAATAGATGACTGAAGTGACACAAAAAGTTTTGAAAAGGTTTAATGTTTGAAGCTGTAAAGCTTTCTAGACTAAATATACGTACAATATATATGAGATGAGGGGTGATATAATGGTTACCAGCATGGAAAATATATTCAGTGAAGGAATCTCATTCTTAGGAAAGACATGAATCCTTTTTGTTCCTTTTTTTTTGTTCCATTGCCATATATCTTGACAAGATTGCTTGTCACTGGCTGGCCACAATCAATCCATTGGCCTCAATCATAAAATAGACCTCTTTTTCCCCTTTTATAAATCTAGTCTGGGATAAGATTCCAATGAATGGGTAACAAGTAAGGATCTAGCCTGCTCATCATTACTCTTTGGCAGTCATCCTGACATTAATACTATTAATGTTATGTTAGCTGGATCTGTGGAAGAAGTAAGATTTATCCATTATCACATGCTTTACACATTACCCAAGAACAAAAAGAAGTTTTTTAAAAAGAGTAATCCTCCATTTCATGCACTTGTTCTTCTCTCCCACTTTGTTTTTACTTTCTCATTCATCCCCTTATCCCTTCCAATCTTTATTTCCCTGTCCATGGTTTCATCTAATATCATAGAACCATGGATTAATCTCCTACGCAAAAAAAAGGGAGCTACAAATATCTTTAGGGCTTCCTTCTTTTCCCTTTATCTCTCCATGAAGAATTTCAATTTGCACTTCTTTCCATTTCTACCTCCCAATCTTTTGCTCATTGTTTCCTGATACCCAACCATCATAAGCCTGTCTCTCTATCTTTCTTTTTGCTTCAGCCCTTCCCACTCTTTCGATATTGATACATATATATATATATATATATATATATATATATATATATATATATATATATAAATATATATATATATATATGATTATAAGTTGCATTATACTGTATAGAAACCCTTATTTGAAATGATCTGCTGTTGATGCACGATTAATGTATCACTTGAATTAGACAACATTAATAAAATAAACAGTTATCGAAAATGGGGTAGCAGCAGGTATTGAACCAGTGACTGATAGGGTAGCTGTTTGAACATAGTGTTGCTCTTACCATTGAGCCGAAAAGCCACCAGTGATGCAAAGGCCCAAATAAATGGCAAGAGTGTTGCTACATTCAAGCAGCTACCCTATCAATTGCAGGTTTGATTTCTACAGCAGCCACATTTTCGTTAATTGTTTATTCTGTTTACATTGTCTAGTATAAGTGATACATTAACTGTATAACGACAGGTGATCATTTCAAAGAAGATTTTCTGTACAATAAAATGCCATTCATAATCATTTTGTCGGGTCATACATCCATTTTTTAATGCATATATACAAATACATTTTCCATTTCACCTGATTTTTTTTGTTTTTCACTAGTTCTCTTAACCTCCTACCTTTCCTCCTTTACACTCTTTATTTTGCCCTGTTCTCTCCATCAGTTTTTTCCCAATTCCTTACAGATTGATATTATCATGTAGGTTTCTCAGTCAGAAAGCTTAACTGATTCCAGTTTAGAAGAGTAAGAGATCAAGCTGAAGAAACTTCAGCCTGGGAGCCTTGAAGGGAAGGGGGCCTCAAAATAAATGAAAGGTTCAATTGAGTCTACATGTAAGTATTTTGCATATTTCAGTATTTATGTATTTTTTCCATGTCTTGAATATCATATATACTATTTTGCTTTCTAAATTAGGCTCCCAACATGGCTTTCTAAATAAGGCTCTAAACATGGCTGACATTTCCATGGGGCCTTAAGAAGAATTTGATTTAGGGCAGCCATCACTCTTGGAGTCCCTCTTCTGGCCATAGGGTCCTTAGCAGGCACTTAGTTCAGACTGGCCCTGCATTTAGACGTAATGCTTTTAAGACTTTGTACATCAGCACCAACTCGTAATATGATATCTTAGTAAAGCTCAGCCAAGGAACCCAAATGGAAGATAATCCATCACTGGCCATATATAATGTCTGTATGCACACATTCAGGTCTTCATTGACGCTGCAATAATTTTTCCGCAACCGTCTTGTATGATTTACTCAAGATTAAATGCTAGCATTTCATCTTGATGTCCTTCCCTGCAGAGAAAAACTAGTTTCAGAAACTGTCAACCAAAACTGTCAACATAAGTTTTTCAGTTTCTAAGGTGGTCTGGCTGACTATATATCATATGTACAAGCTGCAGCAAAAGAGCGAGAGAGCTGAAGATTTAAACGTTCACTCCTTATCATGTCTAGAAAAAGCATTTTGTTGTTTTCTTCAAATTCACCCATAAAAAAATTTTTTGAGTGGGGGAGCAAATTTCCAATAAAAGTTTATGCTATATTGATCCTTTAATTCCTGTCATGCAGCATTCAGGCTTGTTTTTTTTTTCTTATCCAGACTTTTTTTTACTGATCACTGTCCAACAAAAGGTGGGAGAAGTAATTTACTCATTAATACCCCTTTCTTCCAATTTTTTAAAATGATCACCCCCAACATGGTATGCTGCTAAAAGGTGTTGGTCACACATGCCTGTTTCTATTGAATGACTAACCAGACATGTATTTTTTCATTTTCATTTCTCAATGAATTGTCAGAAGAAGATTCATACTGTTTAGACAAAATAAATCACTTAATGTCATCCGCTCACTCTGGCTCTGGGTTCCTCCACAATTTGTAAATATGACTCGTTTTGATTTGCAGCTGACTTGAAACTTTCGCCTGGCTAACTCTTTGATCCAAAGATCAACAAGTCTGTATGGACACCCTCGTAGATATCAAAGATTTATCTTTTTTTTTTCGCTTCTCATTTTACCTTGATGTATGGACCATCTGGGATAAAAGTTGGGAGGAAAATCTTTTCCGAGAAGTGAATAACTCTTTCTTTTATGTTATAAGGCTCAGGTGGGTAGGTTTTACAAGTATTAGATAGTTAGATGTGAAATATCATTTCTGTTTTTCCTCATAGAAAATAATGCTAAAATTTAACGACTGACAAATATAAATGCATTTTTTGACATTGATGTAAAGAAAGAGATAATTTGTTATTATTTGAGCCCTAAATAGTAATGTTATCCATCTATACATTTTTTGTCTTCATTCAACCTGGATGGATGGACCATCAAGGATAAACAGTGGGAGAAAAATCTTTTCCAAGAAGCAAAAAACTTTTTCTCTGCTATAAGGCTTTAGTTTGTTGATTTTATGAATATTTGGAATACATAAAATATATTGGGATTTGTTTGATAGTAGATTTTTTTATCCCTACATAAAAAAATTCAAAATCTAGAATTCATGATTGAATTTTACTGGTAGCAGTCAATTTATCAGAATGATAAGTAAATCTGATGTTATCTATATTATACAAGTATCTTAAATCTAGTTGTTTCTGACCTCTAATTAGCCTAAATGATGAATTATAGGTATATACATTTCATTAAGGTACCCTTAAGATGTGATAACTCAAAGAATATATAATAAACTAGGTGATTTGCAACTTAACAGTAATAAAGTGTTCTGCATCTACGTTCATCCAAATAGTGAAGCAATTTCTCAAGGTAGATAACTATTGAATACTAATTATAGAGTAGTCACTTTTTTTTATTTATTTATTTGCAGATGCATGAAAATCCAGGTTCAATCGGGCCTTCAAATTTAATGTTTAGTTCGGTCCAATTCCTTGAGGGGTGACCCATGAATTACTGGGTTTTCTGGTATTATTTGAAAACAAAAAAATAAGGCTCAATTGAAATGAAGAAAAATATAACTTACTTTCAATTGATTTCTATATACCTCATTGTTGATTGTATAATTCTCCAGATAGGTGGTTTGACAAGAGAACATGAAGAGTGAGAGGCTGATAGCTATTGCTGATACTGTAAGTGTGGTAGAATAGCTCTTATTATATATACTCTGCACTTGATGAAGTGTTTTTCACTTTTTACTATTTTTTCACTTATGGCCACCCATAGACCATAACTTGTAACGTTGATTTATGAATTGTGTATCTTAATTGGAAATGGGGATGTAGAGTGGTCAAATAGTTTACGGCATGAAGATTTGTATTGGTGAGCCCAAGTCAAACACTGGCTGGGATAGTTTGTATTCACTTCCAAATATTGCCCTTTGTAAAGGCATGAATCCATCTCTCCTCTTTGACCATAGCTATGAATAGTAGGGTAGACTGTATTCTTTAGGTGTGGTGACAATTCCATGAAATCATCAGAAGAAGAAGAAATCAAGACAAGAATCATTTTAGGTTGGCAAGCTTTCATCAGGGCAAGCTCAACCTTCAATAACAAGAAAATCCTACTAGTGCTAAAAAGAAGGGTATACAACCAATGCATCCTTCCCATAGTCACTTATGGAGTTTGAATGTAGAACCCAACTAAAAGATTGACCCTCAAACTGAGAACCATGCAACGTGCACATGAGAGAATACTGATCAACATTACATGGAAAGACCATAAAACAGCTCAGTATATTAGAGAAAAAACAGGAGCCATGGACATCATAGAATCCATTAGAAAAACTCGAATGACAAGGGGCTGGTTATGTTGCAAGAATGGTAAACAACTGATTGACATCACTACATGGATTCTCAGAGATCAAATGCGAGAATGGGGCAGGCAAAATATAAGATGATGTGCTAAATTTGACAAGTTCAGAAAGTATTGGCTCTATGATGTCCATGATAGAGTGGTCTGGTAAATCCTGTGGAATGTCTATGTCCAACAACAGACAATGATAATGATGATAATGATGAGTCTAGTAGACCAATAACTCTGATTCAAAAACCAGCCTAAAGTGGGATGGGCTCTGTCAGGCACTACTCCACCTTGGAACATCCATAACTAAATAATCTGTGGTTCTCCAAGAACCCTGCATTTGGTTGAAGGATTTTTTAAAATTTGTAAATGCCACAAATTTTGGCCAAATAACAGAATTGATGGTTATTTCTCTTGCCCTTTGGTGCATGACTGAGTGCTTGTCAGTGTCCCTGTTTTTGTCTATGTCTTCGAGAAAGACAGAAATCCAAACCAAAGACAGACGCGAAAGACAGACGTGACAGCGACAGCTGAAACTTCTTATCAAGTCACACACATGAATGATTCCTTGAAATTTCTTCTTCCCGACTTTTTGGGACTTTTGGAAAAGTATTGCAGACTTTTTTCTTCTCACCATTTTATACAAAAAGAAATTAGTCATTTTATATTCTTTACAGCTGGCCTTCTCAAAGTAGGAGTCAAGGACCCTTCCAGGAATATATGAATATTACACCTTGCATCATGATTTTTGTTCCTGCTTTGTGTCTGTTATTTCTCAATTGCTATTGTGTAAAGAGTGTAGAAAATGGCTATTGTTCCCTTAAAACCTTACTCTAGTGAGCAAGACAGTAATATTCATGTTTTTTCTTACTTTATGCGATTAAAAATGTGAAAATCGACCGTTGTCCAATTGAAAATAAGTAGATTCCAAATTAACACTGTCCTGATCTCAAAAGGGAATATTTGGCATACTTTCGAGACATATTCTATAAGAAAATACCACTGATTATCCAGGAACAAAAAAGGTAAAAATACATTGCACAGTTTTATTGGGGGTCAGAGGAATACTTGAAAATCTTTTTAAGAGAATTGTATACTTAATATTTATAAAAAAAGATTCATCTCTATACAGAAATGTATTCCTTCTGGTGCTTTTTGTCAAATGGCTTTTTACTAATTTAACATATCCCACAAAACATTATATAGATAATAAATATGTTGTGATTTTCGGAAATTTTTATCTTTTTTCCATGTTTGGTTTGTGTTTAATCCCAGTTGAAGACTAATATTCAGTCATAGTACTTACTATTGTGATAACAGTGAATCAGGGTTGCAGTGAAACTTATTTCAAAAAAAGTTTGAGAGGCCCTGTTTCATTGCATCAGCGATTTTTTTAAAAATTCAGCTCTTTTGTGCAGGAAATTAAAGTAGTCACGTCACATCCATCTTGTTGACAACCTGGAGTTGAAAAATGATTTTAATATTTTGAAACTGTAAGAAATCTTTAAAGAACAATATGGAATCATCTGTAACAAAATATTGCTTGGAATAAGGAACTTTCACTTCAATCATGAATTCCAAAGTGACATCTTTGATTCAGAGAAAGAGAGAACAAACTCTATATCTACTTATGTAATGAGCTGTGTGATTGTTTAGTTTCTCTGTTCGTGACAATGGACTCTTGCACTTAGAGGTAACAATTTTGATGATGAAAATATTTTAGGATTGGCTGTTTCTGTATTATGTGAGGGAGGTTGATAAATGCATTGATATTTAATACATCTGAGACAAAGGTGTGTACACTTATTTCAGCTAGGAAAGAGGACAAGTGATTAGATAGGTGAGCATATGAGAGAAACCTCGACATTTGAAAAATGAAATTGGCAATGTTTAGAACGGTGATTGGTTTTGCTGGAAAAACGGTAGTTTGAATCGGTCAGGTGCCCAGTGAAATAATAAGAGAAGGAAAGGAAGAAAGAGAGAGTGAGATAGTACTGAGTGAGAAAGTCATGGCTAAATGAGCTCTGATACATGTGGGTCCAGGTCTTTTATTGACAGTAGATAAAGGAAGTGACATATTATATGTGTGGCTGGATTTAAGGTTTTGTATCTAAAGCTAATACTTATTTATTTTCATCTTTGATTTTAACTAGAATAAAGGAGTCGCTACATGCACCATTTGAGACAATAGACTCTTCCACTGAAATGCATTTTCTTTTCTAGAAAAAAATCACCCCATAGAAATTCAAATATTTATTTTTTCACTGGGATTGACTGAACATAGTGGATAATCATTACAAATACATGATGTACAGTAAGTTCAACAAAAATCTTCATTCACTAGATAAACTTCAGATAAAAACTTGGTTCACATATGATGTCAATCAAAAAAGGTCATTGAACTTTGGTTTTAAAAAAAGACTCCGTAAAGAATGCAGCATGTTAGAAGATGAAAACCATTTCATATATTATTGTTCAAAAATTGATCGAACAGGATTGACTATGCCATTAGCTTCATTGGACAATCTGTTGCCATACATCGATATCATTGCTATAATATAGACAAGATGATTCGCATGAGGCTTGTTATAGATATGATTGTATATATACTTAAATTGGTTTGAGGCAAAAATAATAATGATATTTACAACAGTCTATGCTGCAGAGTCCCCATTTGTAAATTGAATTCAAATCCTCTGACTATTTTTATCAAATGCGTGTTACAGTTCTCAACTGTTTTCTCATAGAGACTGAATACACTGTTGTAAAATGTTTTTTGTCAGGAACTTTTGCACACACCTTATAAAACAATCATTTGTATGATATTAAAAAAAAACAGAAATCTTTTTAAATTTGATTAACAACTATGATTTTCAGTAATGTTTTATTCTTTATGGCTACAGTCCTGAAACCTCTTTATGATGACAGCTACAATGGCACCTTACATTCATGTGATGAAAAAATATCATCATAAATTAAACAAAAAGAATAGAACAACAAAAAACATGTAGCAAACCTAGGAAAATTCAGAGTTACACTTGCTATTAACTGTAATTAATAATGTCTGGCTTTATTTTTTCTAAAACACTTGATAAATAGAGTTTCTGAAAAATAACTGAAACAACATTAGTAATTTTAATTATTCAATTTATATCAATTTAATTGCAAATATTAATTAAATTTTGAATGATTTAGTGAAGTTGATTAAGATTAAACATGCAGATATTTTAATACGTAGTTTGAAACAATGTATAATGTATATTTTGATGATGTCCATCATTTATTTCTGTTTTTTAATGAGAAATTATTGAAAAAGGAACTTCTGCTCGCAGACATCTCAGCTCCAAAACTTCCAAAGCAAAATCCTCAAAGAGCATATTAAAATGATTTAAAAAATGAGATTCTTTGTAATTAAGGAGAAAATGGACATAAATTACAAGACTTCAGAAAAAAACTTTCTGAAATGAATAAAGATTGATTACCCCTTATCCGAAATGCATGGAACCAGGAGAATTTTGGATTTCAGAATATTTGCATACGCATAAAGAGAATGTGGGCCTGCAATTTAAGGGGAGTAATCTTGGATTTTCTAATACATGTTCATTGCTTATCAATTAGATGATGTACAAATAACAAAAAAAATTTTTTTCAACTATTTCAAATCATTCTATTTCATTTTTATTCATTACTGGATTTTTTACATATTCAGATGCAACTAGCATTGACTTTTCTAAAAATTTAGTCTTTGGAACATTTCAGTATTTGGAATTTCAGTTAAGCAGTGCTTAAACAGTAGCAAGCTATTATCATTCATCTTGAATAGGTTTCAGTAGGTTCTTGTGGAGCATAGGGCCTCCTCTGTGGTTTCAGTGGCATGTTTTTTCATGGGGCAGATTGGTCAGCTTCAGCCTATCCCTCCTTCTATATTCAAAATTGGGATTCCTGCTTTTATCTTCAGAATAATCTCCTTTTAGTTGAACAGTCCTTGCATCACTAAAGGGCTCATATTTAACGCTTGGTAAAATGGATTCATGCACTTCCTAAGGGCATTAGTGTAGAGTGAACACAAGTAGTCTTGACTGAAACTCAAAGCTGGCTTGCCCATTGCATTTTCCACATCAATGACCATTAGGCTATCAACAACAAGACAGCAAAACCAACTGTGTTTTCCCTGGTTCACAAACTATTTCCTTTATTTACTCTTTGCCTAGATTTACATCAATGGTCTTTCCTTTTACTCCACGATTGGTTGACATAAAAATCTTTGGTTTATTGAGTAAAAACAAAATACCAACATGTCTGATTAGTCACTCAATTGAATCTCGGAGCCAATGTCTTTCGGTAGTGCCGCAGGTGATCAATTAGAAAATTGGAAAAAGGGCTGATCGATGAATAAGTTACTTCTCTCACCTTTTGTTTTAGCAGTAATCACTAAATAATCTGAATTTTCAACAAAAAAAAAATGGGCACACACTTAGGAATCAATTTAGCATGAATTTATAACTGCTTTTGGTGCCTATTGCAATCTTCCAGGAAATTTCTTTTTTTTTCATTTAGACAAATCCATAAAGACTGGAATAAATGGTAATCTCAAGGTGCAATATCTGATTAAGACTGTCAAGCATCATTCAGCAAAAAGTCTCCTGTACAAAACTTTGCAAAGCACTTTTGACACGTTCGATCAGTGACATTACTTTTTCCATAGACTGAACTCATCTTTTTTTTCTTCGAAGTCATGTTTTTTACTTCCTTTAAAATAAAAATAAAAAACGTGCAATATGCCAAAAATTTTGCTCATTTTCTTCCATCGTGAATGTTAGAAACAATAAACAAAAATTAACCAATTGTGACAAATTGGTTTTTAAAAATTGCGCTCTAATATGACAGCTGTCACAATCCAACTAAAAGTGATTCTTTTCTCTGAAGTCAGTTAAAATTAACGGGTCCTAATTCCATCCAGCAACAACCAGAGAAAAACTTTTTAGCAAATCCAATAATTATATATTGATACAGCAAATTATGGTAGTAGTTGAAAAAAATTGAAAGAACTTATCCTTTAGTGCCAACTACATTTAAAAACACTATCTATACAAGTCTGGTTAGTCACTCAATAGATGCAATCAATGTCTTTTGGCAGCATGCTGTGTTGGGGGCAACCAATTAAAAAATGGTGAAAGGTTGATCAATAAATACGTAACTTCTCTCACCCTTTTCTTGGGCAGTGATCATTAAAAACTACAAATTTTCTAAAAACAAGCATCAATGCTGCCAGACACAAACTAAGAGACCAATTTAGCATGAACTTACATATATATGAACTTACATATATATGAACTTACATATATATATATATATATATATATATATATATATATATATATATATATATAAATATATATATATATATATATATATATATAAGATTTTGGCTATCTTATCAATGCCTACATACTTTGCAATCACAATAGAAATATTCGATGATTAAAAATTACAATTTTGCAATATATGAACTGAAATATGTCGGAGAAAAATCTGAATCAGTATGCTATGCATTGGAAAATCAGGAAGAAAGGGATTGTCCATGGTTCGGAATAATCACATGATACTGACAGTATTGAGCTTTTATACATACAAATCATATTAAAAGAGACTCCTCTAATCTGTAATGCAAACGAAAGATGAATATCTAGTTTCCAACTGATGTGTGGCAAGACGAAGAATAATTGCTTCATACTCCTCTCCAGGAGGAAGTTCATAGAAGGATCAAGTAAAAGAAGAAAAAATGAAAAACGGTGATCAAAATATAACATTTTCTTTTCTCTAAACCAGAAGATCTGTGAATGGAAAATACTTGAGATCCCTGAAGTGCTGGATTTGGGTATTAGTTAAATAAGCCGTAGCTTAGGGACTCTCAATCCACAGAAACATCAAAAACTCTGAAAAAGCATTTATGTTTTCAAGCTTTGAGACCTTCTGGCTTAATTTTATGACATGGAACCTCAAAGCTTTATATAGCTTAGGGCATCTCAAAGTTTAAACCCAGTATTGGATTCCGGAATGGTATTAATCGACAAATCTTTTGATTTCTGCCACAGAGCAATTTCAAGCAGATTTAGTTGTGACATAAATAGAATCTAAAGCAACGATGAAAATATTTTTTGTAGCAAAGCCTATTTGTTCTCAGGGTACACAAAAAAAAAACAGAACAAGTCATCCAGAAGTGCAACTGAATTCATTACATTGCATTGTGTGTTCACCAAACACATATAAAACAAATATATAGTGAATTCATCAGCATCTGTCTTTTATTCATTAATCCTATATTATGATCAGTTCACAGCCAAAATATACACACATGCAATAGGAATGGTTGTAGGGTCCAGCTTGAACTCTTAAACCCATGATAGGGAATTTGAATGTTAAAACAGGTAGAGCAACCTCTGATTAAAGTTACTTCCCTTGGACTTTTTTGGAAATTTTTGTCTTCAATTCAACTCGTAAAGAAGTTGTTTTTTATCCTATTCATTAAAGAGTTCCCAAAGCAGTTTCAATTGGTTCATGAATTTAAGAGTTCAAATTAAAATAGAACGCTGCTTAGCAAAATTTCAAAAAGGTTCCAAAAAAGAGTTTCTTTTTGATGTTGATGAGATCTTTTAATCACCAGAAGATTCTACCGGAAATTCTTTTATAGTAGAATTTGAAATATTTCCACATTCTCGCATTCAGTATCAAAGCTTTTAGTTAGTTCTGTATAAGTGTATTTTTTAAGCACATAATACTGAGTATAAGTGGAAAGAATCAATATTGTCTATTACTTTTGTGATAAAAGTTTCCCAAATACAGAGGTAAAATTGCTTATAACTACTCAGTAATTCTGGTTCAGATGAAGGAAAGTTGTTGAACCAGACAAGTCTAACCTATTGATAATGGACTGAGTAGGAAACTTAATCTAGAAATGTGCCATTAACAGGGCTCTGGTGAATCTTTGGAGTATAATAAAATGTCCAAGTGATATAGAGGGGGATACCAGCAGACAGATGGTAAAAACACAACTGCTGTATGCACCTCCCCACGACACCTCCAGTACAAATGGAATATTTTTTCCCAAGTTTTCAAGCAGGAAGCAGAATTGGTAAAGATTGTTCAGAATGGTCAGTTGTTAAAAAGAAATATTCTAAAGGGTCACTTGTTTAGTATTGACTTTGCACTACATTATGTAACCCTGCTTATCCAATTATTCTGTTACACAACCAACAAGTAAATTGAGTCAGTAAGTAAAAACAAGTGGAAACTGTGGTAATCCCATCGGTGTTGACAGCAAAGATATCAGCATAACTCTTGTATGTACATTTCTGCGGTTCAAGTCAGTAATTTACCTATATTTTTGGTGAAGTAATTTATTGCCAATACTATGAAGCATATCTGTATCAACTACAATAACATTCAAAGGTAAATGAAACTAATATAGCATCAGTCTTACTGATTACGTGTTATCTGTCTATATCATTGTGGTCCACTACTATTATAACTTTCTTCTCCTTGTTCATTACATTGCAGAGGTGGGTGAAGAGGGAAAAGAGAAAGATGAAAGTTATCAGGAGAATGTATAATAGACTATGAATTGTACATACAAATGAGTAGAATACCATCATTATAATCTTCAGTTATTACAAGTCCGGACAGAAGCCTTTCTCATTTCCTTCCATGACAATTGCGCTAACCAGTGTCATGCGTTACCAGAAAGCCTTTCTATCTCATCCCTCTATCTTGTATCTGGTCTTTTCCTACGGTGTTCACGATTCCACGTGTACCAATCATAGTCTTTTGCTCCTTCTGTTGTCTTTCCTTGTGGCCAAGTGTCCCGCCCATTTTTATCGCTTAATTAGTTGTATAATGTCCTTCAGCCTAGTCTTTCTCCCTGATCCATGTTGACCTTTAGAGATAGAGAACATTCACAATTTTTGAGTCGCAATAAAAAACAGAGTAATCGCATAATGCAAGCTATTTACAATATCTCATTTACAGAAAATAACTACTTTGAATATCAATTATAACCCTATTAATAAACAACTATCTTCATATCAGCTGATAAGCAATCAAGCATTTCTGATTTTTGAAAAAATCTTTTCAAACGATTTTCTTATTTTACTCGTTACTTCTTTCGTTAATTATGACGACTTGAACACTGATTGCGTAATCAAGTTTTTCGTGATTTTTTAAATTTACTTTTATACGTTTTTCCAAACTATGTTTTTCATTATTTCTAATTTTGATTCTTCGTCATTATTAGATTGACTAATGAGAAAAATGTAAAAAACACTGTACATTATATTTTATAGAAATGTGTTTTTTGTTCCCGATATGTTTGACTGAACAGTTAATTGGTGGCTTCATTGTTCTCTTACTAAGGAAGCTTTTTAGTAACAGCAATTGTATTGTTCATGCACCATTAGGTTTTAATATTTTTCCAGCGTCTTCCAAGAACATTTCAACTACATTTGAAATAAAAAGATGGAGAAATAAATTGTCATTTTCTTTCAACTGACAATACAGAAGGTTGAGCAGGAGAAAAACAAATTCTAAAAAATAAATGAATTAAAACTGTTATTGTTCATTATTAATTTTTTTCAATTCATCTCTCATTAATGCTCATATCCAGGTTTATATGTCATATATTCTTACTTTGTATTAAGAGCTATCACAATAGATTTCTCCAGTTTTTAATCTATCATGCTTACAGGCCTCACTTAGGCGACTTGATTTGGGTCAAGAAAACTTTTTAAATTCTCTCGGTAAATAGGTTCTAAATAGGATTTTGAGTCAGAGGGGGGGGTCTAGTTTACAATGTAAGTCTATGTAAAATTTATCCCTTTGTTTGTGTCCGGCTGTGTTCATGGTTATTTTTTGAAGATTCAGACTTTGCCCAACAAAAGGTGAAATCTCCCCTTTCTCCAATTTTCCAATTGATCACTCCCAACACTGCATGCTGCTAAATGATGTTGGTTACATGACAATTTCTATTGAATGACCAACCAGACCTATGTATTAGTCGTAATTATTGTGATTGAATGTTTATATCATGATTGGTTGAGTGAATTCAGTTGTCAATATGCTGCCCTAATGATATTTGCTAAGTTCGGTTTTGTCTAGCGCAAGGCTATGGTAATGTAGCACCTGTAAGTATCAGAATCATTATACTAACAAACTGACCAGCAATACCAATTTGCTAACCATTGCACCAAAGTAAGCACCTTGCTGAACTTGATATTTTGCTGGGTGCATGGATCAATGCAATGATTAACAAGCCGTTGTTAGTGAGTTATATGCTTACTGGGTGACTCATTAACTGTATTTTGATCTGAATTCTCATTGCATAACGTTTGATCTATGTGATTATTACATTATGTTTGATGTATATGATTAAAGTTCATATATATATGCTATAAATAAATATATCACTTAAAGTCAACCTCACTGACCATCCAGTTCCATTGTGTAAAGGGAGAATACCAGCCTCCGGGTCTGAAGCTAAGGTTTTGATCCTGCCTCGTGGTACTGGATGGGATAATGGATAGTCTATAGCCACACTGAAGAGTTGTAATACAACGAAACAGCTGTCGATGGATGACACAATAATATATATATATATGTATATATATATATGTATATGTGCGTGTGCGTGCTTGTGTATGTATATATGAATTTTCACTATTACCACTAAAATATAAAAAGTTTATCGATAAAATCAAGTGCAAACATGGAAGCAATACTCTGTTTTCAACAATTAAACCTTTCTGTATCAGCAAAAAAATTCTCCTTTGTTCACAAGAAAGAGGGAAGAAAAAAATCTCTTCAATTCCTCTACCTTAACACGTTCAGACAAAACAACGTATGGATGTCTGTGTATGCATATTTGTGTCTCAGTGTCTACAAAAGGGAAGAGGAAATGTGTGTGTGTGTGTGTGTGTGTGTGTGTGTGTGTGTGGGTGGGTATGTGTCACTAAAAGGGAGGAGGAAACGTGTGTGTGTGTGTACAGGTGTGTGTCTATAAAAGAAAAGATGAACCATGTATTTGTATGTGTGTGTGTGTTTGTGTGTCTACAAAAGTGGGGAAGAACCAGTCACGTGTGAGTGTGTGTGTGTGTGTGTATGTGTCTACAAAAGAGATGAACCATGTGGGTGGGTGTATGAGGGAACAATGCATAGATTACAAGAACTGAATACTAACAGACACATATATAATACAAAAAACATGTAGTACATATTTCCAGGACAGAGAATAATACTGAAGATATGTATAGTATATACATATATATATATATATATGTGTGTGTGTATATATTTATACGTGCGTGTGTATATACATATGTCTGTATATATATATATATAAATATATACATATGTGTGTGTGTGCAATTGAATATATTTTTATATATGCTCACTCTGACTAATCAAATTTAAAAATTTATCAAAAAAATCAAATGCAAACATGGAACTGATGTTTTATCTGTTTTCATCAATTAAACCTCCCCAAATAAGTAAAAAAACTCTTCTAGGCTCCTCACGCACAAGAAAGAGAAAGGAAAATCACTTCAAACGATCTCTCTTTCTTCTCTTACACTTCAGGATAATCTACGTGCGTGTGTGTATGTCTATAAAAGAAGAGATGTATCGTGTATGCGTACGTGTATGCATGATAGAATTTGACATACAGATTCCAAGATAGACATCCTTTGTCTCCACTTGACATCCACAAACATTAAACACAAAACAGTTCAAGGAAAGATAGACGAAAGAGACAGACTGATGAATAGTGATCGTGTGGATACAAAACAGCAGTTGAAATAAAGTGCTTTCCTTGCAGTCCTATTGGAAGTTGTAAATAAAGGTTTGAATTAACAGAGTTTGCTGATTTTTTTTCTCTCTTTTCTTCCACTCTCTCTCTCAATATCACGAGAGGCCAATTGAAGTGAATGGAGAAACTGCTTATTTTGTATCATAGAACATAAAAGAATCACAAGATAAAGATTTCATCTAACTGCTTCGACTGCCATGATCGTCCTGTACAAATGCCGTCCACAGAGACTCTTAACCAGTGCTTTTTATGAACTAGAGAATAGTTTGATTGATTTTCGAGAATCCTTGTAGCAATTCAAAGCTCCTCTGGGCCTACTAGCTAAGTAACTAGAAACCACCAACCAAAACTGTCAAAGTAGGTTTCTTCAGTTTTTAAGTTGGTCTGGCTATATATCACGCATGCAGGCTACACCAACAGAGCAAGTGCGCTGAAGATTTGAACCCTTCCTCCTTATGTGTAAAAAAATGTTTTTTTTGTTGTTTTTTTTTAATTTGCAATGTAAGTTCATGTTAATTTGTTCCCAAACTTTGTACTAGTGTTGGTTTTTTGGAAATTCAGACTTTTCGCTACCCGACAAAAAGCCACAGGAATAACTTATTCATTCATCACCCCTTTTCCCAGTTTTTTAATTGATCATAACATTGGTCATGAGATGGTTTCTATGGAATGACTAACTAGACCTGTCCTTTACTTGAATAAGTGTCAGACAAAATGATCAGTTGGTGAGGTGGGAGTTGGTGTTTAAATTCACAGAAGAAACACTTAGGTCTTCTGCAATTCAATTATGTTTTCTGAGTAGACAGTTTGGAGTAGAGTCTTGTAGAAAGAGATATTCAACATTTACACATCTTTGTAAGGGCTTGCTGTATTGTCAGGGCATGTTCAAACCTGTAGAAATATCTTTGAACATTAGACATAAATTTTATTAAAGAAAATAAACATACAAGAGACACACTGACCCAATTTTCTTTTCCTTAGGATTGTCAGAATATCCCATGAAAAAATGTTTTTAGGAAAACCACAGATAGTTGTTGGGGAAAGATTAAGCTACAGCAGAGCAGGTAGCATATGTCATAAAGGGGCCCCAAATGAAGAAACTATATATATATATATATATATTGAAATAAAAACATCTTTTTAATTGTAAAGTAAATGATTTTTTTCTGTTCTGTTCTGTCAATATGACAAAATATCTGACATTTCACTTGTTAGAAAATGTCTCTCAATGTAGATTTTTTCAGTTCACTTGTTGGTCTGGCATCACATGTAAAGGCCACATTAATAGAGCTAAAGGGCAAAAAATTTCAACATTTACCCCTCATTATTTTTATTTTGAAAATCCTCCCCCAAATTAGGTTTTTTGGGAAGGGATGAATTTGCAATATAAGTTTATGCGAAATCTGGTCACTTTTTCTGACCACTTGTATTTAGAAAATTTGGACTTTTTTGAGGCAATGATGGTAAGAGAAGTAATTCATTTATTAATCACCCCTATCCCAATTTTCTAATCAATCACCCCCAACATGGTATGCTACCATGTGATGGTTTCTATTGAGTGACTAACCGGACATATTTTATTTTTGATCTTTGTCCAGCAGCAAATACTCCAGTAATTTGTTATCAAGGACCCTCAAATTAAATGCTTACAAGCTATCAGTTCCAATTCAGTGATTCTGCTCTTGCTCTATTATTATAGTACTATACTGCTTTTGACTTTTCATGAACGACTAGGTGTTTGAAGCAATTTTAGCCAATTAACACCTTTCATTATTATTATCATACAGCAATTAATGGGTGTGTTATCCATGCAATACATATACAGCACATATATACAGAAATGTAGATATGTTTGGTGTATTTTCCTGCTGTACAGCAAACGAAAAAAATCAATTACATTACCATCCAAATAAAAACAGCTGTGTTTTGATATTTATGTGTGTCATCTGATTTTAAAACCCTGTTTATAATATATGTAACAGGCCGTGCTCTTGCGTAATCCAGTCCTTAATATTTATCATAAAACAAAATGAATTATGATTCCAGCTGCTTACTCTTTGTTTCATATTGAAAATGATAGGCTATAAAAATGTCAAAGAAATTAAAAGTTTCACATTGTGTCAGCATAGGATGCTGATGTTGGTCCTCAGTTAAATAGAAAATTGATGTTCATTTGCATTAATAACATTTTCTAAAAGCAATGACTGTTTTGTTTTGTATTTCAACGTCAATTAAAATGTCAGAACTATGTGGAAATTATGATAATATTTGGCCATTATTGAAAGAAATGGTTTCCTGATATTTAATTTCTCATTAAATGTTATGAAATTCTCAGTGTTTTTCTGTTTGTATTACTTCTTATACACATAAACAAAATTTACAATGATACACACTGGTGTGAAAAAATATTGAAATGCACGCAGAATTTTTGCACAAGGCAATTTAATCAATGCTTAACAATGCAAATCTTGATAATTGAATAGTCTCTCAATAGAAACCATCACATGATCAACATATTTTGGCATCATGCCATGTTTGAGGTGATCAATCAAAAAAATCAAAAAACTAGGAAGAGGTGATGAATCAATGTTATTTCTCTAGTCTTTTGTTGGGCAGTGATAACATAAAATGGCCAAATTTTGAAAAAAAATAATTATGGATGCTACTACACACATTTAATTTAACACAAGGAAGGAATTTTCAATTGACAAAAAAATGTATTTATTGACATTATTTGTCGTAAGTATCCAAATTGTCGGCTCTCTAGCTCTATTGGTATGGCCTGTATGAGCTATACATAGACAGTCAGTCAGACCAACTTAAAAACTGAAAAAACCTATGTTGACAATTTTAGTGACAGTTTTGGTTGGCAGTACCTGAAAGCAATTTAATTGATACCTAGCAATGTAATTAAATCAGAGAGGTACGAATAGACATAGGTATAGCTAAAGAGAGGTAGATTCACACATTTATACTTATATGACATGTGATGGACCAGAATCTTTCGGTAAGAGGAATTTCCCTTTTTTCATATCCTTAGACAGCTTCCGAAAGCATACGGTTAAAGCAGTAAGAGTCAGGTACTTCCAGCATTTTCCACCATTTTCAAGATTTTAATTGAAATAATTTCAGCGAGGATTATTGATTGTGCAGACCTCCAAGAAAAATATTTTGAAGTGGTGCAAAACTGTTTCACCTCCCCTACACACACACACACACTTACTGCAAAAGCACCCTTGTTCAATAGCCATCTTGTTTTCATATGCTATAAACTTTTCAATATGCCAAATGACATTTGCTTGCTAGATCAAACTATTTTATTAATGGGCATATTGTATTGCTTGGAAAGTCTTGATACACAGCTCTACCGAAGAAACTCTCGAGCTTCCCACGTTCCTCCAGGCCCTGGTGTAATGCACTGGCTACATATCCCTCTCATTGGCCCTGCTTGTTTGAGCCAAGCAACAGGGTTTTTGTTAGAATGCAAAAGTTGTGACTGGTCTCATGAATAAGCAGATCATCTGAAACTTAATAAAAGACAAAAACCAAGGATAACAGTCTGTATCAATACACAGATTAGGAGAATGCCTCTCATAACCTCAGACGGTAATTGTTGTTTTTTTCTTTCTTTGCTCTTGGTTTTGATTTTTTTGACTTGTTTTTTTTTTTTTGTTGCATGTTGGTTTTGTTTTTTTTCCCCATCTCTGAGTGTTTCTTTTGATTCTGGAGGCCACCAGTAATGGCACGCATAGAAATCAATGAAATGGTAAGTGCCACCGAAGGAAGTGGTCTGAGTCGGCTTAATGATGGCATTAGGCAAAATGTCCCCGCCAAATCATACCATCCATGACTATCAGGATATGCAAATGTGGCACTGAGAACCGATTCCGAATGCACTGGACTTTTTCCTCTTATTGATGTCTGAAGGAATTCTTCCCTGGCAACACAGACGCAAATGAGTTGCTTTGCAAACCAGGAATATTCCATAAGGCATCTTAAGGAAATCATTGGAAATTAGAAAATTAATGAGAAAACTTCTTTTTTTTTAAATCATTAACTAAACACATGATTGAAACAAAAAAAATTCTGTTTTATATTTATTTCATGTGCACAACAAACCTTTAATAGAATTCTAATCTTCGGTTTAGTTTGTACATATTTTAATGCATATCTCTCTCTCTCTCTCTCTCTCTCTCTCTCTCTCTCTATATATATATATATATATATATATATATATATATATATATATAAAGTAAAACATGCATATTTGATTAAGATTTACCCAAGATCTCTATGAATATATGTGTGCATATGCAGATAAGTAATAAGCATTCCTCAATGAGGGCTCTAAGCTTAATATCCATCTCTTTTTCTCTCCATATATATATATATATATATATATATATATATATATATATATATATATATATAAACATGCATATGCACAAACAGATTTAGGAAGCAAAAGAGAGAGAGAAAAAGAGAGAAAGAGAGAGATCATGCAAGAATAACCCAAGCTGATAAAAGATGCATGGTTGTCTGGTATTTGTACTTCCTTGAGTGTTATGAAAGACGGAGAGGCTAAACTGCAGAGGCTACTCAGGTGGACTGACAACTAAAGAGGAAAGTTAGAAATCATTACCTAACTATGTATAGCATTTGGCCAGTAAATGAGTACACCCCTACCATTTTCATTGAAGATAAATACTCTTCCAAACCTAACATAGCAGGATTTTATCATTTCTACACAATCAAAATGGATATTATTTGGTATAATTTGAGACCAAATTCTACAGCATTGAAACCCGGTTGCAAAAAATATATGTTGCCATACAAAAATGAGTTAACCCCCCAAAAATCCTGCTGTTTGGGTTAGAAGGGAGTCAATTTTCTATAAAAAAAAAATGCTAGGGATGCATTCATTTATGGGCGACACCATAACGTAGTATGTTACAAGGAAAAAGAAAACTTCTCTACAGCATTGGAGGGGAAAGCAAATGACAAAGCGGAGTAGGATTTCTCATTCACAAAGACTTCAAAAGCGATATAAAAGGATTCAAAGCTACTTCAACTACTACATGGCTTGTGCTGCCATCCATCTCTGAATACAAAGTGACTGTCATTCAAGTTTACACTCCCACTACACAGTCAACAAAGGAGGTGATAGACAACTTCTACATTGACCTGAACGCCGCTGTACAAAATACCAAAGAGCACTTCAACATTATCGTGGAGGAGCTTAATACTCTGGTTGGACAGGGAAATGAAAATCAAGCAGGCAAGTTTGGATACAAAGAATGAAATGAGAGAGATAGTGACCATGTTGAATTTGCAACCACTAGTGGTTTCAAGATCATGAACACTTTCTTCTAGAAGATACCCCATAAGAGATGGACTTATAGAATCCCCAACCAAGAAACCAGAAACAAAATTGTTTACATCCTAGCAAACAAGAGCGATACAGTCAAGTTGACAGAATACAGAGCCATAGATATTAGGTTTACTGTCCTTTAATCGATTTTGAAATCAAACTAATTTATAAAATCTAGACACATTTGTAGTTGAATATGGATAATGGCCTGACAAGCTGAAATATATTTGTTTATAAAATATAGAGAAGAGAAAACAAGTTAGATGTTATAAACCGAAATTTTTATTTCTACTGTCCTCACAAATATTTAAGATCATCATCATCAGTCTTTGAGTGTCTGGCATTGGACATACATCTCCCCTATGATTAGCCAGATCTTGCTATTAGAAGTGTTGCAGAGCCGGTATTTTCTAAACAGCATCTCATTTTCTCCATTCTCTGTTGTGAGTTGTTATGTCCAGCAGCATGAGTATTCACATTGTCACTGAAAGTCCTCAGTATTTTATATCCTTAATTATCTTGAAGAGAGGTGACATTCCCAATGGAGAGCTTTGTGAGGGTTACCAATTAGATTTGTTGTTCTGATGCTAATTTTCAAGGTTGTAGCCACTAAAATCTGACTAAGAGCATCTGCCCAAAGTCAAACAGACCATCAAATTTGGCTGGTTGGTCAGGTAGGCCAATCATGGGGCAACAATGATTCAATGCTCTGAAAAATCATTGGTTTTATAATCATGCCTATAAATATACGTAACTTTACTTTTGTTTTTCAGGAAAAATGTGGTTCTGTCTTCAAAATTGAATCACATAAAAAAAGTTAATGACTGGATAACACAATTATAAAATCCTTCCTTGAATATATACATTCTCTCCTATTATAATAAAACAGTTTGTTTTTTTAATCTTTTATTGATATCCTTCGTTAATATTCACTAAATTAACTGCATGTCTGAGCAAATGACAGGTGATGATCCAAGGCTGAGTTTAGGGAATCCTGACCCCTAACCCTGTTAAGCAGGGCACAATTACAAACTCTTTTAAAGATATTAAGATAAAGAAATGTTATAGATGAAAAACACAAGAAAACGCAAGTAATCATGAATTAGACTTGAAAATTAAAATTCATTTTTTTGTATTTCATCTGATACTAGAAAGATATCCTCTGTTATATTTTTTTTTAATTTTTATTTATTGGCACTTAATTTGTGTCCAACAAGGTTCAAGCTTTCTGTCCAACGAAAGGTGTGAAAAGAAACTTATTTATTGATCATTCTTTTTTCTGATTCTTTAATATTCACACCCAACATGGCATGCAGCCAAAAAATGTTGGTCACATAAGGTTTCTATTGAGTGACTTCATTAAATCAACTGGTTGCCTGAACAGAACAACACTTGAACTTGCAAAAATAGATCAAATGAATTCATATGCAAAAGCTGCACATTTCATTCACCAAAAAATATGTGTCAAAACTAACATTTGAAGATTGCACCATTGACTGATGCAAATCTCTCAACATGAATGCCTGCTCTATTGAACCTAAAACAACATGCTGGATTTCTTTTAAGCAGAATTCAGATATCTTGGTAATTACTTTTTTGATTTATGCTATTTTGACTTACTGAAGGTTTTTGCAAAAGTCCTCTTCTCATAGATAGTAGAGGCAACTTTTTTATAACTTTTTTAAAAGTTGAATCACATGGTATTTTAAAGCCATCACTCTTTCACATTTTTGAATATCTTCCTTGAGTATCGAATTACTGTAGTTCCACAAATGGCCCACCTGACCAAACAGCCAATTGGGCTTCAGACTCTTCTCTCTTTGCTTGTCTGTATCTATGTGATTATCTATATCTGTGAGTGTATGTGTCTCGGCGTGGGTTACAACCTTCGAAATTTGCATGATTACACCACTAAGCACCATCTAAAACCTTTTTTTTTTTAAATTGCTTTTTGGGGTCTCTATAATGATTTTGGACCAACAATGCTATCATCTTGTGCTTGTATTTCTTGATTGATTTTTTTTGATAAAAGATCTATTTTTTTAAGATAATTCTTCAAGATAATTTTACATGATTTTTTTAGATAGACCTGGTATACATGTGGGCTATGGTGATTCATTTATGCCAGGTACGGATGTGTATTCTCTCTCCTATGATCCTTTTTTTAAAACATAAACCAGTTTTCATCTTTTATTTTATTTGATTTATGAAAATTGATTGAATCAACTTCATGCCTGAATGAGATTACTCTTAAACTTGTGCTGAAATAGATCAAAAGCATTAATTTGCAAAAGCTGCACATTTTATACACCAAGAAGAATACGAGTTGGAAAATTACATTTTAGGATTACTTGCTTGATATGCATGTCTCTCATTCTGAATTCTGACTCTATTGAACCTGAAGCAACCTGCTGGATTTCATCTATGCAATCCTCAGATATCTTATTCTGCAGAAAATGAATGCACGAGTGCAGCTGAAATTGAATTGCACGCATGCAGAGAAAAACTGCGCATCAAGAATAATGAGTCATTGATCGGCTAATCTAGAACTGTCAAGTACTACAGTGACTGATTATCAACGATACTTGTAATGTTCATGCCTGCGAGACATCGAACACTTCGGTGCACACAGTAAGACAACTGACAGTGCTAATTAGATACTTTCTATCAGATACCTTTTCTTTCTGATGTCAGGGAGTCCGTTAACAATGTTGTAATTGAGAAATTTGGATTGAATCTGATATTTGTGATGAATATACACCTCCACTGTTTAACACTCACTGATGAAAACGGGTTTTGAGAACTAAGTATACAGTGAGGCTGCGTTTTGGGAACTAGGTATATTGTTAGGCTGTGTTTGGGTAATTAGGTGTACAATAAGGCTAGGTTTGGAGAAACAGGTATACGATAAGACTAGATAGGGATATTGTATATACAATAAGGCTGAATTTTGGGAATTAGTTATAAGATAAGGCTGGGTTTGGAGAATTAGGTATGTAATAATGTTGGTTTTTGGGAACTATTTATACAGTAAGGTTAGGTTTTGGAAATTAGGTATGCGTATTGTCTCCATTGGTAGACATTGAATATACAAAAACTGAGATGTAAGTATACACCGTATCCCCATGTATCCCCACCCCCATTTCTATCACTGTTTACACCAATAGATTGAGGAGATCAGTTGCTTTCATTAATCAAGTTTGAAGAAATTCATTTGAGATGAAGAAAAATTCAATGTGATTCTTTTGACATAATCAAATTCTGCAACAAAGTGGGAAGAAAGATTAATTTTGATGCAGAACTAATATTATTTTTTTAACTTGATCTGTGAAACATCGGGTTGAATTTCAGGACGATTTTTTTGTTCTTTTTTTTTCAACAGTGTTTATGCTTACTCTAATTGTATCAGTCTTTGTAAAAAGTGACAGGAAAAAAAATCCCAAGTTATCAAAAAGAATGTTTAGTATGAATGATGCTAAATTTGCTCACTGCAAAGAATGGTTTTGAAAACTGAAATGAACAAAGAAATCTCTTTATTATTATCAAAGAATTTTATCATATGCTTATTGTTATCAAAATTAGTCAGCAGCAAATACCTCATTCAAAATTAATTGAAAATTATATTAAAATATTTTCATCAATCAAATTAACTTTTTATAATGTAGAGTTTTTTCATAACAATGAATATAAATTGTTCTAATTTTTTCAAACTTTTACTTTATATTATCTGTTTGTTATTATAATCCAAAGGATGTGTTAAAAGTGATCACAATAGCAGACTTTCTCTGTATAACAAAATGTTTTTCTATGATATTTGAAGTGGTATGATTTCTATTATAAGAATAAAAGAAAACTGTTACTGTTTTGGGTATAAAAACTACAATTTGAATTGTATTAGTTAAAGGTTTTCAGAACTATTAGAAACCATCAACCAAAACTGTCATCAAATCTGTCGGCATAGGTTTTTTTCAGTTTTCCAGTTGGTCTGTCTGTCTGGCTGGCTGGCTGGCTGGCTGTGCTTGTATGCATGACATATACAGCACACACCAATAGAGTCAGAGGGCTGAAAACTTTACTCCTTATCATGTCTAAAAAGAATGTTTTGGGGATATTTTTTTTACCCAACTCTCAAAGGTTTTTAGTGGGGGATTCTGTTGACAATGCAAATTGATTGATCGCTGGTTTGATTCAAGCTTGTTTTTTGAAATCATTGAAAAGGTGAGAAAAATAGCTTATCTATTGATCATCTCTCTTTCTAATATTTCAATTGATCACCTCCAACATGGCAAGCTGACTGAAGATGTTGGCTATGTGACAGTTTCTTTTGCATAACTAACTAGACCTGTTTGAATATCAGTCGAAGATCTTGTGAGCAGTTTTTTCAGACTGAGAAATCATTCTGAATATGGTATGATATAGAATCACAGAGGACAATAGAATTACATGTTGGATCACTTTGATATTGAAATGATTAAGGTGCATGAAGGATGTAGCTATTTGATGCCTAATCTTTTTTAATTAGAGAGTCAAGTTTTAGCATGCCATGTTGTTGAACTTGTTTGATTAAACAGTGTTGAACCGTCAGAAAACATCTTCTACAGATACCAGAGCAGCTGAGGAGAAGGACCATAAGCCAAAATTATACATTGTGAAACCATAGGGGTAATTTGTCTTTTATTTTCATTGGAAACAATAAGGCAAACACAGAGTATAGAAAAGTAACTCTCTTATCTCATTCCTTGTATTGACCAACAGAAAGGGAGAGCTTATCTATAAAAAAAAAAATGGTGCTGGAACTGACAGCAGAAAATGCAGGAAGGGACACTCCATTTGGATGGATGTGTCACTCTCTATATCTGAGCTTTTCTGCTGAAATACTGCTGAGTCTTCCTTTCTCCAGTTGATCCCAACAATCAGAGACTGAGACACTCTCCATTCTAATACCATCAATCTGACAGATTGTTGTCCGGAACTAACTTCTCGGCACATCCTGTTACCATCTGACCTTATCTTGTTACAATGAACGGTCAAGTATCATGAGATGAATTCTCTTATTCTTGATACTTCAATCAGAGGTATGGGCTGATGTCAAAGTCACTAGCATGGAAAAGAAATCGGCAAACAGAGTTCAAATGTTGCCTGTGACTGCTTATATTCACTTGACAACAATGCTCTTGGGAAAGGCATGAATCCACTTTTCCATGCACTCTGTCTCAGTGCCAGATATTTTGACAAAACTCCCATTACTAGCATGATTGATGGAATATAGAGTGCGTGAAGCAGTTCAACTAACAATGCTCTCGTGATCATCTATCCTGCCCAGTAGTACCACTCAAAAGCTGTTATCCTTACATTTAACCTTGCAGGGGTCAATCAATTTTTGAAAGCATATCCATAACCCTAAAATTTTGATTATTTCTAACACCATTCATTTATCCTATAGTGTATTTCCATTAGTTGTGAGCAAAAGGTTCCAGAAAAAAAAACTATTATCAACTATGTATCAAGTTCTTAATTTTCAAAAAAGAGTGCAAGGAACTTTTGTATCCACCATATATTTGTTTGATTTTATTTCAGTTAACTTGTTTCTCATAACCACTTTTAATATCAGTGGAAAGTGTGGAGGATTAGGTTTATTGTTGAACCATGGCAACCCAGGTTTAGGAGATTGATTCTAAGTCTTCTCCAAACCTATATCATACAATAGCAGAGGATCCTCTCTTTAATTGACGCCCGAGTTCTATTCATAATTATTAAGATAGAAGTACCAAAGTAAAATGTTGGTGGCCTAATGCACTTCTTATTGTCAAAACAATACTCAATGCTCTCTTTGCTTTATTACAAGATTCAGCTCACATTAGTAACATGATATTGGCTAAATACTAAATTATTAATCGTCCAACTGACTTGAAACTGATGCATTCATTACCTGCAAAAGTTCACATTTTCTTAAACAATCAAATTCTTTATTATAACCACTCAGAATAAAACAAGAACATTTATACAATTTCTATAAACCTTACAAATTAATGAAAAGCCATTTCAAACTGGTCGTTCAAGGTGGATTAATTTAAAAATTGACTAGAAATGAAGGTGGAAGAAACTATCAGATGTTAGAAAGGTTATGAAGACCATTAAACTGAGATGTCGAAATCAATAACATCTGGAGAAGTGAACTAACAGCACTCAGTGACAATTGGTTCCTTTTATTATCTTCTTTTGATTATAAACATTTACAGTTTCCTGGTTATATTACAACGTGCATGCGTGGTGAGGGCAGATGCAAGGGTTCCATGTGACCAGGGCAAGATTAGAAATATGTGGAAGTGTTTTATGTGCCATTGGTAACAGCCTATGTTTGCCTAGTGGATAGACCAGTCCTGAACATTTTTACATAAACTGTGTTCTTGAACTTGAAATACATTGTTGCTTTATGTCAATGTTTGTTGGTAGTTCACAAAAAACCATCATTAAAAAGTTGTCGAATAGAAATGATTAAAGTATTCTCCCTTTTTTTGATTTTAGAGGTGAGTTTGGCATAGTTCTTACTGGCATGGACTATGAAATCCCAACCAAATTTCAAACTCTGGTCGAGGCTGTTTATGTTCATTTCAATGCACTTGGGGAAAAACATAAATCCATCTCTTCTCTCTACCAGCAATGGGTGAAATAGTAGGGCAGATTGGGCCCTCTAGCCTAGGAAAAGCAACCACTCTAGATGAAGGAGCCCCTTTAAGGTGGTTTGACACCCAATTTGACATCCTTCCAGCTGCTTTTGCTCTCATACCGGTGGCAAACATAACTCTGCTTTCCTCCAGGCTACATCAGCAGGGCCAAGAGAGAGATTCTGATCTCCATATGCTTCACCCAGGCATGCACCATGGAGGCGGCATGTTCCATTGTCCGTAGATTGTCCAGCCATTCATTAACTTTGAATATCTCTTTGACACACTTGAAGAGAACGATGGAGAAAGGAAACAAGGCAGAATGAACAAAGACCAATATTCATGTATTCCACGGTAACAATGTTTAATAACAAGAGATTGAATCATCAGAATTCATTCAAGCAAGTGAAAATTTATGAAGCAATTATAGATATAAGACACAAAAAGCATGTAACAATGAAGACATAATTGCCAGCTTGATTACAAATGAATACATGACAATACTAACATAATGACCAGAGACAGAATTTACACTGAAAATATCTGAATAAACATTCTTGCAAAAATAATGTCATCATTAACCTTTTAAAATCAATTGTTGGACAAAGATGTTCCTCAAGATCTATCCTGAATTTTTCTGATTTATCACACCATCTTATTTTTTTTGCTAAGTTCAATTTTACATATGATCGCAGGGGAACCATGTCAGGAGTTGTCATGTTGTCAGTCATTATTGCAACTTGGCCTCTGAGCTTTCATGATACACCTATCCCCTGTTGGTTCTCTAATATAATATGCTGCCTTGTGATCTCTCCTTCCTATATTAGAAATGACCTCCTCCCGTGCATGTCACATGGTTTTTTAGTTTAAGAACCAATCTCTTGATTCAGTTTAATGTTTCAGCTCCATAGGTAGCCATCAGGAGGAAGCATTAAGTTGGCAAGATTTCAGCTGAGAAAGTTCGACCTTCGAGAACAAAGAAAATCTCATTGGTTTTAAAAAGGTCTACAACCAGTACAATAACTTAAACAAGATAACAGGGTTTAGAAAACAACTAAATAAGTATCTGTAGCCCAGGAGGCCTACAAAATCTTAATCCGGCACTGTATCCTGTTAATTCATTTGATTTAGATTTGAGGTATTGTTTTCTTCCTGGCAACGGTTGATAGTAATCAACTTTGAAAGGTGTTGCTGATAACGGCATTGACTATTGGAAGACAAAAGACTGTCTGAGTCCTTGACAGTGACAAACACGTTGTCTTTGTGAGTGGCTAAGACAATTGTTAGTAAATTAGTTCTCTCCTGGCAAGGTTCATGGTGTATAATCATAAGAAAAGAAAGAGAAAATAGAGTTTGCAATAACTGTTTGACAATGGAGGGTTGTTGCATCAGACATTTGGCAGGGCTTTCCATGTGTTGTCTGTATTTCTATCATGAAGGCATCATCATTAACGCATTACCAGCAGAGGGTGGCAAGTGTAACAGTTATCCTTTGCAAGATAAAAACCCTGATTCGCAGATAGAACTGAGTTGCAATTAATCACAATAAAACGGAAATTTCACCGTGTTAGACATTCAACAGCAATAACTGAAATTTCTGTCATTTGAAGGTAATCGGTTAATGATGCCTTTTTTCTTTCTTCTGTCTGATGTTAATTCATGATTCTATCATCTTTATATAAATTTAAGAGTTAACATAAATGCATGTTTCCATATATTCCTCTGTAAAACAGCTTCAATTGACTATTAAGTAAAGTAACAGGGGACACACCAGTCAGCTTTCTGGAAATAATCCAGATTTTTGCTGCCCATTATGTAACCATGGGCATGCAGGTGGAGGAGGGGGTACAGGACTTGATTTGCCCCAAATTTTATAAATGGCCCATTTCATAACTTGGAAATCATGCAACAAACTAAGTAGACCCCATTACATATCTGTTCGGTCTGTGCTCATATATTTACTGCAACACAAAGTGGAGTTTACTATTACTGCATGACAATAGATGGTTGTTGTATCAGACTTTTGTCTTGCCTTTCGATGTATTCTTTAATTTCTATCATGAAGATGTAGTCATTAACACACTGCCTTTAGAGGATGGCAAGTGAAATAATTACCTATTGCAAAATAAAAGATTTTGTTCATTGCAAGTTAAAAGCTTCGATTCAAAGATAGAACTGCATTCAATCACAATAAAAATTCGACCCTCACTTTTCCAATTTTGATCACTTTGCTGCAGTTAAAGTATTCTAAGGCCTTCCTCCGGCTTACATTGCAATGATTAATATTTGAATGGAATCATTAAACTCTTCCACAATTTTTTTTTTGTTCCACGCAAAAAGGAGCAATTCATACATTTGAGCAACAAAAATTCGTTTTACAAATTTTGCAAGTTGGAAAAATCTTTGATTGATTTTATTTTCCAATCAATGTGCATATATGGAAAAAAAAACAGTTTACCGAACCAAAATTGATACAAAAAGTTTTCCAACAGTTTCCAGGGATATCAATAGCGTACTGAATGTCTACCATGGTCTGACCCCTGGAAAGATATCATTCTCAAGATGGCGTCCAAAATGGCTGCTAAATCCTTAAAATACCTATTATTCATTCATTTTTCATTCTAGATAAGTTGTTCCAACGTTTTTGGGTTCTTAAAAAAAGTGCAGGATAACAATCAAAAGTCTACCAAAGTCTTACCACTGAACACTTGATACTACAAGAGAAAGTTGGGAAACCTTTTGTAGCCATTTGGGGTCGGGGGTGGGGTCATGCATAAATGAACTTAACTAGAAAAAAATAATAAAAGATTGCTCAATATCAAATGCAATGAGAACATAAAGAAGAACTGAAAGTACGTTCACTGAAAGATAGTAACCCAGGCATGAATCTAGATGAGTGGGCTGGTCCATGCTCAGACATCTTTTTTTCAAATATCTTTATAAAAATATTTTGTTAATAAAAAACCTAAATAATCCCAGTAATCATAAAGCAACCTTAAGAACACTGATGTTCAAGTTTCTTTGTCCCAGATATATATTTGTAAAAATAAATTCTTCCATTTTGACCATCCTCAACTGCTCAAAAATCTTTTCTGTTTGAACCCCCCAACCTTTGCTTAAAATCCTGGATCCATCCCGATGATTAAAGGAATAATGATGAAGATAAAAGCCTCAGGAATTAATGTAATTTTGACTTTTTTTTATCGGGAATGGTAAATTATGCACCGATATCAAACTAAACATGTCAAACTAAATAACCAAGAAGACCAATCTGATGTTCTTTGACCTCGGACAATGAAGGAAGATAACTTTTGGAGACTAGTATGGCAGACATTTTGTTTTTATGGTTCAAAAGCTCAAAAATATTAGTTTTTCATATTTCTTGTTCATGTTTGTAATTCTAATAAGGCAATTTGCATAATGCAACCCATAAATTAACAAAATTAGAAAAAATGGCCAAATCGACATTCCATCGACATTGGGCACATGCATTATTTGTGAAACTCTAGCCAAGGAAAACAATTATTCTTTGGTTATTCAACTAATTAACTTAGTGACATTCATTAACTGATGTTGTTACCAATTTAGTGCAAGCATCTGAGTCACATTCATTTTATTTTCATCGGGCAACAAACATCACAACCAAAATATCAAGACTCAAACTGGAAATGCTATAAGCTTTCAATGTAGTTATACCTATATATGTATCAAATTAGGAAGTATTTAACACAGTATTTTGAAAAATAAAATACAAGCATTACACCAATCAAAAGTGATAGGATCAATTATATATTTTTACGTATGATTAGAGTGCAGTATTTATGCTTTCATTGAACAGAGTTACACAAAAAATATGGATACACATTACACTGCATATACATGAATCGTTTTTTAAAAGAAGGATGATTAACTTTCAAATTCATAATTTTAAAACTTATTTGAGCCATAGCATTTAGAATGAGCTCTCAATGAATAACTTTCATGCAATTAATGTTATTTTAATCATTATCAATATCATCAATCCAAAAACCCAACTCAAATCAATTTTGAAAAATAAGTTTTACTACTCAGGCATAAAAAGTTTAATGTATTATCTATAACTTTTTGTTTAGTCAGTTAGATCTCTTCTTCATTTGCGCTCTTTGAGTCTCTCTAGTTCAGTAAAGACCCATCATACAATTTTTTACTTATTTGATATAGACAACATCATATACTAAGGGTACCGAGTGCAACATTCTACTGTCACAGAGTTGAAATTGCATGCAAATCCCGGAACTCAACTCAGAAACTGAAGTTTGCTAATTCAATTCCTTTGTAGACATTGACTCTCTGAACCGATCCGTTAGGTTCAGTCAAGACCCATCTAACTATTTTAAGTTGTCAGGCAGTGACATATTCATATACTCGAGGTACTGAGTGCAAATTTCTACTGTCACTAAGTTAAAATTGTATATAAATATGAACAGAAAATCAATTTCAATCAATAACTAAAATTACAAGCATCTAAACATGCAGAATGCATTCGCAGGTTGAAGGAGTTAACTTCAAATAACACTCTGCAACCTGTCATTCTAAACTGTTCTTGTTTTGTTCCTGTGGATACCTGATAGGGTATAGGGCCACATTGCTGTTTCAGTAGCACGTACGTTTTTACAGGGTGGAGTTGCCAGCCCAGCACTCAAGATTGACTGCCTTACAGAGCTAAAGGGCTTCAACTGCCTTACTATTCACCCTTAGCTGGGGATCGAAGTGAATTCATACCTCTTCCAAGAGCATCAGTGTAAACTGAATGTATACAGCCGTGACAGAAATTTGAACTCGGTTTGTTGATCTCGATTTCCTTGGTGGTAACTGCCATGCTACCCAGCACCTCCAAAATTTATTGTATAGATCTGTTCCCTTTGAGGAGATTTATAGTGTTAACTCCTGAAGTAAACATTAAAACTGGAGGGTGGGGTGCTAGGGTTAACCAAACTGAATGCAGCTGGGGAGTTGGGGGTGCAAAATCTCAGAAATTCAGCTGGTAGAATAGTAAGTAATTGCATGAACCATATCAAAATGGTTTATTCTCATTTTTATATTTGTTGAGTTTTTATTCCTTTTTTTATCCGTAAAAACTTTGGGAGTACTGCCCCCCCCTCTACCATGCTCACTTGCCATGCTCATTATGGGCCTTGACTGTCAGAAGTTATTTTCAGGTTTCGGCAACGTGGGGAGGGACCATCATTGACTAACTTTACATTTATAAACTATTTTTAAAAATACTAAAGTTTCTCCCAGGAATTCATGCATTCTCTTTGATTTTTAATTACTGTTTTTCCTCAGGTTGCACTCCAATTTTGACTTTCAAAATTGAAAACAAAGAACAAAAAAAAACTAGCATTCCAAGGGAAATTATGAATCACCTGTATATGTGCTTTTTACCTCATAAATTAGGCAGTGGTAGTGGTGGTAAAATCAAGTTACCGTGATGAAAACACAACTATTGAGAGAAACTAATTTGTAATAAACTTACCAATTTTTAATAAAATTTCATGGTAAATTGAACTACAAAATCAATAGGAGGGGATTCTAAAAACCAAAGAAAAAACATTTTCCTTCCTCATTGACGGAGATGTGTGCAAAATTCAGAGTTTCCATGATGAACAACTTGAGCTAGGCAAAGTCTAGAGAGATAGAGACATAAATGTCAGAAGACATGAATAACATAAACACAACAAGTGATTAAACTAGTCAGACGTGGATTGTGGTAATTGATAAATGAGTTTTGATCAGTGAATTGAATTAATCTCCAACAAATGGTGGCAGTGGTCAAATACCTTGTCTGTTGTGTTTATTATTAGTGTTCATTAGCTGTTTGTTGTTCGTTTGTTATTGGATTGTTATTGGATTGTACAACAGTAGACACCATGGTTGTACTCAAAGACCTCTATGTACGTCTTGAGAAGTGCAAATGCACCCCCTGGTGCAGAGTTTTCTCTAAGTTGTGCACACGTGTGCAAACAAACGTTTTGCAAACAGTGCACAAAAGAAACTAACATGCGCACAAAAATAATGTAGTAATCAGTATATTTATATTTAAGTGAATTGATGGACGCCATTACAATTAATATATTTTGACATAAGAAATTGATAATCACATCAATGAACAATAAACCTTTTTTTTTAATGTGCTATTCATTTTTTCTGAACACTGAGCATTTATGGGTCGGAATATTTCATTTCTAGGGGCCCATAACTACAGTAATTTTTTTTTCTCTTCAATGGATCAGAATCAGAGAAGATATTTTTTTCTCACTTTTAGGTGTCAAAATGAAAAAAGAACTTGTCAAAATTTAGAGGAAATTCTTTTTTCACTTTCAAGTTCAAAATTTAGATAGGGTCTTTTTGAGAGAGAAATTGAGAAGTGCTTTCTCTCCACTTTCAGGGGCCAAATTCAATAGAACATTATTTCATTTAGCAAGGGAGGAATTTTTTTTTCTCCCTTCCAAGGGTCAAAGAAACAGAAACATTTTTTTTCTATTTTTCCCCTTTCAGTGTGCTAAACCAAAGAGAAACAGTATTATTATATTTGTAGTTATTTCCCCCCAGGCAATGCAGATATTATTGCAAGTATTCTGATATAACAATACAGTTATATTAGCCATGAAAAATTCGAATTATCTTGAAACAATTTTAAGTTCACATTTGCACAAGCACTCTGTATGCACATGCTTTTGTCACTGGAAAATATTTCATAAGATTTTGCACATACTGACTACTAAAAATGAGAGAGGACATTGTCCTGGGGATATACACATATATATATATATAGATAGATATAGATATATAGATAGATAGATATTGATATATATAGATATATGTACCCAAGTTTGAGAACCTCTTATATAGATAATTTAATGAGGAATTTTGCCAAGGCTTCCCACACGGATACATCACAGCAGAAAGAGAACAATATTTTGAGAAAGTCCGAAGAAACCTTGCTGAGTTACTAACAAGTCGTTGGCTTGGAGCCACACAGCAGGCAGATTGAACATAAAGATCAACAGCTCTGGGTTGTCACTCAATAGAAACCGTCATACAACCAACATCTTTGGGAAGCATGCTATGCTTGGGGTGATCAATTGAAAAATTACCTTGCTCACCTTTTGTTAGGCGATGATCACTAAAAATTTTAATCTTCAAAAAATAGGTAGACACAAGCTAAGGGATCAATTTGGCATAAATTCATGTTGTAAATTGAACCCCCCTATTCAAAACTTATCCAGAGGGGGCTTTCAATAAATGTGTTCTTCTCGACATTAGAAGGAGTAAATGTTGAATTTCTCAGCCCTCTAGCTCTATTGATGCATCCTATGCATCTGATACATAACTAGCTAGCCAGCCAACCAGATCAGCTTGAAAACTGCAGAAACCTACATTGACAGTTATGGTTTATGGTTTTTAACAGTTTCTGACATATAAAGCTGAAATTAATCAATACCTGAATAATTAATTGGCTCGTTTCAGTATGCGACTAGTATATTTAATACTTACCTCTTGAATATGTGACAAAGGAGTGATATAGGAACCTCCACTGTCATAAAGACTTCAGGTAAAGGTGTACAATTCTAGTTACCAAGTTGTGTCTATAGACAGCTTAAATGGATTTATCTAACTAATTCTGTATTTAATGGGATATTGTTACCTAATATATCACATCATAAGTGACAAAGGCTGTATGAATATTTCACTCCATCAGTGATGCTGATAATAAATTCTATTATCTATCATTAATTATGTATCGTCATTACAAGATATGCAAGATGTGTTATTTGTTCTTCAAAGCAACATTGTAGAATGTGTGCCTTCATTATACTCCTTTCATGTTGAATCAACGGCCATCTTGTATCGTTCTGTGATGTTATCGTGTCTCTGATGGCAGAAGAGGTGAACTGTACTTAGACATACAATTCTGTCTTATTCCATGTTCAGAATAATATTTCTGCTGATGAGATAAAAACAAATTTAAAAATTCCTTTCTGGGAAGAATTTCGATCAGCACAATGGTCCTAACAAACTGTCATGCCAATTTCATGAGAAAGTTTTCATTTATTTTCAAAGAATTCAAGCTGATTTTGAGAAAATATACACACACTCACACATACAGAAATTGTACACACTCACACATGCACATATATTAGAAAGAATTAGTTAACCCATTGCCCGACGTGTAGATTTTGATCTCTCTTGATAATGTTCACCAGGGAACATTATCATGAAAAGATATTAAGTTGAAAAATAAACTAACATTCCTGAGGGAATTATGAATCACTGCCACCCATATATGCTTATTCATATCACATAGATCCAACGTAATCTTATACTTTGAATCAAACCCTGAAAACTTGGGGGGGGGGGTCAAAATCCTTTTTTTTCAATGATTCAACTACTCATTGGGGATGGTGTGCGTATGCAGAATTTAAAGTTTTTATTATGAATGCTTATAGCGGGACAAAGTCCATATACATTGGTATATAAAAAATATATACATATATCAGTGTCAGAACACGTGAATACCTTAAACCTAGCAAAAATGTTAAAACCAGTATGTTGTGTGTAGTGGTGAATAATAAGAGCAACAACAATAGCAGTCATATACATAACAGATGGGATACATGTGAAATTTGTGTTTTTTTTTCTCAACCAACTGGTGACCAATGTCTTTTAGCAGCATTTTGTGTTGGGGTGATCAGTTAAAAAATTAGAAAGAGTAATCAATGAATAAGAAACTTCAATTTGTCTTTTGTGGGGCATTAAAATATCCAAGTTTTCCACACAAAGAGACCAATATAGCAAAAACTTATACAAAAAATTGAACCCCCCACTAAAACCTCAGTTTGAACAGGAATTTTTTTTCTAATTAAATCTCCCTACTCATCAAGGGAAGTGGGTGTGCAAAAATCCAAATTTTGACTATAGACTGTTAGGGCTGGGTGAAGTCTGGGTAAATAGATATGTATAAATGTCAGAACACATAAAAAACCTGAACCCAATACCTAAACCAGTGTTGTGGGTAGCTGAGATCAACATATATTGTGTAAGATAATTTTGATATGTATTCAGATTTCTGATTCTAAATACTGTATCAAATCATTTGTATGAAGTTTGTGAAAAAGAAAACTGTAAACATTTGAAAAGAATACGATATGAATAAAATTCATGGCCTTGTGACATGAACAAGGATTTTGGAGGGAATTCTGTATGGTAAAAAAAAGGGAAACAATTTGAAAATATCTGTGCAATGCTTTTATTCTGCATATCCTTGGGGCATGCTAGAGAATTGGAAATTCTTGAGGCTTGGCTTTTGGAGAGCTCCCCTCCAACATTTTGTGCATTGCTTCCCAACCTGGAGAGTTGCAGACACCCATTGGTAGACAATGATATTACTGGGCAGACCTTTCAAAAGCCTGGGGTCCGTGAGCTTGTTGAGTTAGCAGACCTTTCAAAGCCCTAAGGTACATTTGAAAATTCATCAAAATAAATAGAAGCCTTGGTAATGAAAAGGCTAGAAACCACTGATTTACTGAGATTTAACAAAACCTGCCACTATTCTGAGACGAGTTGCAGAGATAAAATGAAAATTAATTAAAGACAGCAATATTCCTGTAGATTTCAAGGCCCATTCAGGGGTTGGCTCCTTCAGGCCCTCCTCAACATTTAGTGAGATTTGTTATTGTATGATGCTAATATTAATGCAGTTGCTAAACTACTATTCACAAAGCATTGGGGAATGGACAGGGGGCAATTTCCCCACCAACCCCCACAATCGCCCCCAGCTACACCCCTCTGTGTATTTCTTTGTTGGCAAATGGAACTTCAGGAAATGCAATAAATTTCTTGTATTAAGAATTCTCTGTTCAAAATTATCAAGGAATATTCAGTCTAGACATTCCCACAAGGAATGTCAATGTATCTATTTCCATGCAAAATTCAATTATAATGTTGAAATAGCAGCGATCAGGGTAATTTATATTGCATCATGTGCTACGATTGAAATCAAAAGACTGGCTTGTTTTATTCTTTCACTTGTAAATTCATAGATCACTTGTAACCACTGTGAATAGGATTTAGAAAACGGAACTTTTCCAAATTAAAGAAAAATAAATGAAATATGCCTTATTGCTGCAGGGTAAAACATCACTCCTGCTTCTATTTGAACTGTAGACAATTACTACAATTTTTGTATTGTATATATATATAATGATTAAAATTATATAAAGATATATGTTTTTTAGTATTGATGTATTTATTTATCAAAAGGAAAGCCCTTGAGTGACTGTAAACTGAATTTCATTGATATGTGAGACTGTTCGGTTTGGCTCAGTCAGTAAGAGAGCCTGCTATCAATTATTTGGTCATTATTTCAAATCACGGTAGGGGAACGTTCATTTTATTGATGTATCTATTTATGATAATGAAATGAACTTCTCATAATTCTAACATAAATTTTCCTTCATATATAAAACTTGTCATTTGAGTTCAGTCAGTGAGAGACCAGCCTACCAATCAGTTGGTTGTGATTTTGAACCACAGTAGGGGAGTGTTGAATTTACTCCCCTAAATTGTGTGGCTGCTACCCCAAAATAACTTTTTAAATTTGCTTGGATGTATTTAAGAGTTAAGAGAACAATCTTTGGGATTTAATCATTGTATGTTATATAGTTGGATTATTTTCCTCTTCTCTGTTGTTTATCAGTTCACACCAATTTTGTTGCATAGCCTCCTACCTTCTTTGAATGTTCTTTATCCTGGACATGTGACTAGTTTTGGTGATACATACTTCTTCCTTACCCTGCTTGTCATGTCATATCCAGCAAGATCATGAGGGAATACGAAAAAAAAAACAAGACAGGCAGCATGAGGATTAAACTATCTTTTGAACTCAATTATTTCAGCCGTGGGGCTGAATTTTTCAAAAAAGTGGATAAAAGCGTTTTCCTTATTCATTGAGGGGAGTGTGTGTGCAAAATTTTGAGTTTCCACTATGGAGGGTTTGGGCTAAGAGGAGTAGTGAAGAAAAAAAAGAAAAAGAATTATAGTAAAGATGAAAAAGAAGTCATCAGCATCAGTGTTTTATCGTCCATTGTTTGACAGAGACTTTCCCCAGGATTCACTGGACCTCTGGGGCGTCACAGAGCTAGAACCTTCTGAACTTGTCTAGTCTGTCTCTCCATCTTTTGCATTTGATCTCTGGGGATCCACGTTGTGAGTTTTGTATAGAATCTGTCTCTCTCTTCCCCCCTTTGCCAGTTATCCATTGTTTTTATTTTTCAATCTTAACTGGAAGTCTGAATTTGATGTCATTCTTGTTAGGTTTGGAAAATAAAGTCAAATCATACAATCATAGGAGTTCAACAGAAAAATAAAAATGGATGTGACATAATAGGTAGGGTAGGGCAAAGAGCATGTGTCATAGGAACTAGTTACATGTTCCGAAACAAAGAACACTTGAAGAAGCCAGGAGAGTACGCAGCCAAATCCTTGTGCAAAATGAGCAACATAGATGAGTGAAAATACACCAACTAAACCACAAACAATAATTAAAAGTACCTGTCTAACAATGTTCAGACAAGAACATTGGGATTTAATCTGAAATTGTTAAGTGCTGATTTTTCTACATTGAGCAAGATATTAAAAATAAACCAGATTTTAACCAATAATCTTTTATTCCCTTTTTGTGAATTAAGAGAAAATGGAAAATGACAAAACGAAGCCAAGTGTCAAGAATTAAAGAAGTCTGATTTTGTATCTAAGTAGGAAGTTGTTGAGGAAATATGAATTTAAAGTTCCATTAACGTCTTATGAGCAGGTAAAAACAAAATCTGGACTGCAAGATTATTTTTCTGTGGAACAACTTTGATTTTAATGTCTGGAGCAATGTAAGAGTTAATATTTTACCAATCGGCAGAAAATACACTTAAAAATCCATTAAATAACTTATTTGTATGAATACAGCATTTCTGGCAGTTTGTATAAGAATAACAAAGTTAGGGGGGAAAAGTCTTAAGTGCTTTGGAAATTTGCTGATCTCAATTTGTGATGAAAAATTTCTTGCTTTTTTTTTCCCACTGAAACAAGGAAAAAGTTGACCTTAATCCGTCTATTGCGAGCCTCTCATATTGTTGAACAAGGAGTTGGACTGTACTGGTTTAAATTCAGAGTTGTCCATCTCCTAAACTGGTTGCTTACTAAGACTAAAATGCCAATATTAACCCTGCTATTTATCCATAGCTAGGGGGGAGAAGAGGTAGGTTCATGTTTCTATCAATGACATTAGTTCAAAGTGAATGCAAACTGTGTCAGCCAGAATTTGAACAGTTTGTCAATTCCAATTTCTGAGTTGTTAACTGTTAGGCCACCAGCACACAAATTCCGTATAAAAATTTCATAGATGTTTTGTAAAATTTCATGTGTTTCTATTGTTGGTGATTATATTCTGAAAATCTTGAGAACAAAATTCTTCATTAAAAATTTAGAATCTTGAAGCACCAGGAATAATGTTTTTCTAATTATTTTGTTTAAGTTCTGAGATGCCAATTTTCATTATTCAACATTATTGTTCAAGCTCATAATCTTAATCTTTGTTGTTTTTAAAACAGCAATTCAGCCAGAATTTTCTTTGGCCTTCCTTGAGTATGAACTGTATTGAAGGGTCTTTAGATTTTGCTGAAGGAATTTTGTTTAGCAATCAGTTTATAGTTGTCCTTGCCTTTTAAGGGAGAGAAATCAGAAGCTACAAGACAAACCTGTGACCTGTTGGGCTACCCTTTAACAGAAAATTTATGCAATCTGATGTGGTAAGAATGAACCCAAATTTTTCATGCATTTGCTTATAAATCAATAAATAAAATAGCTGAATTAGGGAGACTACTCAATAATTAGTATTTAATGGTTATCTCCCTGGAAAAATCGGTCATTATGATATTGATAGGAGCAAATATAAATACTGACCTCACACTACTGTTATTCAGCTGCAAATTACCCAGATTTTTTTTTTTTTGGGGATTCATTAAAATTTAGATATTCAGATACTTCTGACAACAATATACCATTTTGGCTGCTTCGAGGTCACTAGCATATGAACAAAAGCAGATTTTTAGTATCACATATATGTTATCCTCCGGCTCAGATGAAATTCAATAATGTGTGAGATATAGAGACTTCATTGGAATTTCTGAAGAACCACAAATAAAGATTGGGTGTCATTTCAACACATCGTAAAATCTTATGTGGGTTTTTATTGTAATGACTATAATGGAAATTGAATACTGAATGGTTAGTTAATAATATCATTATCATACCTTGCTCCATCCTAGATTCAAATACAAAGTCTGTCTAATAAGTATCTAGTCATTTTGGATATCTCAAAAATAAGTTGCTTAATCTTGATGTAACCGATCAGTGGGGACCTTACTATGCATGTATGAGCAGGCATTTTCCCTTTGGGTCGCCACTGAATGAGCTCATGTACTGTGTGACTCTAGTAATCACAATGCCTGAATCAGTCTATTCTTAAGATTTTGTGCAGTTTTTTTTGGCAAAACATTACAACAGCCAAATCTGTTAGCCCACCAATAGTCCAGATTTGGCTCCATGCAACTTCTGACTTTCCTTAGAGAGATTTCAAACTGTGGACAAGATTAAGGTGATTGTAATGGAGCAGCTGATGGAAATCCCCAGTGCAGACTACACAGTATTGAAAAATGAAAGAGATGCCAGGATAACTGGGTGGTCCCATGGGAAGTATTCTGATACAATCCTCATTCTTATCAGGAAATTTAAATGTTTAATCAAGGGGAGTAACTTTTGCTTCAAATTAATCTCTTGCTCTATTTGGTAAATTGGTCTTATTTTTCTTTAATTCAACTTATAAGACAATTAAATCTTTTCCTTTTAATTTAAAAAAAATTCTATTGATTAAATTGTTCCAGAAGTTTCAAATGAGCAATGAATCTAAGACTTAGAAATGAACATTTTTCAGGACCTAAGATCATTATCCAAGTACTAAGTTTTGGGGTAGCAAACACTGAGAGATTGATGTAGCTTTCTGTATAAATACTGTATTTGATGTCTAACACCTCACCCTTAATTCAGCAGGGAATACTAAGAAAAAATGCATCTCCTTGAATTCTTCTCATTTGCTACCAATTTTTTTTCAACTCCTCCTCAAGTTCTGACCAATGTGGGGCTGGGTAAAGAAGGTTGGGGACAAAAGGTGAGTCATTATACCATCAAATACGGTACATATTGACCTCAAGTTAGTCGAACATAAGATCAAATAGCAGGAATGGGATGAAAGAAAATTGTGGGTTTGAAGAGAAATCGGTGCCAGTAGGAATCAAGCAACAATCTCCACCACTAGGCAGACCTGACCAGCTTCATGCAGAAGCAAGCATAGTACCCTTTGTAAATGGTGAGCAATTTGTTTGCTCCAAGGTTTGGTCTCTAAGACCAGTAATTTGAGAGGTTAACTTCCTACCTGCGAAAAGCTGAACAGGGCCCTGGGCTAAATTCAAGAGCTCCAGGTCACTTGATTGTAATCCCATTTTTCTTGAAGTGGAAGCGGTTATTTCTGTTGAATGAGTGTGTTACAAGTGGCTTCTAGGCATGTCTGAATGAATTGCTGTTGATTCTATGAAGAATTAGATATTAGAAGCTCTGGTGCCACTGTATTGCATCGGCCAATCAGGACGAGTGGCAGGTTTGGAAGTTGGTCGAACAAGATAATGTGGTTCCTGGCTCGGGGCAGAACAATTCTTCATTCATGCATTGGTTCTTCATAAAGCAGAGCCTGTTTGTGCTTAAAATGCTGAGTATGGGTCAGTGCTTGAGCTTACGCATATCAATCGGAAGACAGTCAATGAGGGGTCTCAAAGAATGAAAAGGATATGAAACACACCTGAAATACTTAGTAGTTTCTCAAATGGTAATCATGGAAAGTTTCAGGCAATCATATTCTACTGGGAAATTTAGCTGGATATCCCTGTAGAATCATTGATTATATTGTTTAGAAATTCAGAGGGGAAATCTTTCTTTAAATATGCAACTTATGCCTATGATTTTGATGTTGATAATGAAACAATGTCTGTACAAGTGTTTAGTGCATTTGTCAGTACATAACAGGGGCATTCAATTGGGGAAGAATGATGGAAAAGTTACAGTGTGCCCAATACACTGGTATAATGAATAAGGGCCATCTACTGAAGGTTGATATGGATAGTTATGAGACTTGGATGATTTGAAGTGAATAGTAATCCTCCAAATACCTTTGTAAACTATTTGCCTTCTTGTCATGCAAATGCAGTTCTCTAGATACCAATTCTAATTGTCAGTGCTTTATGGGCATCATATCTGTACTTGTTAGAAGCTGTCAGCCAAAACTGTTACCTTGATAACATAGGTCTTGCTGGCTGGCTGTGTATGTAGGTATCTATGTATGATGCATACAGATCACAATAATGGAGCCTGAAAATTCAAACATCTACTCCTTATTATATCAGGAAAAAACTTCTTTTTTTTTTGTTTTTTTCAAAATTCTACCCCCAAGATACTTAATTAAGGGTGGGGGTGGAGGTCAATTTACAATGTAGCCTTATGCTGAATAAATCCCTAGTTTGTGTCCAGCTGCATTTTCAGTCATCCAACAAAAGACGAAAGAAGTAAATCATTGATCACTCTTTTTTTCCAAGTTTTTAATTGATAACTACCAACAGTATGATGCCAAAAGACATTGGTCACACAAGTTTCTATTGAGTAACTAACCAGATCTATTCTAGAGACAAAAAAAATCACAGGTTGTAACTAATGGCCAGGGCTGGGAGCTTCCATGGAGAATAAGCGGATGGAGAAGCCATTTTATACATTGGAATGAAGGCAAAATAGATGCACCAAGAAAATACAAATTTTTAGAAGTGATACATACATGGGGAGACAAAAGCTAAAGCCATCCATTCTATAAAAACTGATGGTTGAAATACAGTATCTTAAACGTTAGCTACATACAGGTCTAGTTAGTCACTCAGTAGAAACTGTCACATAACCAACATTTGGAAAAAAAGATCATCAATGAATATTTCTCTCATCTTTAGCTGGTCAGTGATCACAGATAAAAAATTTCCAGTCGATCACAAAATAAGGGACTGATTTAACATGAACTTACATAGTAAATTTTACCCTCACTAAAACCTATTTGGGTGGTTATTTAACAAAAAAACAAGAAAACAATCCACTGGTCATCATAAGAACTAAGGTTTGGAATATTCAGTCTTCTATTGCAGTCAGTACATGTGATTCATACACAGCCAGCCAGCCAACCAGACCCGGTTGAAAATTGAAGAAAACCCTGCCGACATTTTTAGTTGATGTTAGATCAACTGAAAGGTTGCATAAACAACATGAAGGACTAGGAGTTCAACTGTCCAGGAAAACTTTTTAAAAGTTATATAGCTGGATTTGATTTAATGTAACAGCTTGATCCTTGTAGTCAAATCAGTAAGGCAGCTGTCATGGTGACTGACTCCCAAAGATAAGAGTTGTCAGTTTGAGTCTCCTTGTAGGTTTATTCTTCATTTCTGATCCAATCTGCTTATTGTGGATCATGGTATGATGATCTACAAGTTGTGATAAAAAGCAACTGGAATTAGGATGGAAAAATATTAGTAAAATAATTAATAATCATTCACATGCTTCTTCTATGAAATTAAAGTATCATCCTTCAAAGAATTTTTTAGACATTTGATCTCAATATTTTTGTTACTTATGTTTTTCCAAAGTGTAATGGCCAATCTAATTAATGGCTTTCATGTATCATCCATATAGAAAAGGGAAGCTAAGAGAAAGAATTTCTTTTTCTAATTCATTGAATTATAATGACTCTTCTCAAAATGGCAGACTATATCATTCAATTGATTTGGAAAGCTAATGAGGGAATTTGCTTTCTGGGCTTCTTCTTGTACCTTTGTAAAATATGTTTCAGTTTGGACATTAACAAACTGATTATTTTCTATGAATATCTTTGAGTAAAAGTTAACTTTACCATAATATTCCAAATTAAAGTGCCAATTCGATCACAACAGGAAAAATGCCAAATAGCTACCTCTGCCAACTGAGTTATGAGAAGTAAATGTATAAACTCCTATTTGTTTTCTCATCCACAAATTATCTCCAAAAGTTCTCAATGAAATTTTGTGGAAAGGTGCGCCATGGGCTAAGAAACAATTGAATAGATTTAGGGGCAGATTCAGCAATTCTTTTTGTATGGCAAGATATTTCTTCATCTGAGACAATAGTCTAAAATAAGGCAAATCATCATAATATAGGTATAAAATGATTTTCATCCAGTTTATGGTGATTACAACATGAGTTGGGGTTTTTCGGAGCTTCTGTCTCTTCTTCAAAAATCTGGAACCACAGACCTTTGGATACCTGTTTCAGACGACTTTCCAATAAGCTATCTAATTTGTCAAAATGACTGTTCATCACAGTTGCAGTTTCTTTAGAAATATTTCGTTTAGAAATTTTGAAAAGAATCCTCACAAGCCTCTCAGACAAAAGAGAAGATTTGAAAGAATGATTGATGAGCAGAGAAAAAAATTGGAAACTGGGTTCTAAAGTTTTTGGCACTTGGATGTGGAAATCTTTTCAGTGAATGAATGCAATAGAATTACCGGAAGAAAGTTCTGAAGGTCCTGTTTCTCATTGATTGGCATTTGGGAACGGTGAAGATATCGATACATGAAATGGCCAAACAATCCCAGCTGTCAGTGATGTCATTCTCTGCTCCGTCTTTTTGTGAACATAATCGCAAAGTATGAAGCATTCTTATAAGAGCCCATAATACAGAATTATATACCAAGTTGTGCGTGAAAAACATGTGCACCAAATGTAGGCATTGAGAAGAGGGCACTCCTAAATGAAATAATGAAATGCTTGGGTTGTATTTGTAACTTTGCTATTGGGAAGTCATGCTTTGTGAATAAGTACAAAGACAACAAGAGTTCACATGCATAATTCTTTTCGATTAAAATATTAAAGGTGATCTAGAGCCATCATACGTTGACCCACCATACCTCAGGAGTGCCCCCAAATGCAAAATCATTTCCAGATTATTGGATAGAGTCTGATGAAAATGTGCTAAAATAGATCATTTCTGTCTGAATTTCTGAGAGGGAGAATAATCATAATTATTTTTATCTTCTAACTTCACTAACAGGTCTCTTATTTTAGCTCTGTAGATTTTACAAGCATGGAAAAATTTACTGGACAAGATATTCTGTCTTAAATCATTATTATTTCATAAATATTCATTTTCCCATTTTCATTTCAGTCGCTTTTTATTGCAATTACTCATACCATCCTTTTTAGGCTGTTGGTAAAAAAATTATGACCTTATTGAACAACTGTTGCAATCTAAGATGGCAAATAGTATTATCCTTTGTTATGTATGTTTGCTTGTGTATCCCAAAATTGGTATTAGTACTTAGTACTAAAGTATCAGTACTAGACCCCTTCAGAAGAATCTAGATGTTTCTTTATTATATCTTAGATGTTTTCTGGTAGAAAAATATCAATGATATCATAAAAAGAATTTATTCTGGCCATATTCATTCTTTGATGTAATTTTTTTTTATATAAGTTCAAATCTTAACACTGTGGTTATTGACTGTAATGGCAAGTCTCTTTCATATTTTTCATCTATATTTGATGTGAACCATTATTAATGATTTTGACTACTATTTTTTTCCATCTTGATTTTTAGTTAACTTTTGATATAAAGCAACAGAAAATTAAGCCGAAGGAAACTAGACATCAAAATTGAATATAATTCTTTCCTTCCAAAGAATATCTTTTGACAGGAAAAAATAACAATCATTTTTACTTTTCTTTCATTTATCTACTATTCAGTTGCACTAGAAATTGACTGAAAATGTATATCAAAGAGTTGAGGAGAGAAAACTTGTTGGAGAATTGAATTAGCAAAATCTGCTTTCATAATTTTTGCACCCATTGCATAATTCATTTCTCAACATGAAAAAAAGCCTCTTCACTTAGTTTTCCTGGCAGTAGGAAAAAAAAGATTTGAAAGATGAGTTGAAGTAATGAAACCGTTAAATCGGTGAAAATTCTCTTTCACAAGCTAACCAATCGACACACGTATCTCCCCAAAATAATTACATGATTTTCTGAAGACATTTTTATTAGTTTTAACAGCCAGACTGGTTCTGTAGACACTGTGTTGTTTTCAGACTCTCAAATCAATTAGTGAGAACTCCCAACTGATACAAATTATTATTTCTGCTTCTTTTGTTCATCCTCTCATTTCGTTATTGTTTCGCAAGAAGTCTGAGAAACAATTGCCATTTTGTTTTACTTACGAGAGATTTAATGAAAACTTGAGTTCTTACTAATTCTATGGCGCCAACTGGAAAGTTCTTGACTGCAGCATTTAAACTTAAACTTTGTTAAAAACAAATGCCAAAAAAATTCACATGATTTAAAAATACATTATTAAGTTGGATAAAAGAACAGTCTGGTTGGTCATTCAATGGAAACCATCATGTAACCAATGTCTTTTGGAAGCATGCTGTTTTGGGGTGATCAATTTGAAAGATTGAAAAACAGGGTGATCAATGAATAAGTTAGGTCTCTCACCTTTTGCTGGGTCGTGATAACTAGAAATAGTCTGAATTTTTTTTAAAAGTGGATGCTGCTGGACACAAAGTAAGGGACCAATTTAACATAAACTTACATAAAAAATTATCATAGGTGTAATTTTTAACATAAACTTGCATAGGAAATTTTAATGGGGGGAATTAAAAAAAAATACTTTTTTTTTCTAGTCATAATTAGGAGCAAATATTGAAGATTTCATCCCTCTAGCTCTATTGGTGTGGCCTGTTTGCATGATATATACATAGCCAACCAACTAGCCTCACCATCTTAAAAACCAAAGAAATCCATGTTGACAGTTTTGGTTGACAGTGTTTAATAAAAATTCAACTATTTCCATAACTTTGATGAGAAGCAAATATGTTCATCAACAGAAACAAAGAAAAATGAATATTAAAATATTTGCCAACTTTTTTGAGATTCCCGGGATAACCCTCTGAGTTTTTAATGACTGTTGGAATGTATTTGTCCTGTATTTCTCTTTAAGAAGTCTACTAAAACATTTTAATCCAAGCATTAAGCGTGATAATACTTTAGTCTTGAAAGGTTTAATGTACAGACAACAAACTTAGACATTATCTGAAGGCTAAACCATTTCTATGGGATTGGCTTATGAAACTTTCATTTTGTTGGTATTAATTTTTCTTCTGGAAGTTGAGATTGAACAGTTTTAATTAGACCTTGTCATGGTTGACTATGGATGTCACAGCAGTAGTGGGAACAGCTTACAAAAATGCTCAACAGATAAAAGCAAATAGTATACCAATATTAGATGATGATGAAGATGTACATAAATAATTGAATGAACAAATAAAATTAAAACATTAGTCAGAATTTAACATACAGTTTACTTAAAGCTCTACATCTAAACTACAACATATTAAAATTTCAGCATCTCTAAGTATGTCTTCAAGGGTTTATTAAAGCAAAACAAACAAACCAGAGCAAATTTCATTTAATAAAAGTTAGCAGTCATCCTTGTTTTCATTGAATCTTAGTCAGTTTATCAGTTTGGCATTTCCCTCAGCTGTACCCACCACTGCTGCAAAGGAATGTAAGTTAGCTTTGGGAGAGTGCTTTCTCACCTAAGTTTCTATCATTTTGTCATGAGAAGGGCACAGGGAGTAATAGATTCTTACCTTTCTCAAGGGCATTTAGTACAAAGTGAACACAAACAGTATCCAGCCATAATTTGGACACTGTTTATCAATTTGATTTTTGTGTTAATTTTCTGATGCATTATAGTTTTATGACACTTGATTTTATAACAAAAAATTGAAATTAAAGGAATAACCTGTAATCAGAGTTACATCCCTTGAACTTCCTGGACTTTTTTTTTTTTTTTATTCTGTTCACCAAAGAAGTTCATTTAAAAAAAAATTCTATTCATTGAAGAGTTTTATTGTGTTTAGGAGTGGCTCCTAACAGTCCATGAATTTGATGGTTAAAAAAGTGTTGAGCCCAAAAAAATTGGTGTTTGAAGTTGAAAACCATGTATATCATTCCAGAAATGATCGATAATGAAGAACCATATTTGATTTGCATTTCCTGTACTCTTTTATAAAGTGGCACATATCTGTGGCATTTATTAGCAAGACCTTACCAGTAGAATTTAAAGTGCTTGGCAAATTAATATCATTTACAAAAAAAATAATTAGGGTAGAGAGCAAAGTCCCACGTTTCAATTTCTGGAATGATCCCTGTTGATCCAATCATTGGTCTCAGCAATTGCAAGTTTTCTATGTAGCCAGGGTGCTAGCCCAATTCCCATGATCGACTGCCTTACAGGGATAAAGGGTACCAACTGCCTTGCTATTTGCCCATTGCTCAGGGGAGAGGAGATGGATTCATGCCTTTTGCAGGGTGTCTTAGCTGAAGTTTGAAGTCGGATTGCCAATTCCATCCTCCATCATATACAGATTTTTTTTTAAATGCACCCGTTGCACAAGTTTCGGAGATCAATAAAATTTCTCCCACCTGAAAATAGACAGTGGAAGGAGGACATTCTAACCCCATGCTCCAATAGGGGCCCTTCCTGTCCCAGCATTCTAAACCCCGCCCATTTACGGCACCCAGCTGAGGAAGGCAGTAGGGTACATCAGCTGGGAAGTTGCATTGAAAAGATGGACTGAGATGAGGACAACAATCTGAAAAATTCTATCCATAATGCTCCCTCATCTAAAAGATTCAGACCAAAATTTATACTCCAGGCTGTAAATCATTAGGCCACCTGCACCTTGTTTAATCATGATAAGAAGGTTTAGATTGATTTGGTTGGAAATGTGACAAATTAATGTGAATTTGTGAACAGATTTTGTCACACAGATACTGATAAAAGAAGTGTTCATCAAATCCATTCAATAGTCTCTTCTCACATGATTGATATTGATTGTGATCATGTCGGAGATTGGTCATCTTTGTAGATGAGTGTAAAACTGAGAAAGTGTTTCCTTCAAACTCATTCACTTCCTTCCTTTTGTGAAACAAAACAAAACTTAGTAAATATGAAGAATATCCTGTTTCACCATTTACAGAGTTCAAAGCCACAGAATTGGGGCACCCACTGAGAATCAAACTCATTGCAATAGTAATGGTCATGATTACAATCTTGTTAACATTTATATGTATGTATATACATATATTTCAATTAGGACTTTCAATAAAGTATAACGCAATTTATCATCATTCTGTCGGATCATGTATCCATTTCTTAATAACATGATTATTGCATTGAAAGAAACAAATAGAGCAGATATAGACCGAGAATAAACAAAAACGAGAATTCGGAGTTGAAACAGTTATTTGGGCCTTTGCGTCATCAGCACCTGTTTAGCTCAATGGTAAGAGCAATGCCACATTGAAGCAGCTTCCTCATCAGTTGCCAGTTCAATTCCCGCGACTACTCCATTTTCTTTAATTGTTTGTTCTATTTACGTTGTCGAGGCCGAATGACACATGCATCAAGTAATAAAGGGAGATCATTTCAGATAAGACTTTCAATATAATATAACGCAATTTTTAACTATATATGTATATATATATATATCGGTCTATACTTCTTAATGATGATTTTTCTATCTGCTTCTTCAATGAAGCAGTGTATATTGACTTTTTTGCACTACAAGACCGAGACACTGAACCACAATGAGGACTCGAGCCCAAGTAAATCAGTGTAAAATTCCTCATCTGAGGAGTTCAAATAAAACTAGCATCCATTTATATTCAAATAACGTCAGATCTTTTGTATTACTTGTTTATGAATGCATTACAAAGATTCTCAGTTGTGATAAACATTCAATACTCGATCAAGTTATTCTGGAATCAACAAATAATAGTCTTTACTGATAATTTCATTCTATACTTAACAACCCAATAACCCATTTGTTCACCCTTTGAGAGATAATTAGTGCAATCTGATGAGACCAGAATGAACCAGAATTTTTTCACATTTGCAGACAAGTAGATAAATAAGGGAGCAACTTTGTAATTAGTATTTGATAATCATCTTCCTTGACAAATCGGTCATTATGATATAGCTGATGTCAGAATGGAGCAGACCCCATATTATTCTTATTCAATTGCAAATCACCCTGCCCTTTTCTGCATTCTTCAAGCATTTCAGAGGTACCTTGATTCAATATCTCTGGCTATGATTCATGTTTTTGACTGCTTTAGGGTGACAGATAAACAGAATCAGATCTCTCATAGTGATAAAATTTTGCTTCAGAAGTGGCTTTACCTGAAGAAAACAGTTTTATGCTTCATTTATATCAATTGGGTGGGTTTTTAACTATACTTCCAAAGAGTTCAGTGAATCTAAAAGCAAAGAAACAGATTGTGTTTGGTTGGCAAAAAAATTAAGTTCTTAATTTCAAAATATGGAAGACTACAAAGGCTGTCATCTACATATTAAACATGGTGATAATGATCTAAAATCTTAAAATAAAATCTGTTCACCGCAAGAGATAGATGACTTGTCTTAGTAAATGATCACACCAATGCCAAGGACAATAAGGTAACTCATGAGGATTGAGTGTTGTTATTTCATTTCAGCAAGCTTCAAAGATCTAAGAAACAAAACCTATAACGTGTCAAGTATTTTTACCAAGCAAGACAAGATATCATATCTTTCTATCATGGGCACTGCGGAGCCAATACTTTCTGAACTTGTCTAGTTCGTTTCTCCAACTTATGATCTTGCATCATACCAGCCACGGTTATGCGTGTGATCTCTGGGGATCCTGGTTGTGAGTCATGATGTCTATTGCTTGTCTGCGATTTTTACAACATGATCATCCCATTGCCATTTGAGTTTTCTTAAATCAAAATAGACGGCAAATATCTGGGCAACCTAAGATTTGCAGACGACATTATCCTTCTTGCAGGGAACCTCCATAACCTCCAACTGATGCTGGATGAACTGAATAAAGGAAGCAAGGGTGTTGGCCTTCAGGCAAACAGAGGTCATGAGCAACAATCACATTGGAAATAAACACACAATGATCACAATGGAAAATGCAGAACTGCAGAGAGTAGACCATTACATCTACAGAAGATAAAGAGTCTCAATGAGAACCTCAAAAGAAGAAGAAATCAAGCAAAGGAGGAATTTCATACATTTTTAGATTAGGAAACTATTTTAACATATTTATAAAATTATCACATTAAATAGATATTCTGTTGCACATTGACAGTTTAGACAATTAAACTATTTCTCTTTTTATTGCATCTTTGAAATGTCCAGCCAAGTAGTTGTAGGTTTACCTATCCATAACAGCATTTCTGGTCATTTCTAAGGGCTGGTGTTTGGGGAGGGTGTGGAGTTGGTTCCTCAAGTAGCCAGTCCTGATTAAGTTTTAGATTTATGTACTTTCAAACATCTTGCATTCAATCAATATGGTGTTAGCAACAATTTTGAAAAAAAAAAAAAAAAGGACCTAATCTTGGAGGGAATCATTTGTTTGTTTTATGCAGGATTTTTGTTTTCTATCCTTTTTTTGAGAAATAAAGATTTGACGGTAAGGGACAGATGAATTTTGAAAGGATTGGTCAGATTTTATAGTAAAAGCCCAATGAATTTTAAAAAGATAAGGAAGACTTTGCCTATGAATTATAGACAATTTGAATGGAAATAAAACCATCTTAAATATGCCATGAATACTGTCTATTTTCATCAATATTTTACATAAAAAAACTGACACAGTAAATACAACATTAATAATACATCTGGCTATATACAGGTTAAATGTGAGAAGTTAATTCCGTTGTAGGACGACTTTTTCATACTGAAAGAATATTGACCCCTGGTTCAATTAATGTACCCATTTGTTTATGTGGTTTCAATACAAGCATGTTTTATGGAATTTATTCATATATATCATCACCAATTATTATACCTACTGCTGGATTAAGGCCTTTCACATCTCCTTCTATGATGAGCATGATTGCACTAATCTCTGCCATGTCTTACTGGCAAACCTTTTCTATCTCATCCATCCATATTGAGCCAGGTCTTTTCCTACTGCATTTATTGTCCCATAGACACCAATTAGTTAACCTTTTGCTTCATTTATTGTCAATTCTTCTTGCTATGTGACCTGCCCATCTCCGTTTTTGTAGCTAATTATTTGCACAATATTCTTCACCCTGGACCTCTCTTGAATCCATGTTGATTTTTCTCTTTTGGTAAGAGTTATTCCTAACAATGCTCTTTCCATTGTCCTCTCTGCTTTTCTGAGTTTATTAAGTATTACGGAATACATTTACCTAAGTCAGGTGATAAAGCCAGAAAAAGACAATGGTGATGAAATAAACGGCATATAACAATTGACTGGAAAGCATTTGGTATGAATAGAGATATACAGAAAAGCAAATCAACAGTATGCTTAAAACGTAAACTATACAACTGATACATGATACCAGCTATGACATACTGGTGCAAAACCTTAGAATTCTTATGTAAGCATATGAGCCACTGAGGCAGGAGAGGACCCATCTAAAGAAAAAAAGATGTGGCAAAACAGTGTTAAATTTGGAGCAAATCAATGTAATTCAGGCAATATTTTTATATATATTTATATACATACACAGCCCCCTATACAGAGTGAGAGAGGGAGAAAGAGGGAGACCTTTCATAGATTTGTGTATCAAAAGAGAGGTAAGCAAACCCATCCAGCTCCTATCGTTCACTCAAAACAACTTCATTGTTCAGCGCCGCCTCAGATTTAGATTATCTCTTAATTCTTTTCCGTTTAATGTCTGCAAGATCAGTCGTCGGGCGGAAATAATTTCCTATGCAACAGAAGATTTTATGCCCAAATAAGCCTTCCGGTGCCAAGTTCAGATGTGTCCACTGGGTCATGCAAAGCATGCCTTGCAGCAAGGCATTGGAGGAGGTGGTCACTGGAGTGGAGATGGGTTTGAAGAAGGATCTGCGGCAGTGAAGAGAGAATAAGATGAAAACCAAGTATGTAGGGAAATAAGAAAGAAATCAGGAAGTGAAGTAATGCTTCCGATGTTGATCAACGTGCAGAAAACATTCACAATCCTAGGATTGGAAAGTTCTAAAGATTTGAACAGAGTCAAATCATCAAGAAGACATTTGGTTGAGCTCTAGAGCTTTTGGCCCAACCCCTCCATAATCACTGTCAACTTACAAGAGGCTCATTTGGGAGAGGAGGTTAGTATGGAGATTATCTTTTCACCCAATGTAAGCAATTATATCATGGTCTATTTACTGCATTTTGATTCAAGAGAGGATTTGCTAGCTGGTAAAAGAGGGTCTGTGCTCTAATTTTTCTTTCTAAGAAAATCTGAACAATTCACATGGAAAAATATTTTGTCTAGTGCTGTTAATCTTTGGGATTTTAAGACTAAAAACGACAATTCTAGGCTTCAGTGACTTATCTTATTCCACTGACATCATTTTTTAAAGAAAACAGACCTATATATATTTTTGAATACATTTTTGTCAAATATAAATGGTTTAGTGCAGGTACAAAGAATAAGTAAAGGAAGCAACTGCTTGGGTTTCTGTGGCTACCAGAGGCCCTTCTAAGAGTAATGAATGGACCCCAAGAGGCAATGGGGATCTCCAAATCAAATTCTACTTCAGGCCCCATAAAGACTAAGGTCAGCCTTGAAATAGCAACAAAAAAAGCAGAAAGGATGTCTCTAATCCTTGATTTCTTTTTTTCCAATCAGCTTCTGCCTGCTCTAATTAATAACATTTGCTCTTCTGCTTTGCCTGAGTAATGACTGAGGTGAAGAGATGTTGCCAGGTTTCTATTTCACTCATACTATTTGACACGGAAAAGGGTAATACAGAAAAAATCGAGGTACATGCCTTAATCAATAGCATTGAAATTAAAAAAGACTAAAAATTGAGACCTATGAATAAAACCCCAAAATTAAACAACTTCTGGTGACTATTTTAGCAAGGAAAGTATCCACCAATATTTTTTTATCTTATAAATTACTTTTCTTATACAAAAAGCATAAATCAAACAGAAACAATTAGAAACTGTCAACCTTTCAGTTTGTAAGCTGGCCTGGTTGTGAATATATCATGCATACATGCTGCACCAATGGAGGTAAAGGGCTGAAAATTTCAACATTTATTCCGTATCATACCTAGAAAAAACGATTTTTTTTTGTTTTTGAAAATACCCCCCCACTGAATAGGTTTTCGTTTGGGTTCAATTTGCTGTGTGATATAATACTTGGTAGATCCAGTAATGTGTCTTATGACTATTGAACAACTGTAGCCATCAAAGAGGGATTCAATCCTTTTTTTTATGTGTGCATTTATTTGTTTATATGTGTATGTTTGTTTATGTGTTCTAGCATTCCTGGCCATACAGTTTTGTCTACAGACTTGAAAATTAGCTTTAGTATTCAACAAGACCAATTCCAGAAATATTTCTTTATTTTTAGAAAAAAGCTTTTTTAAAACTTTTTTGGATCCTATTTTGACAGGTTTATCAATAACATCTAGATTATAGTGAGCCCGAATATTTCTAGATGTTTTTTCTTCACTCTTTTCAAGATGTTTTCCAGTAGAAAACACCAGCATTGTCATTAATAGAATTTATTCTGACATAGTTATTCTACGATGAAATTTTTTTAAGTGATTTAAAATTTTGACACTACGGTTGTTCATTTTTTTGACTGCAATGGTGAGTTATGATATAATTTCTACTATATAAATCATATTGAAAATCTATTGCTCTGTGATTAAGACTATTAGAAAAATCCTTATATATACATAAACTGAAGATTTATTACAGTATGAAGATTAATCATATCTGTTTTCAGCTCTTTATTATTGTGTTGTAATGGCCAAGTCCCAATTCTACCAGGTTAAAGAGGTAATTAAAATGTATGAAAGCATAAAAGTCATTTTTGAATGTAAACTCAAGATAACAGAGTATAATGCACTTACCATAATTGATAATCCACAAAGTTCAAGAGAGGACTCAAAGCAAAGTCAACATGATTTTGCTCAAGCAGCAAAATAAAACAGACAGGTCTAGTTAATCACTCAATAGAAACCATCTCATGACAAATGACTTTTGACAGTAGGCCATGTTTGGGGTAATCAATAAAAAAAAAAAACAGGAAAAGGGAGAAGCAATGGATGTTACTTCTGTTGCATCTTTGATAGGCAATGAACCCGAGAAAAGTCTGAATTATAAAAAAAAGGTATCAATGCTGCTGGACACAGACTAAAGGAATAATGTAGCATAAACTTACATTGCAAATTGAACCCCCACTCTAAACCTTTTGAGGACAGGAATATTCATTAGAAAGAAGTAAATGTTTGAATTTTCAGCCTTCTAGCTTAGTGCGGCCAGTGCATACGATATATGCATACATACGGAGCCAGTCAGCCAGCCAGCTAAACCAAATTAAAAACTGGAGAAAACCAATGGTGACAGTTTTGGTTTACTGTTTCTAAGTATAAAATCTTAATGGGAGAATCTTTTTTGATATAGACATGATTTGCATAATTCCTCCTTTCACTATTGAACTTTTCTTATTGTACACCTCCATATGTGACCGCCAATCAAAACTGTCATAATAGGTTTCATCAGTTTTTAAATCGATCCAGCTGACCAAATGAGTGGAGATACTGAAAGGCTGGAATTTTCGACATTCACACTTTATAATGTCTAGAAAAAAACTCTTTTTTTGTTTTTCAAAATTCACCCCCCCCAATGAGTTTTCAGGGGGGGTCAATTCCCAATGAAAGTTTATGCTAAATTAATCACTTAATTTGTATCTGGCAGCAGTCATGTTTGTTTTTTGAAAATTCAGACTATTTCTACCCAACAGAAGGTGAGAGGAGTGACTCAGCTATTGCTCGCTCCTTTTTTACAATATATTCATTGATCATCCCCAACATACTACAAAGAGACATTGGTCCTGTGATGGTTTCTATTGATTAACTAACCAGATCTTTTATTTTTTTTCAGTCCTTCTTTTCTCATTTTTTGAATTTGTTCTCTCAAATGCTTTTCCATAAAAGGAAGATTTTGGAAATTTCTTCAGCACATTAAACAATTCTCAAAGCTCAATTGAACCTTGAATATAAATGCATTTATATTGTTAAACATTCTTCCATTTATGATGTGACTTGACACTGCATATTGAGATTCATATCTTCAGAGATGCTTATTTTACGTTCTTTACAAAAAAAAAAAACAGAGCAAAATGCTCATTAGTATACACGTCAGATAAGATGTAGAAAATAAGTTTTTGGCAGGACGCAAACATGCATCTAATTTTCTAATCCGTGCTGTTTACTAATAGCCATAGAATGATGATTTGAATAGTTGTGATAGAAAGCAACTGAAATAAGATGAAAAAAATACTTGTGATAATTGAATGGTTATTGACAATGTTTCCTATGATGATTATAATGGAAACCAGAATAATATACTTTGTTCATCTGTCTTCTATTATATATTCAGGTTTGTTTGAAATACATTATGATGCCCAAATTTACAAAATTCTACAAGGTAGTCCGCAACCATCTCCCCACCCTTGTTTGAAAGAGAAGAAATATTGTTTTCGGAAGTCTTCAAAACCAGAGACAAATCAAAACTGGTCTGATCATGTTGTCAAGAATTAGCATAATTAAGTTTTGTTCTCTTTTTAACAAGCCAATAGTGTCGAGATTTTTGGTCAATCTAATTTGATCACAGCAGACATTTGATTTCACAGGAGATTCTTGTTTTTCATATTGATGGTAAAAAAGGAAAAGACACTTTATAGCAAGAACCAATTCTTATATTTTTTCAGAATATTTCTTGATGTTTTTGATTATTCTTTAGATTTTTATCGGCACTAGTTGAGTAGAGTGGTCCCTTAAATAAAATGCTGCCCTAAAATAAAATGAGAGCCTCATTCTATTTTAGTTGTATTTTTTATTCTTAAAACTGTAAATATATGTTTTTTAAGATAAATTTTCATTCTTTTTTTCCGCAATCAAATGTCCAGGATTTTGAGCTTTCTAGATTATGGGGATTTCAACCTTTAGGGTTTCTGATTTTTCAGGATTTCAACATTCAGGAGGTGATAGACACACGTAATAAAAAACATACATTTATAAATCTGAACAAGTGATACCTTATATTATATCTATTGATCTAAAGTCATTATTTATCATTTAACTATGTCTTTCTTCTTTCTTTTCAGGTAAATACTTTTTTGTTGCTTGAAAGTTGGTTCCATGTTTATAAAATCATCAAAAGGTAAAGTACTATCTTTTTTAGAATTCAGTTTCCTCCAACAATAGAGAAAAAGATGAATCAAGGATAAATTAGTTTTGTAAAATCTGAATAGTATTTCAATATAGGTAACATAACTTGGTAAAATCCTTTCTACTCATATTCGATCCCATCAGCCAGCTCTTTGTGGTATTTGTTTTTTATTCTCCACAGATTTGTATCAAAATTACTGTATTTTTTTATCTGTAATAATCAGTACAATAAATACAGAAATGACTCAGGGTCTAATCCACTTTGTGGTTGTCAAGATAGCTGCTTTTAACCGGTCAGCAATTCTTATATTCTTTATATATATATATATATATATATATAATTTGAGACGAGTGTAGATTTATGGAACATACTCCTTGCATAAACATTGTTCAGGCAAATTACTACTGTGAAAAAAAAAACTATGATGTATAACCCCATCCTTTTTACCCCCCAAAATGAACATAGTCTTTGTTGTCCTGCCCCACATTGGTCAAAACTTGATGCATTAAAAAAACTGTGAGATAAATGTAATAGTGCCACTAGATCCAATCCTGAAAATTTTGTACATTTCTTTTACATTTATTTTTACAATATTTTTTAGATTATTTTAGATAATTTTTAAAAGATTTTTCAGGGTTTCCATGGGTACAACAGACCCATACCAATGGAAAAATGTTTGGTGAGCCTTAGGGGTAACCAAACCAAATGCAACTAGGAGATTTGAGGGTGCCATGAGCCACCCAGTGATGTCTTTGAGCTAAGTCTAGGAAAATTTGCAATTTCCTAGCATCTCAGAAAACAAATTCCTTGCATTTCAGCAGTCTAAGACAATAAAGTATTTTTTTATCTCCAAAAGTTTTGCCTGTACAATGTACAGTCTCTCTTACTTTTCACCCGTAATAAATGGAGAGAAAAGGAAGATTCATGCCTTTCCTAAGGGCATTAGTTGCAAAATAACCTAAAGAAACCAATTCTTTATCTGATTGGTTTCAAATCAGAGTTATCCATCTGATTTTCAAGCATGACAAGAGAATACAGTCACTTCTACTTTTCATCTATAATAAGAGGGAAAAGAAGTATATTCATGTCTTTCCTAAGGGCATTAGTGAGTACAAACCCAGCCTGCCAATTCCATTTTCCATGCTGTTAATTGTTTCTGAACATTGTGTAGTAGAGCAGGCTTTATGGAATTTTTTTATAATCATTATTGTCCACATTTTGTTCCATAGTTTACATTACTCTCAAGGAAACCTTATCATAAGAATAAATTGAATGTGATCTTTATTTAGCTGAGTTGCCATTGGAATATATTTCTTATTATGAGATTTTTTTTCAGTACGTAAAACTTGACCCCAGAGCAAAACAAATAAGATCAGAGGTCATCAACAAACATTGACTACTTTAACAACAAATATCCTTATGTTTGCTACCAATGGAAAGAGATTTCGTCTATTTTTTCCTAAATGCAATTTGCCGTATTTTCATGTCATCAAAATGAGAGGTTTCTTGAAATCAATGAGGTAGATCTATTTAGCCGGGATCTCTAAACCTATCTTTTCTGTGTGAATCCGGGATTATGCTTGTGAATCCAGGATTATGCTTGTTATTTCTCTTTGCCTGTATTCCCGGCTTGTGATAAGTGGATGTCTAAAATCAATATTCAATATGCATGCCAACATCAAATGCAATTTCTGATTGTGGACAGTAGTGATGGAAATGGGTTCAGGGAACTAGGTATACAATGAGACTACATTTTCGGAAGTGGGTATACTGTATGGTTGAGTTTTTGGAACTAGAAAGGCTGGAGGGGTGAGTTTTGGGAACTATGTATACTGCGGGGTTGAGTTTTGGGAGTTAGGTAATCAGTAAGGTTACATTTCAAGAACTAGGTACACAGTGAGTATGAGATTTGAGAACTAAGTATATACTAAGGCTGGGTTTGGTGGAATATGTATACATCAAAGTTTGGGCTTAGGAACTAGGTATACAGTGTATCCCCCCCAATATCCCCCATTCCCATTTCCATCTCTAGTGGACAGGGAAATATGCTAGTCATAATCATAATTCAATGGTTATTTTTGCTTTCATGTATTTGTTTTGAGAATCTTTTTGGGGCCTCATTTGATCTTTAAGTCATTTTTTTCTCTAACTTTGTTTTTTATGTTATATGATGACCAGCAATAACTGTTTTTTTGTTCAATATATATATATATATATATATATATATATATGTATATATATAGAGAGAGAGAGAGAAAGAGAGAGAGAAATGCATGCTATATATTCATGAATGTAAAAATTAAAGTAGGAGTAGATATATTCCACATATAAATATAGATGTGAACATATCTTCCTCTCTTTATATTTATATATACACACACACACACATATATATATATATATATATATGTACACACATATGTGTATAATGATGCTTAGACATAAATGATTACTGGGCGTATAAGTTGTAGGTGGATTTTTCTAAGTTATTCACACATTGTGCCATGATAAGAAAGTATATATAAAACGGGGGAAAAAAGCACTGAAAAAATTACGTATGTTAGTTGATGAATTTTACCAAGTTATGTCACCTGTTAAAACCAACTCAATGGATTTAAAATTCACCATAAAAGTGAAATGAACAGTGAGTCACGTCTGTTGTTACACTTACTGATCCCTCATCACTGAATACGTTTTTTGGATAACCTATGTAATCAAGCTGTGTGTTCCAAAAAAAAAAATAACATCTATGTACAATACAATATGATAATTCCCTATGTGAAATAACGAACTACATGTATAACATTAGCTATATATTAAAATCATAGCTGAAAGGGAGGTGGTATTTGATCAACACTACTGGGATGCCATGTTAAAATTACTGTTTTGTTTTTAAAATCCCCAAAACAAAACAATTACGTGCAAAAATTTACACATAGTGCCATAATAACAGAAAAAAAACACAGAAGAAAATCACATAAATGACATTAACAGATTTTGGGAAAGAAGTGATTAAATTGTATGTTTGCATATATGCATCTATATATATATATATGTATTTATATACTAGTTCATATTCATATACACACACAATCACAAATATTTTTTACTGGTTTTGCAATGGTTCCGTGATGCCCATGGTAGAGAGGTCTGGCAAATCTTGGGGGAGGTCTATGTCCAACGATGGATGCTAGCAAATTGATTACGATGATGATGATGATGATGATGATGATGATGATGATGATGACGCATTCACACTTATACATTTATACATGTAGGTAATCACTGATTCACACATTTATGTAAATGGTAAATGAGGGAAACACAGATTGGGGGAAGAGCTATTTATTCATGGACGTTTTGTGGGGAAAGACCCCTACATCTTCAGCAACTCGAAAGAAAAAAATTCACTGAAAATGAGTCACCCCCTACGAAACGTCTGTGAATAAATACCTATTCACCTGATCTGTTTCACTGATTATCAATAAAAACTTTCTCCATTGTGTTGGATACAACTTACACATACAATAATCATTCATGTCTGACCATCGTTATGCATAATCGTGTGTACTTGCATATATATATATATATATACACACACACACACACACACACACATATATATATATATACATATATATACATACATGCATACACACACACATATATATATATATATATATATATATATATAAAGAGAGGAAGATATGTTCACATTTATGTTTATATGTAGAATATATCTGCTCCCACTTTCATTTTTGTGTGCATAAATATGTAGCATACATTTCTTTTTTTCTTTCTATATACGTCTGTATAGAAAGAGAAAGATAGATGGATAAGTAGACATTGAGATGTACACAGACAGCACAACTCACAACAGTATACATTAGCCATGAATTTTGATATTTGACAGTGATAGGAAACCATCGTGAAAAAAAGGACAAAACCTCTCACCATTGAAGTCTGAAATCAATAAGCATCCAATCAAATATTTCAACCCATTTCATCAATTATCTACTGTCCAAAACCATTTTTTAGTCACCCATGTCAAAATATGGATGGCCGAGAAGTTAAAGGTATGAGCAGTTAACACATTCACAGCCACCTTGGATAGGGCACCGTACAGCATAACAAAATAAGCACGTACTCTGCTGGGTACCGCAATGCGGAAACTGAGTCAAGCTCATAGCCACAGCTATTTCACAGTGATTGCAATAAGTATGATACCTTTCAAAGGGTTTATTTTAATATTCTCATATTATAAAGCTCCAAAATTGACAGAATATTGAACAATGATGGTCAAACACAAAAGTGAAAAATATTGAAACAAGTTTGAATTGTAAAAAGTGATTCACAGAAATCAGAGATTCATTGTCCAAATTCTGTCAATTTTAAGGTATATGAGGTTGTTAGAATAAATTTTTGCACTCAGTATTTATCAACTAAAATAAAACCATGGAATGAACACATATGTGCATCAGAAGCAACACATAATTTGCCACACGATACATATGGTGTGCCATGTCACAGTGAACAATTGAGAGTTTCTTAATACAACAATAACATTTTGTTCCATAGAATTTTATAGGTTTTGCTCTGATCAGTTACAATGTCTTTAGTTGAAGCATCCTGTTTATAATATCTAAACACAGACAATGAGAAAAATATTAGAATCAGCTTCTCATATATATTACCTGCTTTTAGTATTATTGGAAAGTTAAAATCAGACTTGAAATCTTCATCTATCCGAGCAAAATAAATAGAATGAATAAACAAATAGACAGATCTGGTTAGTCACTCAATAGAGAGTGTCACATGACCTATGACTTCTCATAGCATGTCATGTGGGATGAGCAATTAAAAAATTGAAAAAAGGTGTGATCAATGAATTGATAGTTGAGCAGTGATCACTAAAAAAAATTATTTTTCAAGAAACTAGTGTGAATGCTACCAGCCTCAAACCAAGGAATCAATTTAGCATAAACTTACATTTCAAATTGAACCTCCCCACTAAAAATATATTTAGGTGGGGAATTTTCATTAAAAAAAATTTTTTCATAGACATGATTTGGAATAAATGTTTAGATTTTCAGCCTTGTATCAATATGGGTGCAGCCTTTACACATGATATCTACATACATACCAAGCCAGCCATACCCACATGAAAACTGAGAGAAATCTATGTTGACAGTTTTGGTAGACAGGTTTTGATCAAATATAAGAATTTATATCAATTGAGTGTTGCAGCTTCTGAGTAGATGTATGAGATTCCCTGTTTACTTTGAAAATTTAGATTTGAGGGAGATGAATACATTGCTGAAACCATTTCATAACTTGGAATAATTCTTGCTTGAAGCCAACTGATAAAGCTTAAATGCATTAAAAGTGGTGTTTATTTTTCTGCTTCCTCACCACAATCTCACTTTCCCTATTTTTTTATAAGATCACCCAACATAGAATTCTGGCAACAAATGCTGGTCATGTGACGGTTTTTATTGAGCAACAAACCAGACTTATCTCTTGACTGTTTATATGTTTAAATGTTTTTGTGGACTCCTGGCTCGAGTACGTGACAATATTGTACTAAAGAACCACTCAGAGAGCACACATCCCTGTCACTAAAAGAACTTGATGTAAATAAGTTCACAAATAATAACGATGTGGGGGAGGTAACGGTATAAAATTTCTGTCCTTGTTGCAGAATGTAACCAATTTTTCTTTACCCCATGGCTTACCTTTCTAGGAATTTTTAATGAGAATTTTTTTTTAGATATTGTATGAACAGAAATGTAGCTACAATGCAGGGAAGGCTACTGTAAATTGTTGCTATTCCTCCTCCAAATTTCATCAATTCCCAAAAATATCATTGAAATTCATTGCAAAATCTTGGAGGTATGGTTTGGTCAAACAAAGAGACAGACAGACCAAGAGACAGACAGACAAACGTGAGTGAAAACACAATATACACATATTCCAACCTAAATGGCAGAGATAAGTCGCTGAGTTGCTGTCAAAATATCTTATGCCAGTCTATTAAATAGATAGAGGAAAGAAAGAAAAAATAATGGAGAGATGTTACTTGATTCTTAGTATTTGAGTCTCATCTACCACTGACAAAAAAAGAGACTGGAGAACTTTATTACTACCAACTGTCACGCACTTTTCATATTACTTGTTGGTCTGCTACCAATGTATGGCTAAAACATTTATCGTAGCCTTTTCCAAAACCCGTAGATTTCCAACTGAATTTTCATGGTATCGCAAGACAAGAGAAGTAGATTAGGAGCTACTTGGTGAAGATTGATGTGACAGAGTTCTCTTTAACGGTCACTGCGCAAGAGAGGCTATTAAGCAAGAAGA
>OY735218.1:51616180-51633680 GCA_963457665.1 Thysanoteuthis rhombus
GTTTCTAAATTGTTTAGAGTAAAATAGAGAATACTATCCTAATCAATTTTAAGCTAAGCAAATAACCATGCTGATTGACAATATTTTTATTTTGTCAAAGAATTTATATTTACCACCATTCAGGGTCTCTGAGAGGAATCTTAAATTATGATGCCAAGTTGATTTTGGTTCACCACAGACATACATAGCATAAACACCCCCGCCCTTTAGCCATCCTGTTTTCAACTGAAATGACTCTTAGCATATTACATTTGCTCACTAGCAAACCAAAGTCAACCTATTTCATATTTTATTGACTTGGTAGTTTAATTCACGAGCCCTCCTCAACTCTCTTGGGCCCCTTTTGGCCCTCTATCAAATGCACTGACTGCAACCCCTCTAAAATGCCCTGCGACTGTTTCCACCATAGATGCTCTGCTTGTTTGATAAGATTATGTTGAAACAAGATGTAACAAAAACTCTTTTGATATTTGTGAATTTTCCTTTTTTTTTTATTAATAAAGTCAAAATTGATTTCCATTGATTTTAATTACATTTCCATTAGATTCATTCAAAGGACATTGCAAAGGTTATATTTGATTTAGATTTAATCTATACAAACTAAATGATATTTGCAAGCAAATTAAGGTGAAGTAGAATGAAAAACAAGATAATCTTATTCCATTTTTCTGTTTATGCATTCTTCATAAGATTCTTTGACCTATAGAAATCAAAGTTTGCACTTCGCAAAACCAGACAAAAGAAATTTGCAAATATTAGATGATACAAATAAGTTTTTTAGATATATTCTATAAAGCACTAGTTGACCCCTGCCACCATCGAATTATGGCAATATTTAAGTAATTTTGCAATTGATTCTACTGATGCAATATAAAAAAATATTATGTTACACTGCATTTTTTGTTTATGTTCAATATTTCCAAAATATTAAACTAAACTAAAGGTCAGGGATGGAAATGGGGTTGGGGGTGAGGGGTACACTGTATACTTACTTCTCAAATTCCATTCTTTTTTGTATGTTCAATCTTTACAAACAAAGACATTACTGTACACCTTGTTCCCCAAACCCAGCTCTACTGTATACCTTGTTCTCAAAACCAATTTCCATCACTGCTAAAGGTGGAATTAAAATGAGATGCAAAAAAATGAAAGACTCTAAGACTGAGAGATGGACGAATTGAAAATCATCACATTGTTTTTTTTTTAATAGATATTGAAAATATATCAGTTTCTCAGATAAAAAAAGATTCTACTCCAAAAAATTTACAAATAACACCATTGAATAATTGCAGCATTTTATCATGTCTAACATAACATAAAATTCAATTTCTACAGTGTCATCGCGTGGTGATGTGAAGAGTGCAACAAAAAACAATTAAATACACCGCTTCATCATTGAAATTCATGCAGCATATTTTGACAATATGTCTTACTGTGCTTACTCCTGTTGACTGCATCTGAAGAATAGGGCTGCAAGCACAGTACTGTGGTTTCAGCAGCATGTAGGTTTTTATGGGGGGGCCGGATCCATAGACCAATGCCAACTGTAATTCCTTTACCAAGGCTTGGGACCAGCTGTGGAGATTTCCAAACCATAGGATTTTTCTGTTTGAGTAATATTTTCTGTAATGGACTGTCTTATAGGGTTTAAGGATTTCAACTGTCCTCCTATTTACCCATAGCTGAGGGGAGAATATGGATTCAGACCTTTCTGAAGGTCATTAGTGCAAGGTCTACTTGAACATCTTCGTTTGAAACATGAATTGGGTCTGCATGATTGTCTTGATGATTTGGGATTACAAAAACTTGGAATGGAAGCAGTCTCAAAAAGGATCAATGAATGAATTAGAATTTAGAATATTAATCATTAGCAAAGTTCCATTCATATGTTAGAATTTGAGACCCATTGTTTTCTGCAAGGAAGATGTAAAATTTTCAAAAGGTTTCTAAAACACTAGAGTGTAGAGGACGGACAAACACGCATAAAGGCATTCTTCCTCATGAATAAATAGATATACATATATATATTCTCAAAGATATAAATTTACATAAAAATTGAAAGGGGGAAAGTAGACCACTATATCTACCTAGGACAACGAATCTCCATGAAACCAACAAAAGAAGAAGAGATCAAGCAAAGAATCACCCTAGGATGGCAAACCTTTGGCAGAGCAAGCTCAACCTTCAAAAAAAAGTTGATCCCTACAATCCTAAAAAAAGGGTATACAACCTCATAGAATCTATTAGAAAACTTAAATGGCAATGGGCAGGATATGTTGCAAGAATGGCAGACAACTGATGGACATCATGACTCACAACATAGATCCCCAGAGATCACATGCAAAACCGAGGCAGACAAAATACAAGATGGAGAGATGAACTGGACAAATTTAAAAAATACTGGCTCCGCCATGCCCATGATAGAGAAGTGTGGCGAATCTTAGGGAAGGTCTATATCCAACAATGGACGTTAAAAGACTGATGATGATGATGATGATTTGGGCCTTTGCATTACTGATGGCAATATAGCCCAATAGTAGGAGCATAACAACATTGAAGCGGCTACCCTATCAGTGACAGATTTGATTCCTGCAACAGCACCATTTTACTTAATTGTTTATTCTGTTTACGCTGTCTAAATTGAGTGATAAATCAACCGTGTAAGATCATATTAATTTTATACGTCTATAATTCATAATTTATTCTGTCAGACCAAATATGTCCATTTCTTGATAAATACTCTCATATAATCTGATAAAACATCAGAAGTTAAAAAGCAGATTTTGAAGTTTTCGCTAATTTACAGCTTCCAATTGGAGAGAATGATTTTATTCACTTTAATAAGATAAATGTTTGTATGTGTAACCCTGTTGGTATTTTTTTGCATTGATAGTTTTTTGATATTCATTCTAAGACTGTGAATGCAATATATATAATTGTCTAGTTTTTTAAAATATATCACTGTTTTTCTCCAGATGTGCATATTGAAGTGTCTATATATATATATATATATATATATATATATATATATATATATATATATATATATATATATATATATATACATTGCTATTTTTTTTAGTGTCTGGATATATGCAGATGTAACTTTATAGTTTTGTGGGAGTGAGTGGAAAAAAATATTTTTGTGTGTCTAATCCTACATTCATGTGAACACTAGATTGTAATTGTACATCAGCTTATCTTTTTATGTGTGTGTGTAGATGTGCATATATATATATATATATATATAATTTTTGTATTACTTTATATATAAAGTCATTGGATGAATGTATTGTTTTATGTAAGTTTTTGTATGTTTTTGCTTGAGGGATAAAAGCAAATTTAAAATTCATGAAACTCAAGTAGATCGATAATATTTTCGGTGGACTAAATTAGTTGGAGTCCGCCACAGAATAATAATTGGTTCCTCACATAAGCAAAACACAAAACTCTTCGGTACTTTTTTTCAAGTATCGATTCTTTTATTTTCTTTTGTTCTTCTCATTGATTTTTTTCATTCAAGAAATTGCTTTGGGCCACGTTATTCTCCAAAAAAAAGGCTTTCAAGTTTTCTTTTTAGGTTTTTTTCCAATTTAATACATTGGTTTTTTAAAAATGACTCATTAATTCAATCCTGCATCTCTACTATGATTGGCTGATAGGAAGTAAAGGTTTGTTTTGGAACAGGTTCATTTAGATGTTCTTTTTACAAACCTGAAATCAGAAAGCATCCAGCTGTAAAATCTACATTATGATAAGCACAGTGGCCAGCAATCTTGTTAACCTTAGGGGGGTAGAAGTTGTACGGAGATAAAAGTTGTATGGATAGAGACTGCACCACATAGGGTCGGTTATATTGGTTTTAGTGTATATATATATGGAGAGAGAGAGAGAGAGAGAGAGAGAGAGAGATGTGTGTCTTTCTTGTGTCTAGGCTTGTGCAACTTCATCACAAACAATGTGATCCTCAGAAAAAGCCAGGGTCACAAGCATCAAGGCCATGCTGCAAAAAAACTCACCTGTATTGAACAGAACACTTGACAAGGATGGAAGACCACTGGCTACTAAATACTGCTAGCCAGCAGAGAATTGGTGCCCTGCAAAAGTGATACAGGGAATCACTGAGGAGTCCACACATTTCCTGCCGCATCAACCCCGGTCAATGGACAAAAAAGACGGCTGAAATGAATGCACGGTGAACCTAAAAATTGAGCAAAAGACCTTTTCCTGCAACCAATGCAGAGAAGCTTACATATCCTGCATAGAAATGGCTGGTCAGCTAAGGACCTGCAACAAACATAATAAATCATCCAAAATCTTTGTTTGTGAAGCCAAGCCATGGTATGAAAGGAGCAGAGCTGGATCAGTGTTTGGTCCATCAATGTTTCAGTGAGAGGTAAAAACTGTTACTCTGCCATTTTCTTGCTTAAAATCCTGTTTGCCCTGCTAAGGAGAATTGGATCTATTTATTTAAGATGTGTCACAATTTTTTGAATAAAAGTTTACCATTTGAATACATAGGAATTGAGAGAATTTCTGCATATGAAATCATATCCCAAAGACCACAAGGAAGAGAGAGACAGAAGTAAAGTAGGGATAGACAAAAGATCTGAGGGTTGAACATAAAGATATTTGCTATAGATGGATAGCTCAATTTGCTTCGGCCATCTATAAAAGAAAAGACTCTTTCCTGAGTATCTGTGAGTAAAAAATTTGGTAAAGTGCCTCTTTATTCAATTCCATTGAGTTTTTTCCAATATTAGAATTCTTAAGATTTCCACCCTTGGGTTGTACTATTAACAAAGCAGTGAGTATGGAGAGGGCAGAAGAGAAAATTAGGTAGTTTACTGAAGGGGTAGGAAGATTTTTGCATATGAAACTAATCCATATTTGTATAACACATTGGAAGGGAAAAGGAAGAGAATAAGAAGATACAGTTAAAGGGTTAGAGTAGAGCAAAGGCATGAGATAATCGATAATCTCAGTTGTCAACACCTGTAGAGTTTTCATGAGTTCAGTTAGTACATCATGATTAAGACTGAAGCTCAAGGGATCATGAAAATTCTTTTGAAAAATCTTTGAATACTCAAATGATTAATCCAGTGATTGATTGATTGAAGAGATCTTTTTCTGATGAGTTTATATTTTTCTTGTATTGATTAGGCATATGTTAATAATCCTCACCAGCCCAACTTCTATAATTGAATTCCAATTTTGAGATTTGGCTTGTATTTGTATCTCTAAATCAATTCTCCAAGTCTCCATGCGCTTCAACCAATTAAAAGCATAAAAAATCTTGTATGGAATGCATGAAATTGGTTGAAATGAAGAATCCAAGTGCCAAAATTTATTCAAGTCAAAAGCACAAATTTTCAGATTCATCATCATCATCAGTCTTTTAACGTCCATCGTTGGACATACACCTTCCCCAGATTTTCAGATTTACATAAAATTCAATATTTCTAAAAAATTCAATGCTGCACCTAGCATAAATGAATCACCGTAACCAATGTGTATACCAGAACTGATTACCTGGGAAAATGATATAAAATTATCAAAAAAAATACCAGAACAAGATTTGGGCATTGATGATATAAAAATGACCATAGAGATCTAAAAGAGCACTTTTGTAAGGAACAATAACAAATGGATGGTTCCTAGATTTTCAAGATTGTTGTTCTGAAAATGTGGCCAGGAGTGCAAAGAGACATACATTAATTTTGATTAAAAATTTGTGCTTTTGACTTGAACTTATCTCAGTGTCCAGATTCCATGTTTGATCCATAAAATTAATTAATTTCTGTTATTTTCCGCAATTCTAAACTTAGAGGCTTAATTAAGACTCATCTTTAGCAAATGACATAATCTCCTTTGTATATATTAACTATGTTAATGACAATGAGTTGATGTTGATTGGAGTTCTGCCGAGAAGCATCCAAGTCATAGATTTGAAGGATTATGTAGGATTTTGTGTCTAAGACAATCTCCAAGTAACTAGCATCAAAATAGTTTATCACTTTGTATTACAAGTGAGATTATTAGCAAAGAAAAATTCAAATTATTTTGTTAATTTCTGTTGGGAAATGTTTTTTTTTTAAATGTAAACCTTAAAAAAAAATTTGCTTCCATATTTGTAATATCCACTAGAGTGCACAGATACTACACTTTGATCCATAGTTATTTGCTTCCCTCTGAGAGCAAGATGTGAAAGAAAGTTGGTTTAATATGGGCTTCTGTTTACTAGAAAGTTTTAAAAATTGCTCCATTCCCACAAGTGGTGTTTGGAAGGTATTGGGACGAACCCGACCCTTGCCTTTCAATGAAATTGGAAGGTACTACCTTGGGGCTTACTGATCTCCTGAGACTGGGTAGAGTTACTTTTTGAGGCCACAGGACAAATCCTACATCTCTTGTGCTCAGTAATACTGAACCTCAGTAGGCCATCATTGGCCACTGTATTTAACTTGCACAAAGCTACGAAAGAGTGTACTTCGAGCAGATACTACACTTTGATTCTAGGCAAAGGACCAGAAAGCGACTCTTTGATTCGGGAAATAATTTGGAAGATCCAGCTTTTCTCATTTCTGAATGCAAGAGCATGACATTTAAAGTTTTGATTGCTTACCTAATTGTTGAAACTCTCTCTCTTTGAAAATTTTTTTCTTCTAATCGCATTTTCATGACTGTCAAAAATTGAAGCCTAGTTTATACCCAGCTGCTTTGACCACTCAGCCACAGGAACTTTATGATCAACAGGTGACACATCTTGCCATTTATACTCTTTACAAACCCTCAGATTTTAAAATATTTATGTAAAGAATAAATAAGTTATACATTCTGACAAAGTATCTTTGTGACTAAAAAAATGAAGCATAGACTTTTTCATCATTGGCAGAATCATAGAAGTGTCTTCTGAGTTTACTCTGCTCTGTAAGGCTTGTTGAACTGTTGTAAAAAGGTTCTGATGATAAAAAAAACATTGGTTTCACTTGATCTTAGGGAAAGGAACATAAGTCAGCTATTGAACATCTGTTTTTCTCTTTTTCCTCAACACAGAAAAGAATTATTTTGGGATGAGACAGTTCCTAATGATGCAGAATGGATTTCTTACAGAAATTCAAAATGAAGTAAATTATGGATCGATCCAGGGTGGCCTTCGTTATCTCACTTGGAAGAAGGGAAGTTTGGTGTGTGTGGATCTAAAATGAATTTTTCATTACACATTGCTGGAACTTTGGAGAGACTGTTACTGTACTATGCTGTAGTTTGCATGAAACATCAGGAGAAAAAAGATATTTTTCTGGGCGAGGAAGTCATTAAATAATTTTGCTGCATGACAGCACTTATCCACATGTAGCAAATAGATGACCATGGAGTTCTGGTAGGAAGATATCCCACTTGTAGTATTTTTTTTCTGACTTGACAGCTTTTGGCTGTTGCTTTATTTGGTGCAACCATATGATCCATTTTCATATATAGATGCACTTATATTCACATGTATTCTTGGGTGTGTGTGTTGAGGCTATATCACTAAGTCCTTAAAATCATGAATTATCTTAGAAATCGTGTCCATCAGAAAATTTCAATATGTCAGTCTGCTCAAAAAAGAATGACATGGTTGCCTTTGTTAATCAAATATTAATTACGTAGAAGCATATTTTTATCTGAATTAATTTCAATCATCTTTCATTTATTCTAATAATTGAAAGATTCAAAAATTCTTGTTATTGGTGAGAAGATGTTAAAAGGTGATTCATATGTTTATCCAAACGTTCTCGACAGAAACAAAGCTGACAAGATACTCAAAGGATGAAGGAAAGACGGCATGAAACCATTCATCAAAGTAAAAGTAAAAGATTTTGTAAAGATTTATTAAAATATTTTTTCTTCTCCTTATTTCTGTGGTGATCAGTTTAATTGCTGACACAGCATTTATACTCTTTCATCCTGATGGCTATACACATCAATATGTCCAGCTGCTCATATGCATACAGGTACACACATAAGAATATCAGCTCAATCTATGTTGTTGTAACACTTTGATGTTTATATACATGTGAACCAAGTGAATGCAAGCAGACACACATACATGCTGATCTTTTAGCTGCATTCATGATGACAGATGCTTAAACAGAAAGTATGTAGATGTACTCGTGAATGACTAAACCTTCATACGATTTACTTAAGCTAATGCCTGTATATATATATATATATATATGTATATATATATATATATACATATACATATATATATATATATATATATATATATTTGATGGCTCGTGAATGGCTACACCTTCATGCAATTTACTTAAGCAAATGCATGTATATATATGTATATATATATACATATGATGACGCAAAGGATTTGCAACACAAACATATTTATCTGTCTGCCCTGTTTAGGCCTCTTCAGGCAATTTAAATGAATTTTAACCTCTTCTAACTCATCTTAATGTTTAATGTTGAATGTATTGAGCATTTTATGAAATAAACCCATTGGATATTGACATATATTATATTATATTGCATTCCTGATTGATATATATGTATAAAAACTCATGCAAATACAAATACAAGTACATAAACATGTGTGAAATAGCTGTGTGTCTATGTATATATATACCATTAATATCTACTATTGATATGAGAAAGGAGTGCTTCTAGTGCTTAATAACTCATAGGCGTCAACCCCTAAAATAGAACATCCACCACAATAAAGATCTGCAAATCCTTACTATTTTCCCTTTCACTACTTGTGACTCTATGACCTTGATAATGACTGAAGGATCAGATGGAAGCTCTTGATCTGAACCAACATTCGGTCAATTCCAACATCAGTTCGAACCTGGAATTTTTTCCTCTTGTGAGGAAATAAAAAAATTGCTTAAAAAGTTCAAACAATATTCTATGTAGGTCATGTTCTACCAAACTTGCATATATATATATATATATATAAATGCATACACATGCATAGATACATACATCTATATGAATTTTAAGAAAAAAAAATTGATACTATGAAAAAGACACATAATCATTGTTAAGTAAGAATATTTTATTTAATCTTTCTTATTTTGTCCCTAACAGTTTTGCCTGATATTTATGTGAGAAATAACTATATATATATATATATATATATATATATATATATATATATATATATATATATATGCCCAAATGAGACATTCAAATGAGTACAAGTGTGTATATCTCTTTCTCTACGTATATATGCATATATATATACCAGCACAACCAATGAAATACCCATAACTACTGCTACAACTTCCATCAAAATATCCAACCAAACTACATAAGGTTTCTTTACGAACATAAAACAGCCTGGACTCACCCCCATGACCTCCAAGGAATCCTCATTCTTGATTTTCATATTTGCTTCCAAAGCAAAACATCTAATGCTAAATTTATTTTCTACAGAAACTTTTCAATACTGAAAGGTATACACATGCTTTTGAATATGGAAATACCTCCCGTATAATATAATATACTAATTAATTTATAAATTAATTGATTAACAAACAATATTTCCATACACGTTTCCCCCAAGTCTGTTTCATTTCTTACTGCTCATTGATATATATACATTATATTTATATATATATATATATATATATATATATATATATATATATATATATATATACATAATATACAGGTAATTTGTACTTGAATAAGAGTATAGATGTCTGTATCGATACATGTATGCATATGCATACCTACACATACATCATTATCCAGACAGGCAAATAATGTTTTATTAATTGAGAATCATTTCATTTATTAGGGCTTGTCATACTCAGTGAGGTTGAGTAAACTCTATCTAGAAACATTAGAATTCCTTCATAACCATACTGCCTCATGGAAGGTCCATCCAATTCAAAATAGCATCCATACGTTAGACCAAAACTGTCACTGCTCTTTGTGTCCAGACGAGCGAACATACATTATATCACTACGTATAAAAACCCAAGGACTCGGTGAAAAACGACAGCGACTGACATTCACTGGGCTGAAAAGTTTTTTTTTTTCTCCACTTATGACAAAACCATAGAATGCTCCAAGAGACTATTTCTTCCATATCAATCAAAGCCTTCAAAAAAATTTCATTGCAAGATATAAGAGACTTTAAGCTCAAGTATGAATTTTTCTATTAGCACAGTTCCAACCTGTCTGCCTGGGCAGGCGAGATTGGATGGTGAATCCGAGCATGGTTTCATATTTTAAGGTTTTAAAGGTATGAAAGAACATTTGTGGCAATCATAATGAAATGGAACCTCGATAGGAATGTAATAAAGAGTGATTTGTTTTGATAATATACAAACTCACAAAATTCATAAGACTTGTTTTATTATTATCTCATCTGGTGCATTAGTACCTATCTTTATTAGGACAGAAAATGTGGCATCGAAGGAAAAGGTGAAAGCGGCATTGGGGTTGGGGAAAGTTGAATGTTGTCTTTCTCCTCCTCTTCAGACTCAATTTTTTCTGTGAAGTACAGATCAAGCAGCCAATATACACAGTGTTTTGTTCTGTTTTAGTTTTATGTCATTTCATGATTTCGTACAGAAATCATGAGAGAGAGAATAAGCAACCTGTCACCAGAAACTCATTTGATAATCTCTAGAATGTGACGATGACAAGCCGAGACTACAATAAATAAAAGTAATCTATTGGTATAATTTATTTTTTGTTTATCAACTAATACATTTTTTTAATACCTTGTATGATAATATATTGATCTCGATTGATTTTAGCAGATTCCTGATTATGCAAACATATTTAAGTAAGAATGTATTATCACCATGTTTGCATTCTTTCTGATAGCTCAATATCTTGTTCATTGTATGTATAAAAATGTTGCTGAGTTGTTTTTCTGCTTCGAAATTGATATCCCGGCAATAATGAAATTAATAATTAGCCCCCCCACCAATAATTCAAGCAAATGATATGCTTTGAAATTTTAAAGCAATTTCAATGTCAATTGTCAAAGTGTCGTGGTATTTGTGTTTTCTGCCCGCTACTCTCCGGGTCAGATATTCTAATCACGGCTGGATCTAGTGACGTTTCTGGGGTTGATGTCATGCAGGGCAAGGACACAAGGTGTCAGCCACATCGTTGACAACTTAAGAAAATTTTTGCTCTAAATCAAACATGAAAAATGTTAGAAAATATGCTAAAAAATGTCAAAAACGCGTTAAAAAAATGCGCTGAAAGATGCGCTAAAAAAAATCAAAAGGTGTGCTAAAAAATCTCTCTAAAGCCTTTTTTTATAATGGCTATATCCGTCTAAAAGGACTTGAAAATAGCTAAATTTTGGCTAAAAATGTTGAAAATAGCAGAAAAGTGGGTGTCACAAGGGATGGATCCCCCCCCCACACACACACATACTTTGATATGGCAATGGTAGGATCTACTTAATTTCATAAATGTTTGCTCTAGCATGAGCCAACAGACAGTCAAAAAAGTGCCGTTGGTTTTTACATTATGAGATTAGTTCACTCATGTTGTTGAAAGATTAAGGCCATAGATAAATGTGATATAGTACTGTTCTTGAAGAATATCAGAAACATTTTGCTTTTTTTTGTTCATGTTCAAAAAGAATGAATACAGATTTTTAGGCGTTTTCAAAAAAATAAGGGTAAGGGAGACTACTCCACAATTAGCATTTTATAGTCATCAACCTTTTACAAATGTTACAGGCAAAAATATATCCATCCACATGAGTAGATTGTTATTTTTGGATCTGGGTTTTTAGCAGAATTTTCACCTGTAATTTGTTTTCATTTCTCCCCTGTGTCTTTCTTAATAAATCAAAAAGTGTGATGAATAGTTTGCTTTAGAGTTGACCAATGCTTATCCAATTTCATCCACTTTGTTTTGACCAGTGGACCATTTCCTCTTTCTCATGCCAAGATGGTCAAGAAGGCATGACTAATCTGATCGTCCACTTTTAAAGTCATCAGCAATGCATCAGTGCTCAATGTCCGGCTTATTTTCCGCACTGACCCAAGCCTCCACCTGACCATCGTAGGTAATTATTCAACTCATGAATCAAGAATCTGTTAATACGAACGGAGTTATCTCCCTTGCCCTATTTTCCCGGCTTGTTTTCTTCTCATTCTCATTCATTATGTTGATATGTAATCCGTCATTGTTTAGGAAAGCAGTGGACTGTGTTAAAAGTCGATCAGATGAGAAACCATTTTGGATTCTGGCACAATGCAGTTCTTCTGTCTTACATTTGCAGTCTGAACTCTAGTAATAATCAATTGATGGTACTTATGAATATCTGAATCTATGCTTTGATCTCTGTCTGGCCTACTGACTCTTTGAAATTGATACGGTCATATCTGATGTTTTGATAATGGAGATTCTTTTGTTTTATGGACAGTCATTAGTCATCGTGAGGGTGTAATTCACTTTGTGCTTACGTTTATGGAGTGATAGAGTCTGGGGAACATTGACTCTTCGCAAGATATGTTGTTTGAGTCTGGGAACACTCAATTGATACACTTGATATTTTGATTATTGGTGGAATAGTAGAATTTGTTTTTTTTTGGACTGTTATTAGAAGACTCCAGTATAATCTGTACAATAATAACCAGATTTCTCTAGGGAGATAATTCAAGGTATATAAAATGCTGATGGTAAAGATTCTTTTGTTCTATGGACAGTCAATAGTTTCAGTGTGGGTGTAATCAACATGGTATTGATGTCTATTGAGTAAAGTTTGTTAGTTATCTCTCTTACATTACAATAGCATAGATTTGCCTCTCCCTTAACGATTATGCCATACGACAACATCAGTTGGCACGCTGATGGAATAAGGTTGAAGCAGCTATCAACAAATTCAATGAGGTAGTTGGGTCAAGCTAAGAGCACGGAAATATTGGGCCAGATATTGTAAGTTGCAAGACACCTGCAGCTGCCAGGCGCTAAGTATTATGCTGAAGAAATTTTGGGCCAAAGATGTCAAAATAATTGAAGGATTCTCTTGGAATTGGTTTTATAGACAAGGCTTGGACTAAAACTGTTCCTGATGAAACCCGGTTTGATGTTAATTGAAAATCATCAAGTGAATCCGTTTTGGAGTTTGTTCAATCATCTATGGCTGATGTTAGGTTTTGGTTTGGTATGGCACATTTAGCTGAGGGGGGTTTCAAGGAGAATTTGTTAGTCTTAAGGAAAAACTCACCTATCTGCAGTAAGCAGTGCTTGTCATCAGCCCAGTTTGTTAAGGACACTTATAAGCCATAAGGTATAATCAAAAAATTGGACAACCCCCTCCTATATCTGAGACATCACTCCAACAACCAACCTAGGATCTATAAATACACATCATTTTATAAAGGCACAAATTTTCTGAATAAGTTAATTTGGACTCACAAAACATATTAAATTGAATGAAGAAATCTCATTTGTATCATCAATTTCTGCTGTCCAAATAGTCTTTACAACCTGAAACTCTCAAATGAATTATGATCCATATCCATATAACCATACAATTCTGCCTGCTGCATTCTCACTCCTACTTCATATTCAAAAGATTATACGTTCCGAACATACTTTGATTATTATAAGGAGCTATAATCAAATTACATCATTCAGTGAAGGGGAAGGGGAGAAACAAAAGAATTTCTTCAAATGACATGGGAGAGGGTGATTTTATTGTATATAGGATATGTGATCACCAAAGAGTTGCCTCCCCTAAATTAAGTGAGAATTGTTATTATTCTTGCTATAGTGGAAAAACCAAGTCCTCTCCAGCCTCTACTTTAAAGAGACAACTCCCAATGAATTATGGAGGCTGGTGATGAAGTCACGGTTTCTCTTGGATGTGTTACCTTGGTGATCTTTGCAAGTCTCAAGTCTGCTTGACACCAGGACTTTATTTCCACAAATTTTTATGACCACTCCTTTGGCAGGATGTAAGTCCATTCAAAGGATACCTCTTAACTAATCACACCACTTACAATGTATTCAATTAGCTGTTGAGTGCACAGGGAAGTTTGCCTTGATGAAGAGTTTTCCATACTCTTTGCTCATACTGGGAATTGAATCGTGAACCTTCTGAATGTGGGGCAGACGTGCTAACTGTTACACTATCAGACAAATATAATATATATATATATATATATATATATATATATATATATATGCTCACACACAAATGTATATAGGCTGTATGAACAGGAGGTTACATTGGACCAATAAATCACAAATTACATGCAAACTTCTAATATATTTTGATTTATGATTGGCTCCTTTTTCATCTTGTCAGTTATTCTCCTGTTACCAATGGATGTCAATGCAGCTTTCAGAAATCTGAGCCAATATTTAATCCATCAGATTTGAAAGCATCATTTTGACATGAAGCAGTTTTTTTTTTATTGCTCGTTGGTGGGGTCAGGAATAAGTTTGGTCATAGAATAGTATGTGCGGAACATCTACAATAAAGAATAAGCTTATTCTCTCGAGTGCTCTTCATGTCATGTATTGATACTTTTAGCTCTACTAATTCATAGCAGCATCAATATTTGGGAGTCATTGTGAAGTGAAACAAGGTTATTTTGTGAGACAAAGGCTGGAGTCTCTTTCCTAGACTAGCTTTCTTGTGGCATGGCACAGCTGAATTTAGAGTTTTTAATCTGATCTTGCGGGATTTCATCAATCGTGATGATAGGATTTAGGATTGTGTCTTTTGAGATTATGATCAGTGTTGCTTATTTATGATTGCTGGAATCTGGAAGCCAAGATGATTTTAGATATGGATCAGCGAGCTATTTGATTTATTAGAGTAAGTTTTTAGATGCACCATCATAACAGTGATAGCTGTCAGTGACTGACTCACTGTCATGGCAAATGCCTCTCACCATTTCCATGAATCATTCCCTCCCACTCCAATGCATTAGGAGTCATTTAGTTGATACTATATTAGTATGTTGATGTGCCCCCTATACTTTTAGTTTAGAATTAAATATGAAACCCTTCTTTAGCTAAATAACAAAAACATCACTGCCTATGATGACCCTTATAAAAGCTCTGAACATACTTGGTCAAATGCTCATTGGCTCTGGCATCTCTTGCTGGTTACTCTTTCTTTCTCTTTCCTCATTCCTCAGATCGGTATTATTTCACTGGCCTAACTTTACTGTTTTTCCATTAAAAATCACTGTACTAACTTTGCCCATTTCAGTTCACCAATGTTGAGGCATCTCACATACGCCACAGCAACTCAACTGTATCCTCACCACATGCTCCAAACACATATACATCTTTAACTCACATGAATGGAATGGCAATTCTTTTTACTCTCCTATAGTCATGATGATCAGTTTTTTTATTCTCCATACTTCGGAAAGTGTATGTAAATTAAACTCCACATGTTCTCTTTCTTAGATGGTCTATCTGTCATGTGTTCTCCAGTGTCAATGAATGGCTCCTAAGTTGCACACACAACTTGGCAGTTTAGCATAATCAAAGAACCCTGTCTCCATAAACATTCCTTGGTACACTCCAAGCCTCATAGATGCAGAAGCATTTCAGGCACCTCCGTTACAACCTAAACAACTGCACTATCATGGTTACAAAGCTCCCACCTTTCACTAAGAAGCTATCTCCATCTTCTCTCCACTTCTCTCAACATGATTGTATCAATGTTTCCATTACATGCATTTCATTTTCATTCTATATTCATCATTAATGTCAATGTATTAAATGTATGTTTTATTTGTATATACTATGTTTCCTCTATACTTTGTTTCATTTCCACACCTAAATCTGTACTTGGCATGATTCTCTCCGTACATCTCCCTTCCTCCTTCAACATTTCCACTGATATCCTTGTATCCCCACTATCACAGCAGGTACCTATTCTTCAATCAGAACTCTATTGAACTACATATACCAACCATATATCTGATAATGCCGTCAGAATATGGAATTCTACTTTATTACCACAAAATACTAACAAAAGGCACTGATTAAATTTTCAAAAAATACTTGTGTATGCTGCTGGACACAAGCTAAGGATCAATTTTGCAGAAATTTACATTTCAAATTGAACCCCCCTCTAAAAACGTATTGAAGGGGAAATCTAAAAAAAGTTTTAATAATGGGTAAATTTTAAGAATTTTCAGCCCTCTAGCTCTAATATAATTGCTAGAATGTGCGATACACACGTACAAACATAGTCAGCCTGCCAGACTAGTCTAAAAACTGAAGAAATCTATGCTGACATTCTTCATCTTGCCATCTCATGTTCTGCTGGCTTTGGTTCTGATCTCTGTGGATCCATGTTGTGAGTCATAATGTCCATCAGTTGTCTGCCATTCTCACAACAAAACCAGCCCATTGCCATTTAAGTTTCCTAATGTTCATGATGTCTCGGACTCTTATTTGTCAAGTATTGGTTGGAAGTCATGGAGGTTCTCTGTTGAAAAGACAATATCGTCTACAAATCTGAGGTTACTTAAGCATTCGCCGTCTATTCTGGTTCCTTCGTTTTCCCAGTCTAAGTTTTCTAAAGATTATCACGAGGTAGGCAGTTAAGAGTTTGGATGAGGTGGTTTCATCTTGTCAAAGGCATTAATAAAGCATGACCATTTATTAAAAACTGTCATGTGACCAACTTCTTTTCGCAGTATGTCACTTCTCTTGCTTTTGTTGGATCGAAAAAAATCCAAATCTTCACAAATGAGCACAAATGCTGTTGGATACAAATGAGAGACCAATTTAGCACAAACTTAAATTGTAAATTGGAAACCTCTCTTTAAAATTTATTTTGAAGGGGTATCTTCTAAAAAGCAAAAATCTTTTTTTTTTTAACCATAATAAGGAGTAATGTTTGAATTTTCAGCCCTCTAGCCCAATTGGTGTAGCCTGTGAATGTGACACGCATGTACTTGCATACATACATCCCCAGCCAAAAGGAAACATAAAAACTGAAGAAACCTGTGTTGACTATATTAACAGTTTAAAAACTAGTGAAACCAAAAATCTAATAATGTTACTATTATTTAGTTTACACTTTGAATTAGTGTAAACCCTCAGACGCAGGACAAAGCTAAGTTCAGTAAATCTCTTAGTCAGTCCATCTCTTCCCCCCACTCACTCTCTCTTCCTTTCTCTCTCGCTCTCTCTCTCACTATATATATATATATATATATATATATATATGTGGTACAAATCAGGCTAGCAGTACAACATAATATGATAATATATCAATAATATAAAGTCACTTCTGAAATGTAAAGGATTTATTTCATAGAGTGCTCAATACATGCAACTTTTTACTCTTGAAGTTCAGTTGTTTTAGATTAGAGCGGATGAGGCCCAAAGAGGGAAGAAACATGAGCTAGTTTGTGTAGCAAATCCATGTTCTACTATTTATATATATATGTATATATGTATATACATATATATATACTTAGTACACGTGGTTCAAAATCAGGCTAGCAGTATAACATGATATAATAAT
>OY735218.1:51638680-51686180 GCA_963457665.1 Thysanoteuthis rhombus
ATGGTGATCAATGAATAAGTTACTCCTCTCATCTTTCGTTGGATCACTAAAAAATCTGAATTTTCAAAAAACAAGCATAAAGCTGCTGGACACCAACAAAGGGACAAATCTAGCCCAAAATTACTTTGTAAATTGAAGACCCCCCCCCCAAGAAACTCGGGTGAATTTTTATAAAATTTTAAAAAGTTGGATTTTTTTACATCATAAGGGGGTTATTTTAAAATGTTCAACTTACTAACTCCATTACTGCAAGTTGTATGCATGACATATTTATATCAATAGATGGAGAGATAGATTGTAGCTACTTGAAAACTGCAGAAACCTATTTTGACACTTTTGCTTGATGTTTATAAAAAATCAAAATTGGCAAAGATAATATCAAAAAATCAAGTGATAAGATCTTAAAATTTATCAGCTTCCAAATCGATTATTATATGTATCAAACTAATACTAATATAACTGGTTTGAGACTTGAAAGAGGAAGAAACGGAACTGTATTCAATCCAAGGCAAAAAAATGAGCCAAGCTTTTTTTTATCAGTCTTTTTGACTTAACTCTTTCATTCTAATAATCATACATGAAATAGTCAATGAGGTTATAAAACCGTGCATGCAGTTTTTGTTGGAAGTGTAGGCATCGGAGAGTTTTTTTTTTCCTTAGTCGTTTGGTCAAGCTGTCTGATAGTTGTTTACAGAGTGCTGATTCAATATTGTCCAATTTATCTCTAACTGCTTCCCACAGCTGGTCACTGTTTCCAAATTTTTCTCCAAACCAGTTTGGCCTTAATATGTGCCAATAAGTTCTTTATGGTCTTAAGTTATTTTATAAGATGGAAAGAGCCTGCTTCATTTTTCTTTCCCCAGGAGTGTACATAAGCAATAAAATGAAGATAAGTTGGTAAGTTATCCGCATCCTGCACTCTCAAAAATTGCCTAATGCACCACTGAGGAGTGGATGTGCCCCAGATCAAGAACCAATGGGGTAAAATAACAAGGAGAAAAGCATTTTGAATTGAGTGAGTTTATCCTCACTGAAGCGAAATTGTAATGACTATTTAGAAACCAGACCCCCAAACTGATTCAAGTCAAAAACGCCAATTTACAGATTAGGCCATAATCAAAATTCAATCAAATTTGATAAAAACAATCATTTTTGTGATAGAATTTTCTCATGATATCTTTCAACCTGGTCCTCTCTCAGACCCTTGTTGATATTTTTCTATCGTTGAAAGTTATTCCTAACATTGCTCTTTCCATTGCTTCTCTGTGTGGTTTTGAGTTTATTTTCAAGTTTCACACCCATATGTCATAGCTGGTATTATGCATTTATTGTATGCTTTATATGAAGCAACAAAAATGGAGATGGGCCGGTAACATTGCCAGAAAAAAGGAAAACAGATGGAGTAAAAGGCTATTTGATTGGTGCCTATAAAAGCAGTTGTTGAAAGACCAGACACACGATGGAGGGATGAGATGGAAAAGTTAGCCTTGATGCTAACGTACAATCATGTCCATCCTGGAAGGAGATTGGAAGATTTTTCGTCCAACAGTGGACTTATAATGGCTGCTGATTATGATGATCTCTTCCTGGTATTCTTTTAATTGTTGTAGGCATCTGAATTCTACAATTCATTCTTGGTTTGATTGAACTAAACTAAATTTTGATCACTCTGTAATCTACAAATTTACACTTTTCATTGGAATCAATTTAGGGTCCAGAATTTACATTTGATCTGGCCATACACAGACCTATTTACTAAACATTTATTCTGAAATGTGCAAGCATCATACCGAATGGGCACTGATGGCGCCTTGCATTCCTCTTGGGGACTTGGGACGATTCCAAATTATCTGAAATAGCCTGCAATAAAGATATGAGATGACAATCAGAATCGTGCTTATGGGGACAAGATCAGTTTCTATAGAGCTGCATTGCTCATGAAATTTAGGTTGATGATGATGATGGTGGAAAAGAAAAAACTTGAATTCATCTTGCCTTATTGGCATGTCTATATATGCAACACATACATATATAGCCAGCCACATGAACTTAAAAACTGAAGAAACCTATGCTGACAGTTCTGGTGACATTTGTGGTTGACAAATAGGGATCAATTTGAAGATTTAGCCTGTTTAAAGCTACTTGTATTCAAAACAATAAAATTATTAATCTAGTTCTCAAGTCTTGTGTTGTGAAAAAGAGAAGTTCTTCAAATCTGACTTTGTATTGATCAAGTATGACTTCTAAAAATATTTCCATATCATGAGATATTCCAATACATGTTTTACCTTCACAGCTAATCATATCGCTAAATATAAGCAATAGTATTTTCTGACCGCAACTATTGAATTTGATTTAATATTGACTATAGAAGGGGGAAATGTCAATACTAAGAAGTAACTATTAATAACTTCAGCTTTAGGTAAGACTAGCGTAGTACCTGTCAAAAATGATGTGATTATTCATGCATGGACTGACACTTCTGCCAAGATCATAGAATCAGTCCATTCAGCCTAGGACCAAAGCATGGTTGTCAGGCCCTCTATCTAGGATCAGATTGTAGTATGTGCTCTCATTGAAGTACATTACACATACAACAACAAATATATACATATAGATATATATATAAATATATATATATATATATGGGTACACATATCATTTCATTTATGTGGATTATAGTAAATTTGATCTAAATTTTGCAGGTAAGTGAGGCCTAATTCTTTTGATTTGAAAAGAATGGATATGATAAAAAAAAGGGGAATAATTTTATAATTTTGAAGGTTATTATGAATTTAATGAGGTTCTTTGTGGCCAAGTACAGGAAATTTTCATGAAAAAAAATTAATTGTACATTAAAATATTTTGGAAGTAAGGAAAACTAGAAAATAGAATTTTTTTAATTTTTTGCTATGTCAGAGAATCAGCCATATTTCTGCTGTGTATTGCAATTTCACAAATTTATAAAAGTTCATAAACATATTTAGGAATAGAGGAAAGGTACTTTTAAGGGTTTATTCCAGGTTTGATGAGGTGAAAGAGAATAAATTTCCAAACCCATAAACAATGATGGAATTGTAAACCCCAAAAGCCACGAGTCAACTAGTATACGTATATGTGTGCATAATGACATGTACACATATACGGATGTATTTATGTATACATTTGCATTCAATGTACATCTCTGCATATGGTAGCAAGGTCATTTTCTTTAGAGCTGCATTACTTATCCGAAAAAAACAATTTCATAATCATGATTAGGACAGAAAGACAAAATGCAGTGTGTCTTACTGACATTGTAAGGACAAGAGTGTGGCAGACAGATTCATTGTCCATGAAACTTACAAGTTTTGATGAAAAAAACATCGTATGAACTGAGAAGCACAATTAGAAACTGTGTTACTCTATATGGGGTCGATGAGGATGCATTGTATAACTTTGAGACTTAGTATCAGTCGGGGAGCTTGTTAGTCTATTTGTCTGGAGTTCGGTTCAATTTTTTTCCAAAGAGTTGGAAGCACGTTGGTGCCAGAGAGACAAAGAAGAGAAAAGTCGGTAAAAAGTAAGACTCTTATGACTTTATGTCCTTTGTTGGGTACCCAGTGATTTCATAATGTACAAGGAATGGCACAGATATAACTAACATTATTTGGGCAGGACTAATGTTGTTTTTCCTTGCAATTCTTAAAAGGATTATCAAAGGCCTCCCTCAATATGACGTGGCTCGTTATAGCACGATTCATGTTATAAGGTAGGTGGTCGTGGACCCAACACTTTGTTTATGTTATCACCCTCTCATTCAGAGAACTGTGAATGAAAACAGAATTTCATCAAAAGACTTAATATGACTTGAATATTGAACTTGTTCAATTTACAATTTAATAATACGTAACCACATGATGTCATACCCACAATTCATTTGATTTTGTGATGTAAACAACACTTTCTTCCATCAATGAATATTTTGGCTTTAATAATTGATTTCCAATTAATTGTGGTTTAGCTTTAATGTGATTGTCTTTCCTGGACCCATATTCCCACATTGTAAAGGGGACTACTGTTTTATGCTTTTTTTGCTTATATATATATATATATATATATATATATATATATATATATATACATGAGATATCCTGTGAAGGTTCACAATGGGTGTAGCAGTATTCTGCTGACACTGTCTCAAGAGGTAAGGTAGGAGAAATGCTTTATTGTGCTTATTAACCCACCCTGTTCTCTGTCAAACATTATGGCATGCAGTAACGAGATATTTTGTTAAGATATCTGCAGGTGACCCAAGGTGTAGGATGAAATGGTTTTGTGCTTTTTACAGAGCATAAAAATGTACTGGAGAATCGCAGCTTTAGTCAGATTGGTACATAAAATATATATAGTAGTATTCCCTTATCTCCGGAGAATAAGTTCAAAGACTTCCAGCAATTTTGATCCTGATGTAGGTATCTGCAGCCCAGCCTTGCTCTTCTGAACATTTTGGAGCTGGTCCCCTTAACTCTTCCAGACCAGGGCATTTTTGAAGGTTGGATTTAAGTTTTCTTATTTCTTAGAAACCCAAGGAAGTGATATATTATTTGAGGCTTATAAGGTATGGATTTCATTTATGACAAAACTATACAGATGTAATCATCAAGTAGCCTCTTTATGAATTGAAAATGTCCGCAAAATTCAAAGTGCACTCACATGCGCCTCCGACCTGATTGAGTTGAGACCTTTTTTCAGATTCCAGGGCTTCACTTAAAAAAGAAATACCACAAAAATTATCATCATCATTTCATTCAATGGCCTTCTTCAAATGAGCAGAACCCAAAAGGGGCCCCCATTTAGAATGGCTGATTTATCTAATCATTGTAGCATGCAAGAAAAGTCATCAAAGTAATAGTCAATAAGGAAGATGATTTTGAATTTCATTTTATTCAAATTTCAGAAAATTAATCTGCAATTTATTCTTTTGTTTTTAGAAATAGTTTGCTTTAGTTCTTGAATAAAGAACTTGAAAATTTTATATTTGATTTTTCATTTCTGTAGATAGTGTACTTGAGTCATGAATCATCTTGTAGACTTGTTAACAATGTTACAGACTAATGGATTTCCTTACATTCGATTCATTCCTTCAAGCAACAGATGCAGACAATATCTGGTTGGTTTTATTTTTGCTCTCAATCTTGGTTAACTTGGCCAACATTAGCTAAGTTCGATTGATCAGCAAATATATTTTCTCATATAAATGAAAAATAGTACTGTTTCTGTAAAGTGAAAAGATAATATGCTTCTTATTTCGACTTTGACATTTCAATAAGGTTTCCTGTTCAATTCATGATGTCAAATTGAATTCTTGATCCGTGGTGACTTTGAAATCTGCAATTGTCTCCTCTTGAATAAGCAAACAAATTCAAGGAGGAAATCATGATGTGCCACATCACAACATTTAATTTGCAAATTCAGTTCATATTCAGACTGTATCTTTAATGTAACATGCATAATTGGTGTATAGGACCTGAAGACCCCACATTTGGTGGGGCAGAGCTCTGTAGGGTATCATATATCTAATAAGCCACAGAAAATCTTTAAAAAATAATCTAAAGTAATCTCAAAAAGATTCTTTTAAAAATTTGTAGGTGAGGTTAGTCAGACCGAGCATGACCACTGTTATATGGTAAGGGAGAAATGCATAGATTTAGTTGACCCTTTACCCCATTCAATCATCGCCTTTTGATAGCAAGGTCAAGTTGGAGAAATGTTCACGACAGGAAGTCACATCAGCAAGGGGCATCTTAAATCAAAAGAACTGACCTGTGAAGACCTTCAACTTGTGGCGTATCAACCATTTGCCTGAGTAGGCAGAAACCAAATCGTTCAGAAGGGAGATGAGCCTGAGAGTAAAAAAAGGGTTTTAGTGTACATGAAAGTATTTGAGATATTCCAGTTTTTTGTGAATATATTATACATTCAGTAAATTAATATCAGTTATTCAACATAACTAGAATCAAGAGATAGTAATATGACTTAACATCACTTTATTCAATTAAATTAAGAATGGAGCAAGGCCCGCAGGAACCTCACTAAGATTCATCCTAGGGGCCGGGATGATAGATTATCCGTCACAGCACTTGAAAGTAAAAGGATGTCATGTAGGTACAGTTGATAAAAGATTAACATCAGATATAATCCGGAAATGCAGCAAATAGAATTGAGAGGATTATCTCCAAATCTTTGCTCTTGCATGTGTGAGTTCATGTAATCAACCAGAAAAAGACCAAATCAGCCTCTTTTCCGCTACTGACTTCATTCTCACTTCCATAGGTGTACAAGCAAGGGCGTCAGGGGAGAACATATGAGCAAAACAGCGTAAAATTTCAGGTAAATCTATGTAATTTAGGCAAAATCTTGTAAAATTTTGAGAAAATTTATCATTTTGCTCCTCTCAAACAAAGAGTTCCTACACATTTAAATTCATTTCTAATAGTTTATCCTTTCATTACATTGAATTGAAATTGTACTTTAATACAAATAAGACAAGAGTTCTTATTTTTTTCCTGGCTAAATTTTTTACGATGGGGAATTATGATTTTATATAGATCTTGCTTGTTTATCTGTACACAATGTTTCCATTGTTGTGCCTTGAGGCCTTCTTCACGTCATGATCAAAAACAGTCGGAATGTTGAGTCAACACCCTCAGATCTTCCAAAGCATTTGTAAAAAGAGTTATCAAAAACAATATAGCCTAAAACAAGATCTCCCCTGGACACAGACAGTGGAATGAGGACAGCCTACCTCCATTGCTTGAATAGGGATGTCATGATCATGACCAACAGCTGAAAAAAACAGTAAGATATAATAGCCAAAATGCTGTGTTCAGATAAACAATGGTCCGGAAAAAATCTATCAAGAGAAAAAAATGTTGATATTTTTTTTAATATTTACTTGACTTTTCATTCTAGAGAAAGCAAAGCTAGTGTTCATTATGACAATCACTTTCTGTCTAAACCAATTATGCCAAAAAACTTCCGACAAGACATTATGTACCTATAATAAGTGGCAGCAATAGGTCTGACCGTGCCATGCTATTAATTTAGAAAAAAAAAATCATACTCGAGACCTTTGTAGATTATCTCTTAGAATATTTTGGTTCCTTACATATATCTCCACCCCCTCCTGCAGTTTCAGAGTCTGTTGGTCCCATGTGTCGCCTCTGCTATCATTGAGACGGTCACAAATCATTGAAACAGCATGCAATGAAATGTAGTATCGACTATGATTTTTATCAGTGAGACAAAGTGTTGTGCTACATAAGTCTCTCTCAGCATGATTTTATACATAAGCTCAGAATTAGATGGTATTAATGTTATATTTAGTGGTGGACCACAAATGATAGCTAGAAGATATCTCAAGTGCACACATTATCACAGTCCATAATATTTTTCTGATTAAGCAATAGATTTCCATAGTCATCCAAGGTATACATTCTTAATTGTCTAGTCACGAGATTCTGTCAAATAGTAGTTCACAACAGTGTCTTCGTATAAACAGCAATTACCAAAATTGGCTAGCAAAAACAGCATAGGCACTCTAATACAAATGTGTTGCGTTGTCAAGTTTTTTCAGAGAATCTTGAGGATTCTGCTGTAAATATGAAAAAGATGGGCGGCAAATGAAAATACACACATTGTGAAAACAATATGGCTGAAGCAGCCAGGCAAGTCATGCTGTATAAAGGAAAATACATATTGCATTATATCGAAAAATCAGAGAGACCCTATGTTTTGAAAAGACCAAATGGTGCTTGGAATAAACAAAGAATACAAAATGTTTAAATTTCAATCCTACTCTTAGGTGAATATATCTGCATCCATCTTCTCAGGTCTACTGGCACTTCTACTATTATCTACAGCCTATCCACTCCTGTTGCTATCTTTGGTCCTTTTGTAAATCAACTAGTCTGCCCAAATAAATACTTTGTTGCTTTCCTTTGTCCAGTCAAACTCAAATAAATTCAACTTTCCCATTCCCTCCTCCCATTTGAGAGGTTACTTCAGATTCTAGCATTATCCAATGCCACCCATGCTGTATCTTATTACAAATGTAATATAGGAACTGGCAAACAATTTATCTGTTTGATTTGTCTCTGGTTTCTAGCCAACTGGCATTGCTGATATGACAATCTCATTGTAGATCGTGAATCATTATATTTACATCTCAGTTACATTTCTCATACACTTGGCAACCATATGGTGACAGCCAATGATATTTGAGATCTAGAATTTTGAATCACTTTCAAAGCTGAAATCAAAGCATAATGAATTCATCATGTAAGTATGCACAGTACGAACAATGATTTTTATTCACCTCTATCAACAAAGTTTGTCCGTCATTCCGTTCACACCTTATCACCGAAAGTTTTCATTTCATTTTTATTTAATTTATTAGATAAGGTATAGTAAATAGTTATCATCAATGTTTTTGCTACTATTTACCTTCATCTCAATTGTTGTTGCTATTTCTTTCAAGGGTTCAGTTCTCACCTGGAACATATTCTTTATTCTGATTTGCAATGTTGATTTATTCACTCACTGCTGAAGGAGATCCAGCTTGAGTCGAATAGTGATAAAAAGCAATAATAATTAATACTTGTGATCTCCAAAAGTTCACGATGAATTTCAATTAAATTTTGTGGAAAGATGGAAAGTTAGTTATGGTAGAAGAGATTAAATTTTGGTGCACATGTAAGTGCAATTACACCTGTAGCAATAATATTGGAAGAGGTGTGCATTCTCTGAGTGCCTTCTACTTCTATGATTTACCACAACATTCCAATTGATGTATTCTCCAGGCTTTCCCAAACAGCATCTCTGGATCATCTTTCCGTTTAGGTCACTGGAAGTTGCAGATCATTTTGACGTGGTAAAACTATTGAAGATGAATGAAAAGAATAAGTTGCATATCAAGTCCTAAATTCATGAACCACATAAAACCACTTGTAAATGACAGAACTCTTTGATAGATTTTTTTTAAAAGGAACTTATATGGAATTAAAAAAAAGAGAAATCACATAAAAGTGCAAGGGAAGTAATCTTGATCAGATAAAATTCCCATAATCCAAGAACTTGAATTTTTACTTCCCTGATCCAAGATCTTGAATTTTTACATGAATTTAAAAGTTAAAACCTAGGATTCTTTCAATCTAATATTTGATATTCATTATTACTACTTATTTATATTACTATTATTATTTATTCATATTATTGATATATCATTAATTGTTGTTATTTTGTCTGAGAATTTCAGGCAATATGTAAAACGATTTTTGTTGAATCAGTTTACGGGTCATCACAAACAAACTTGATCACTATTGAGGATTAACGCTTCAAATGAACTCTGACCTCTTTAGGGTCATCAAAGGAAATCTAATGTTGATCAGGCCAAGTCATTCAATTAAGCCTGCTATCTTAGATACCCAATAAAGAAATTCATCAGGCTAAATATGCTGCAGAGGGAATACATGAATTCATGTAAGCATTTCTGTTTAATTAATCCTAATAATATAATAAGAATTAATCAAATTAATAGAGAGAACGTTCAACTACCGTAGCTATCTAAGATGATGGGGGATTCTATCCTTCTTTATATGTTCATGTGTTCGTGTGTTCCAACACTCCTGTCCATGCCTTTTTGTCTATGTATTCAAAAATTGGCATCAGTACTCCACTAGACTCATTTTGTTAAGTATACTCCATTAATTAAACCTAGATTTTCCCCGAATCTAGATGCTTCTTTACTATATTTTAGATATTTTCCAGTGGAAATCCCCGTGATATCAAAAATGAAATTTATTCTGACCATATTTATCCTTCAATAAAATTTTTTTAAATGATTACAAGAACACAATTGAAATAAGTATGGTATCACAATGTCTTGTGGCTCCATACTGTTTTGGGGGTGATCAGTTAAAAACCTTGAAAAAGACGAGGATCAATGGAAGTTTATCTTGCATTTCGTTAGGTTGTAAACATTGAAAATGTTGGATATTTTAAAACAAACAAGTGTGATTTGCAGGTGTGCAAAATTCAAGGGACCAATTTAGCTTAAACTTACATTGTGAATTAAACTTCCCCACTAAAACCCTTTTGGGGAGATGGGATTTTAGAAACGTTTCTTCTAACCATGATAAGGAGTGAGTATTCATATTTTCAGCCTCCTAACTCAATTGGTGCAGCCTGTTCACATAGCCAGTAAACGTAGCCAGTAAGCTAGACCCACAAGAAAACTGTGGAAACCTATGTTTTGGTGATAGTTTCCATCATTTTGAAACCGTGCAACATGCAAAGGAGAGAATCATGCTCAACATCACATGGAGCGATCAAAAGACGGCACAGTATATTAAAGAAAAAAGAGGAACCAGAGATATCGTAGAATCCATTAGAAATCTGAAATGGCTATGAGCAAGCCAGTTGGCAAGAATGTCAGACCTTCATTGGACATCATGGCTCACAACATGAAAATTACATAAAGATCATATATGAAACTGTGACCAGCAGAAAATAAAATGAAATGACGACGTAGAGAGTTTCTGGAAATATCAACGCCATGAAGTCCACAATGGGAGATATTGTCACCACAACGTCCACAACCAAATGTCTGGCAAATCCTAAGGAAGGCATATCCTAATGATGGCATAAATTGGCCAATAATGATTACCATGAGAGTAAGAGAATAGATTGAGAGAGAATGTTTTAGGTCAATAGGGTCTCAGTTATCTTTTTAATCAGAGTAAAGCTATCATTTATATGAGTTAACAGCCTGTTTCATTTGATATTTGTCATCATCATCATTATCATCATTCTTTTAATGTCAGTCATTCACATTGGTTTCTTGAAAATTTTTTACATTTTACTGATCACCATCCAACAAAAGATGACTTATTCAATAATCACACTTTCACTAATTTCAAATTTTTTTAGTTAATCATCCCCAACATGATATGCTGCTCAAAGATGTTGGTCAAATGACCTGCTTCATGTATTTGTACAATGAATCTTATTTAGTCACATAAACCTATCAATTCTTCTGACATGGCCAGCATTTTGGTAAACCATTGCTAAGTACACCACTTATCTACTCTAGAGTTTAAAGAATGTGTCACCATAGAGATCATTCATCATATACACACACCATATACATACATATATACACACACATAAATACATACATACACACACACACATATACAAACATTACGCACATATTTGTACACACACGTATAAGTTATGCACATTTATACAGACAGACACGCATATGTATATACAGATACACATACACATACATATACATATTATGTATATATATATATATATATATATATATATTTATATATTTATATGTTATGTTGAATTGTTGAAATTGTCTAATTGGCAAAACTTTTTTTTAAATTACCATATGCATAGTATCAATCTACACAAAATTTCATGAATTTGGCATAACATATATACTTATAGTAATTTTGATCATTTTATTTCCTCTGTATTATATTCATTCATTAGATTTTGGAGTCCAGAATATTATATCAAGATGTACAACTGTAGAGAGGCATACCTCAGCTGAAGGTGACACATTTCTTTGAAATGTAGAATATGTATTTATGTATGTATATATGTATATATATATATATGTCACAACAAAGCTTTTTTAGAAGTGTGTGTTGTAGCCTCTGGACATGCGATTTACAAAATAGAAATTTGCATGACCTTTAAACCCCTAAAAGTACTTTTTTGGATTTAAAAAAAAAAAAAAAAGAAGTTAAAATTTGATCAAAGTACTTTATTTGATTTTATCAAAAAAGTACTTTTAGATATATTCGGAATATGTGTCCTGACTCCATTTAGGGACATTTATGGCTTTAGGGACAAAGGAGGAAAAAAAAACTTTTGTTACAATGCACTTCATGCTGGATTAATATATTTCAAGTTATATATTCACTTGAGTCATTTAAATGTTCTGATAATATCCATTACACATCCATCCATCTATCTTTCTACTAATTAGAAACCGTCAACTAAAACTGCCAACAAAGGTTCTTCAGTTTTTAAGCTGGTCTGAATATCATGCATACTGACTATACCGATGAAGCCAAAGAGCTGAAAATTCAAACGTTTATTCCTTATTTGCAAGCTAAATTGGTTTCTTTATTTTTTGAAAAAATCCCCCTTGACTCTAAATAGGTTTTTAAGAGGGGGTTCAATTTGCAATGTTTTGGCTAAATTGATCCCTTTGTTAGTGTCTGGCATAATTCACACTTTTTTTTTTTAACCCAGACAATTTTAGTGATCACTGCCCGACAAAAGACAAGAGGAGTAACTTATTCTTTGATCGCCCCTTTTTCCAATTTTTTTCATTGATCACCCCCAACATGCTATCAAAAGACGTAGGTCACCTGACGGTTTCTATTGAGGGTTTAACTCGACCTGTCTACCTTTCTATCTACCTTCCTAAGTACATATCTACCTACCAATCTATCAACCACCTATCAATCTACCACACAACCAACCTTGCCTACATATATATATATATATATGTATATATATATATATGTATATATATATATATACATATATATATATATATATAGATAGATAGATAGATTTTTGTACTTGACATTCCAGAAAAGCCACGTTTAGATTACTCATAATGGAAATGTGCTTACTGTTCAGATTAATTAGTTTCTCTGACAGAATTGAATTTGCCTCATTATCCAAAGTGAATATTTATGTGATTTTGATATTCTGCGTTCTTGAAATGATTTGAAAGCTGGATTGACTCGAGGCAATCAGCTTACATTCACTTTCAATTAAAAAAGATCTTAGTAAAAATTTAACTCACAAAGCTGAGAATTAATTTGTTATTTTTTCTGCATATGTTGAGGCTTTCTCAAAGCATTTTAGGTAATGTGTCTTTTGGAGAGTGACTTTCCATTCCAGACTTGAAGGTTTGCCTCTCATTTTATCAGCCCGTATCAAGAGAAAAATGTTGGGTATTGGTTTTGACGGTGTAACCAAATGTAGTTAGGATTTTGGGGGAAGGGTTGTTAGCTCCCAAATGGTGTTTTGAATTCCCTATCTTCTCCCTTGCATTTCAGCAATTAGACGTGATGAAATTTTGGCATCAAAGCATACATTGCAACATTGGCTGTTGCCAGCTCAAATAAATAGAAATTATAAAAATGTATATTTTTTCTTTTAATGTATTTATTTATTAGAATGAAATAAGTCTGTGCATATTTGTATGATAAATTTTCATCCAAGACTTGTAAATTTAACTCTGTCATTAAAACAGCCTTCTGGCATTCAGTTGGTTTTGAGTTGAAATCACTGTAGGGGAAGTGAATTTTACATATCAATGTTCACACCCTAATTTTGGTGAGGATTTTTCTTGTTGTTATTGTTACAGTAGAAAAATATAGTCAATTCCAGTTTATGAGGTTGACAATATGAATTTTGGGATAATTTTCTGTACTTCATTGAGGCATCTTATTGCAATGTTTTATGGCAAAATACTTGACTGTTAAATTTGATTGAAGAAGCATCTATCACATATCAGTAGTGAATGAAAAAAGAATTGTGAAGAAGTTGGGGCACTATGACTATAAATATAAGCCATATCTAACCATGTTGCTTCTGTGGCTAAATTGGTTAAGGCTACAACAATGTAAGATGAGCTACTGAGATATTGGCTTCGAGTTCAGTTCTCAACGGATGTTTGTTTTTTTCTACTTTGAAAGTCAAAGAGTGGGTTGATGTAAAAGACAGACTGTGATGTTTAAAAGCAATAAAAAGATGAAGAAAATAAGTCGGTGAATTTTTTTCTTTTCAGGTTACTCTTTTTGCTTTTGTTTCTCAATTCCAAGCATTTTTTCAGAATTTAAATCTCTCCGCTTTGAAAAGTATAAGTCTGATGTATTTTTGCTTTGCATAACAATTGATTGTGTGTGTGTTACACAATTTTTCTGTCAGTCAACAGGATTCTGTCAGACAGAACAAATATTTGCTTCTTACTCAATTAGATAGTTACTCACACACCTACACACATGAAAATATCAACTCTAAGGTTAGTGAAAAATTTGTTATATTTCTTTGGTTGGATATGTTGATAGAAAATCAAGCCCCAAAAGTTTTTCTGTGTAAACAGTATTCTTATAGATGATATGATAAGTTGGTTTACATGCAGTCTGAGATTAAAACCGACACAACAGATTTAATATTCACATGGGTGAGCACACAATAGCAGTAACATGAAAAACAAGTTACATCTGTTGTTATATTTATTGATCCCTCATCGTCAAATACATTTTTGGGGTACCCTATATAAGCAATCCCTGTGTTTCAAAAATATGAAATGATATAGAATATAAAATGACATGTATATAAAATGCATTCTGATAATACCCAATATAAGATAATATACTACATGTAATATGACATAAACTATACATCGGAATTATAGCTGAATAGAAAGTGGTGTGTGATCAACAAAGCTGGAGAGCCATGTTAATAGAACTGTTTTGTTTTTAAATCCCTGATACGATTACATGGTAAACAACTGATAATCCCAAGAAGAAAAAAATTAAGCACTACACCATATTAACAAATACAAGAAAATTACTTTGAAAAATAAATTGAATTAACAGACATTGGGAAGTAAGTGACTGAAATGATATAAATTTTTGAAAAAAAAGTTTTTTTTGATATATCTAGTTTTAAAGCTGTGAAGCTTTCTAGAATATATATATATACTTGCACCCACCATCTTTGTTTTCACCTCATTGATGATAAGCAACAGCAAGAGAAACTGAACTAAACTTTCTCAGTGGAAGATACCTGAAGCAGTTTCAACACTTAAATTCATATTGGAAAATTTGTTGATATCACAGGGGGGATAGTTGTCCCTCTTCTAGCTTTAGGTGAATTTTTAAATTCATTAATGCCATCAAGTGAAAATAATGAAAATTAGTTGATGTATACCGACAATGCAGGTTGGGATTATAAGCTAGTATAATTGTCTATATAATTGTCTTGATATATGAAAAATATGTCACCTCAACCCATTGCCCACCCTTCGGCAAAATGTCATTAAAAAAAAAAAAAAAACTATCCTGGATTGGGCACAAAATTTAACTATTTTTTCCCCAGCCTACAGCTGACCTTTCCTCAAAACTGTATCAAATTGAATGAGAACTTTTGGAAACATTGGGTAGACAAACACACAAACATGAATGAATACATATATCTTTTTCAATTTGATTGGCAGAAGTCAAAAAAATGTTTTTGTGGACAGACTGACAGACCTAAGTGAAAAACATGTGACTCTCCCAATTTTTGTTGGCAGAGGTTAAAAAAACAAACTGTGATGATATATGTGCAATTTCTCTTCAATTGAGTTTTCAACTTGATCCCATTAAAATTGATAATCATTGTATCAAAAACAAAAAAAATTGTTTGAAATGCAACATAATTCATTGTGAAACAAAAGGATTACATATATACATATATATATATATATATATATATATATATATATATATATATATATATATATATGTGTGTGTGTGTGTGTGCATTCATATGAAGTGTAAATACTGTATAGCAGTTGTTTTGAAACTTTGAAAACTCAAGAAAGAAAATATCAATGAAAGTATTCTGGCAGACCCCTATTTTTAGCATTTAGTTGTTCAACTAATTAATAAACTAAAATAAAAAGCAATTTTTGATCTTTAAGAATCATATACAGTTATTCGAATTCTAATGTATGGTACAGATCTGTATACAATTATCATGTTTTTTGATAGCTACACAATGGACGATGTTGTTCCTCTGTCTCTGGATTCACAATGTCAGATTCAAAGGGAATACTGCTGAAGGCCTCCAAGCATTATTTGACAAAGCCCAGTTTCAAAACCACTGCTGTATAGTCTGCTTTCTTTCCTTCTTTCTCATATTTTCTATTTTCTTCCATCTTGAAAATTGATTTTTAAAAGAAGAACAATTCAATGTAGTGTGACGTTAAAGATGAAATATCTTTCTTTGTCTTCTTTGCTCACTCTTTATATTGCATCTTTCAATGCCTTCTCTCTCTTTTTTCCACCCTCATTTAGATTACAGCTTTCTTTCTTTGTCATGAACATTATCTATCTCTCTTTAACCAATCTCCCTTCAGATCACTTTATTTCTTACAAACGCTGTTAACCTATTTAAATCTGGTCTTAACGTGAAATGTTTCCTGTTCTTAGAACTGTTAACATGACACATTTAAAAATTGTTGAGTAAAACTAACATTTTCAGCTTTGTATCCAATTTCATAAAGTGCGATAATGAAAAATTTGTATTATTTGGCAGTGATTTGTAAAGGTAAAAGTCGCCAGGTCAGCCGGAATTTCTTTCTTAATTAATTTTGTTTGAGATATCTTGCATGTTAAATTTTGACTAATTGAAATTCGCAATCTGATAAAAATTATGTGTGATAGACATGTTAATTTTGTTAAATCAATATTTCTCACTTCAAAATTAGAAAAAATATTGGAATTTTATGAAAAAATTTTATTGATTGTCTTAGGTTTCTTTGTTTTGCGAATCACCTTATACATTGATGTTGGAAATTGTCCATGAAGACTGTCAACATAGGTTTCTCCAATTTTCACGATGGTCTGGCTATGATGGATCTACTTGCTGAAAATTTAAATATTCATTCATTGTGTGGGAAAATTGTTTTATTATTTTTCAAATCCCCCTTCCCAAGCTTTTCAGTGTTGGGGGGGTCAATTCATAGTAATATAAGTTTATGCTATTATACAATTCATGAAAATGCGTGGTTTACCATAAAAATACATTGGAAATCCCAAGAGGGACGGTCACGGAGTCATGTTGTCATGGCATCAAAATGAGACTAGTTTTATTGCCTACCTGCATCGTAGTTCTTCATTCAGGTGTAGCTTCAAACAACAAAAAGAGAAGGGAGGGAACAAAACAGCAGAGTAAGGGCCAAACAATACAAAATCAAAAAATATATTCAAAGGGTTATGACTATTGTGTATTTAGTGTAAATGTACTGCTCAGGATTTTTCTATTGAAATGCACTGAAAATCAGGAAAAGAAGGGATTGTTTTAGGTCAGGAAATTATGCAAGCAATAATAGAGCTGGTATATGTATGATGCAAAATGCTTTGCAAATAATTATACTATAGAAATTCCTTGAAAAGCAGGAAAAAAGGATTATCGGAGGTCAGGAATTAAAGCAAGTATTATTGACAAACAGAATAGGTTTGGTTTATGGTTTTGAGTGAGGTTTATTAACATTTATAGATTTTCAGGCGATTGAACTGCTACAACATACATCAACATGTCAGACAAATGTAGAGTTCAACTTGATTTGGCTTCCACTACTCAGCAGGGATAAGTTATGGGAATCCAGGCTTAACAAGAAGAGCGAAGAAAAAAAACACTCGAATCTAATGTTGTAGGCGTTGCTACCATTGGAGAGAAAAAAATTCTGTTTACCACATTCACATTCAGATTGTACGCCTGAAGAAAGCCCCTAAATGGATCAGCTGAAACATTGTGTTAACACAAATAACATCAAGGTGTGCAATCATCTTAAAAAACTCATTGAAGAATAAGTCTTATCGATAATTTGGAACACTCACTCTGATTTTATTCAAATCTATCAGAGCGCAGACAAAAAAGTTAGAATAATCAAAATATTGCCTGTATTTGAGAAGCTTTAAAATCTGAATTATTATCATGCAAATAAAACTGCCCAAATCAATTCAGAATCACTCCTCTCACTGTAAAAATCAGCAAAGAATGCTGGGAATTTTTTATTATCAAAACAGAATTTTCAGATGCTCTAGCATCAATAGTACCAATTTCAGATGCTGATCGATGTATCGAAATGCTAGTTACTTCCCTTGGTCAGTGTTGCCAATTTAGATGTTTTTGATTGCATCTACATATCAGAAATTGATATTTAGATGATTTCTGATTAAATAAGTAATATTTTTATTTAGTTTATAGAAATAAAATGAGTAGTTGTTTAATAAATTAAGTGATATTCTGATAAAATAGATATTGAAGATTAAAATCAGATCTAATTCATCAATAATATGATATATTCATTTCCAAGATTTTAGATCTGGAGAATGTAGATATTTATAAGTGTTTAAAGATGTTTTTTGATTCAGTTCTAAATGTAAACGTGGAAATAAAGTTGAAAACACTGTCTCTGTTGGATCTTTACCCAAATGAAGAACAAGTGCATCTTTGGTCTGAATTCAAGGCTTGCTGTCTTCACTTTATTTCATTTTTGCAGCGTTTTTTTTTTTTTCAATTATTTTCATGTTTGGCATTTCCCTGTAATTTGGATCGGCTGCCACAAACAAAATCAACCATCTTTCTTCCTAATGTGATAGAATGTTGAAGCACTTTTAAGAGAAGAATTAAAGACAAAATGCAAAAACAATTTAAAATAAACGGAGAAAATCATATTGTCTTTTCTCTCATGCTAATTAAATTTGGATCCAAGTAGTTTGATCGATACATTTGAAAAATGTTGTTTTAAGTTGAAGATGGCAAGGTTAGAGTTTGCTTAGCATACATTCTTCACTGATTGAATTAATTGTATGTATTAAATCATATTTTCTAATTAATTAATTCTAAAAGTACGTTTCCACCGCACTCTGAATTTCAATCAAAGTTTCTCCTCCCTTCATCCCAGCTATCTCACAACAAAGAAATCAAAATGAGCTTGTTTTGAAGAAAAAAATGGAAATTCAACCCGAGTATTCTAGGGTATTAAAAAACATAGATTTCCAACATTTTATATTGCTATCATTTGAAGAAACTTTTTTCATTTTTACCTTCACTTGGTGAAAACCTGCCCTTCTGCATTTCAACTGGTTCCTGTAGAAGGCCTGATTGTGATATTTGGCTACAAAAGAGATCTTTGATTTGAACTATATTATCTATTGAATCATATCTTATTTGTTATATTATACTTGTATCATATCTTATTGTTATCATCACCATCATGAACTCTTGGATCATATCCGATGTAAATATCTGGGAGGATGCAACAAAAGAGAATTTTGTGGCCATAGCTCAAGCCGTTCTTTAGTTATATGATCACACATAGATGGACAGACATTTGGTGAATTATAGTGAGATTCATATAAGAAACCATCAACAAAAGCTGTCAAAATCAGTTTCTTGGGTTTTTACGTCGGACACATGGCCATTATGTATAAATCAGACATACAGATTGCACTAATGGAGCTAGAGGACCAAAAATCTAAGCATTTACTCTTTATTATGTCTAGAAAAAAACTTTTCTCTCAAATCTCTGTCCAAAAGTAGGTTTTTGATAGGGGGTTCAGTTTGGAATGTAAGATTATACTAAATTGATCATTTCAATAAATTGATACCCTCAGCCATGGATAAACAGCAGGGCAGACTGGACTTTTCTGCCTTGGATGGCAACAAATCTCGGAGTCAGACAATTCCTGATTCCAAACCAAAAAAGTCCAACACCTTTATTTTAGGCATGAGTTTAATAAAAAGGCTAGTTACTTAGTGATGATCTTACCAGTTTTTTTGAGTAGGTCAATAGTGATCTTATCTAGTCCTAGGGCCTTTTCTTTCATTGCTCGTTTGATGGTGTGTTTCCTCTCCCATGGTGCAACTTCTGGGAAATCCTTGAACTGATTGTTTGCATCTTTTACATCCTCTGTATTGTTTTGAAGTTCTTGTCTGGAGGAGTACAGCCATTAGTAGAATTCTTGGGCACATTCAACAATCTGGTCTCTGTCTGCTGATAAGTCTCCATTTTCTTAAAGTATACAAGTTATTTATTTATTTCCAGTATTGAGAGTTTGGTCTATAGCTTTAAAACCCCAAGCTTTTTCAAAAATCGTTTCGAGGATATGCTGAAAAAGGAAACCCAAATCACCTCAACAACTACAGACCAATAGGTCTGCTCAACAGCATACACAGACTTTTCATCAAAGTTATCACCAAACAAATCACCAGATGAATCAAAGATGAAAACCAACTCCTGGAGCAAGTTGGTTTTAGAAGGAACTACTCAACTATGGACCGTCTCCCTTCAATAAATCAACTGAAAGAGAAAGCAATATAAAGAATATAAAATGCCACTCACTGTAGCATTCATCTAGTAAGAAGGCCTCCAACTCATTGGAAATTCCCAGGGTCATTGATGATATCACTTTACAAGGTGTAGACCCCACATATGTCAGATTATTGCATATTGCATATATGTCAGAGTGTTACATAGAGACTTGGAGCCTATTCAGCTCCAAAAAAGGGGTAAGAAAAGGTAATACCAGCTTACTCAAACACTTCAATACCTGCCTCAAGATGATCTTTGAAAACTTTGAGTGGGAAAATAAAGGAATCAGATTAGATGGCAAATATCTAAGGAACCTAAAATTTGCAGATGACATCTTCCATTTTGTAGAGAACTTTCACAATCCCCAACTAATGCTAGATGAAGTGAATGAAGGCAGCAAGAAAGTCAGCCTTTACATAGACCAGCAAAACAAAGATCATGAGCAACAATTACGTCAGAAATAAACATACAATGATCAAAATTGAAAACACAGAACAACAAATCTCCTAGAAATCCTCAAGAGAAGAAGAAATGAAGCAAAGAATCAATCTAGGTTGGCAAGCCTCCAGCAGAGCAAATTCAATCTTCAAGAACAAGAAAATCCTGTTAGTCACCTATGGAGCTAAAACATGGAACTTAACCAAGAGACTCACTCTCAAATTGAGAACCAAACAACATACACATGAGAGATCACAAGATAGCAGAATATATCAAGGAAGAAACTGGAGCCCTAAACATCATAGAATCCATAAGAAAAGTCAAATGCTGATGGGCTGGTCATGTTGCAAGAATGGCTGACAACTGATGGACATTTCAACTCACAACATGGGTCGCCAGAAATTGCATGCAAAACCGTGGCTAGCAGAATACAAGATGGAGAGACAAACTAGACAAGTTCAGAGAGTACTGGTTCTGCGATTCCCATGATAGAGAGTAGTGATGAATCCAATGCAAGGTCTTTGTCCAACGATGGACGATCAAAGACAGATGATGATGATGGAGCTGGGAGTCAATTTTGAAGATTGTTCAAATAAAATGAATGACAATAATGGTCTGGTAAGTCACTCAATAGAAACCATCACATAACTAACATCTTTTGGCAGCAGCTAGGCTGGGATTGATCAATAAATAAAATTGGGAAAAGAGGTCATCAACAAATAAGATACTTCTCACTCCTTTTGTTGGACGGAATCACTAAAGAAGTCTGAATTTTCAGAAAACACGCAGAAATCTTACCTGACATAATCTAATTGACCAGTTTTGCGTGAAATTGCATAGCAAATTGAACCCCCCCCCTACTTAAAGCTTATTCAGGGGTAGATTTACGAAAAAAAAATTTTTCTTGACGTTAATATGAAGTAAATGTTTATATTTTCAGTTCTCTAATTCCATTAGTACGACCTGCACATGTGATACATACATACATAGTTAGCCAGCCAGATCAGCATGAAAACTGTGGAAACCTACATTGACATTTTTAGTTGACTGTTTCAAATAAGAACGGACAGACAAAATAACCGTACTGTCCCTAAGTCCCCATGACACCCAGAGTAAAATTGGAAGATTTAATAATTAGGAAAAGGACTAAATCTGATTATAGACCTTTCAGAAAACGATTCAATATTAACTTCATTTAAGACGGCACAAGAGTGTAATAGCCATGTTACGTCAGTGTTAATGTAAACCCACAGAGAAATTGTTCTGGCACCAATGTATAAACTTACTTTTGTTCTTTCTCCTATTTTTAGATTTTTCAGTTAATATTTCAGATTGCTAATTAAATTGTTTTAATTAAATTAATCAAAGACTAATTATTCTCCTTTGTTTAATTAAAAGACATTCTTAAAAGCACTTGAGGACTGTCCACTTTTTCTAAGAATCAAATTAAGTAAACTGATTGGTCAACCTTATGTGGGAAGCCATTTTTATTGCAGAGGTTATTTTTGTTAAGAAGACTGGGGCATGACATATTGTGTTCTATGCAGAATCCAATACATGACACTGATAGTAGAAGATGAAGTTATTGATCGAGAAGTGAATACAGTATACTAGTGTTAAGAGATTGAACATATTCTTTCTAACTTGATATTAGAAATGATTAAATGAAGCCTTGGAATTTATCAAAAATTAATTGAATTTTACGTAATAAAAGTCTAGTTAGTCACACAATAGAAACCGTCATGTGACTAACAGCCTTTGGCAGCATGTTGGGGATGATCAATCAAAAGATTGGAGAAGGGAGTGATAAATGAATGTTACTTTTCTTACCTTTTGTTGGCAAGGAGTCACTAAAAAAATCAGAAAATGAAAAAAATTGTGAATCGACCCCCCACACCCACACACACATATAATTAATTCTTTCTCAGTCCATAGCCCAGCCTTTCACAAAATGACTTGGAAATTAATACAGATCTTATGGAGATATATTGTATGGATAGACAGACGCATAAAAACATGAGTTGATATATATATCTCTCCCAACTTGGTTGGCAGAGGAAAACTTTATTTTTAGTCAAGAATCAGATACAAAACCTTTCTTTTATCTAGGTATCTAAAACATCACTTTCTTCGATGACCCTCTATAAAAGCCCTGAACGCATATGGTCAAACGCCTTTTTGTCCTGTTCTTCAAACCCAGTTCTACCTTTTTGGGCCCCAGCATCTCAAGCCATTTATCTTCCATTACCCCTCTCTAAACTCGCAGCCAGCGCAGTCATTGACCATGACTATATATATATATTGTTTTGTCCATTATATGTGTCCATATTCATAGTTGGCATGCATGTTCTCTATATATCCTCCCTTCCTTCTTCAACATTTCAACTGACACCCACGTGGCTCCGCTAACACAGCGAGCACCCATTCTTTAACAAGAATAGCTAGAACTATCCGGAGCCATAAACCTGGATATATCCCACACTGGTTTCTCATTTTTTTGACATTGCTAACATTCAGAGCTGACCCAATGCATAAGAGGCTACTTAGAGCCCTATGGCCACCAGGCAACCCCCAGGAGTCAATTTGGGCCCCCAAATCTAATTTTGCTTTGGGCCCCAAAATGTTTGGTACCTACCCGGTCAATTTTCAGTTGAAACTTATCATTTGCCAAGTACCCCCTTGCCTGAACAAGCATTTAAAGATATACAAGTGTAGAAAGCATTTTAACTCCTCCAGACCGAGAGTATACATAGGTGCGCTTTGAATTTTTGAGGCTATTTAGAATATGGTAGCCATTTTGAATTCATAATGAGATCAGTTGACCATCATATTTGTATAATCTTGCTATAAAAGAAATCCATATCTCATAAACTTCAAAATGATGAATGACATCATGTCTTTGCTGCCCTTGCTTTGTAACCCTCGATAAACGCAGGCCTGAATGAGTTCATAGCCAACAATCATTTTCATTTACAATTCAAAAATGTCCTCTAAATGAAGCTTCAAAGATGAATGTCTTACATTATGTAAATCTAACTTAACCCCTTAACGGATTATCCTGCTTATGTTCGTTTCCACATTTTTCAGAACATCATGTGTTACCACGTGCATGGAAAAGAAATCCATACACGCATAAAAAAAGACCCTAGGAGGTCAAATATTTCAACCACAGTTCAAAAACAGATTTCTCTTTCATGCCAGTGTTAACATGTTATATTCTAAAAGAGCACAAAATGCAAAAATGAATATATCCAGGATAATTCCATTAGATAGAACAATGAAAGAAATATGACCAAAAAATGAAAAACTCGGTGAACAAACCTGGCAGCTGCATGACCAGTCCTCTTTGCCTTCTATTCCAAATAAAGATGATTACTGCAACTTTCAGATTGTGTAGACTAGGGCACTGCCTGTTCAAAAGTCGCATTTTATATTTCATGTGGAATGCAGATCATAATCTCAAATAAAAGACTAGTCAATTTTTTTTTTTTCTTAACAAATTTCACAAGAGCCACTGATCCAAAAATATTTACAACCCTGCAATGCCCTGAGTGCTGACTCATAGATCTGGCAAATGCCAACTTTGTTGCTGGGTCATTTTGGCACAGAAGGACAGGGATTTCTTTAATCATATTCCAACAATTGTATGTGCATAAACTATGAAGGACTTTTGTTACCTCTCTCTGAACTTCTCTAGCAGATAATTTCAAAACCCAGGATAAAAGTTACTTGTGAAAACAGGTTTCTTAGAACAATAAATTAGGTGAGGATTGGTCACATTGGAACACTTGAAAAACAAAGTCTGCTCCAGTCTCCGACATGGAGTTTAACAAAAAAGAGCTGGAGTGGTATCACTCACTTCACCATACGCTATTTTCACCCATAGATTGGGAGAGGAGTCAATTTCATGCCTCTCCCAAGGGAATTAGTACCAGTCTCAGTCGCTGAACATGCATTAAGAAAACAGGAAAAACAGCTCAGGAGTGATAATGTAGAAAAACATACTTGGCAACAAACACATTGAGCCACTAATCTTTTTTCCCAATTTAAAAATGTCCTCTTGATGGAGCTTATATCATGTACATCTGGGTTAAAGAGACTTGCTAAGCTTGTACCAAAGATTGAATCATTGACAGTTCAGTCTTTAGTCAAATCTTCTAACCACTTCACTCTCTCTTTGGTTCAATTTATTACAGCGACCTTTCAAAATTTTACCCATAATTCAATTCAAACAATGAAGATGGATGGTTTTATTGCTGCAGTATTTTACTTTTGGGAATAGGTAAAAAAAACTACCCACTCTTTGTATCCAACTTTTTTCTTTCTTTCTAATTTGAATGATTACTTCAATAGAAAAAAAAATAGTTTCAGTCATAAATAATTTTTACGAGATTGAAAAATATCTGATTTTTTTTTTAGAATTCAATCCCAAGACAGTACACACATCATACCTTAGTGATTCAATAAAGATATAAAAGTTAAGAGCAAAATGTATTCAGGTAGAGTTGAGGTCTCATTAAAACCTATCGAGATTGATTGCTGTTTCAATGTATTTTAATAAATTATTGAAATAGATTTATCAGATTGTTACATATAAAATGTCATTTTTTTAGATGACTATAGGACACTGTTCAGGCAGTCCAACAGGCAGTTCCAGGTATGTTAAATAACAGAAATAGTAAGAAAGAAAGAGTTAAGATGTCATCAAAAAGTGTGTGGGGTTTTGCAAGTTTTATTGATTCCATTAAAATAAGTTTTATAATTTAGTATCAGAAGGCTACCAAATATGAAGTAGGGTGTGCGCTTCCAACTACTTATCATCCAGCTGAGTAGAGGAAAAAGAAGGGACTTTTAAGCTTGAGAGGAAAATCACAGCTGAATGAACAACCTAGTTTTCATGTAGATTTTACACTATTTATTTATGTTTACATGAATTTCAAACTTATAAGATAAAAGATTTTTTGTAATGAGTAATGAATATAAAGTCATTCTAATGTGTAAACTGAAAGTCTGTGATCAAGGTACTTGACTAATGAATTGAGCCGGTGAGTTGTTATATACACATGTTGATGACAGAGATTTTACGCGGACTATTCTTTCATTTCTTTACTGAATAAGTAGCAGTTTTTACTTACTGGGAAATTTAGGCTTTGTCAAAGAATTTTTCACTGTTTATTGTAAAAAGGGGTAATTTCCATGAAAAACTAGTTCATTTCGCCTTATCTCAGCAATTTTGGGACAAATGTTTAGCCTTAAGCAAATTCTCAAGCATGTTTCTGTTTCAGCATTTGGCTATTTTCTTTCAAGGTAAATAGAAAAATGAAAGAAGGAAAGTGAGAGACAATGAGAGAGACTCTGCATGCGTGTGTGTGTATTTGTAATATGCTAAACGAAGATATTTTTTTTTGTCCTTATAAAATTTTTCTTATCAAATAGTGATTACTACAGGTATAATATCTGTTCATTTTTTGTTTTTACCAGCAGCTAATGTGGTCATAATAGAATATCCAAAATCTGCATAAAAGCTATAAATGGCTAACTAACACCAAAAATGGTCATTTCCTTGCAGAACATTTCCATATCACATTATTTTAATAGTATGAGAAACAATTGTCTCAGAGAAAGACTACTTGCACTTTTCCCCTTTTCCTTTTTTTTCTACAACTACAACTACCACTGATGGTAGATACATCATTGAACTTATGGTCCTTGTTTTATATCATAGAGAATAATTCTATGTGTGAAAGTTGTATTAAAGTAATTAATTGCATTCGGATATAATGTCTCTCAGAATCTTTCATGTTTGCCAGACACTTCTCCAGCAGATTATCATCTTTTCAAGCATTTTCAATTTAATATCTGTAATAAAAAGTTCAATTATAGGGAAGCCATAATTTTTGCTTTTACTGATTCTGACCGTTGCACATAAAGAATTTTCCAGTGAGGGTATATCATTGATAGAGGAACAGTGGATCATACAGTTATTGCTTCAAGTGGATCATATTTCTATTAAACCATTGTATCTGAGCTGGAAGTCTTCAACTGACACTGTCTCCAGTTAGTTTGTCACAATCTTTTGGATGTTCTCAACACTTCAGGAAACAGTCAAAGACTTAGATCAGGGGTATAGAGGGGCACAAGCACAGAGAGTGAATAAAATTTACAACCATTAGGTCCTTGAACAACTCAGAAAAACAGTGATTCGTATCCGTCCTGAGATCACTGACTCTTGGGTACTACATTACGATAATGACCCCTGTCACACCACACTCATCCTGAATGAGGTTTGGGCCAAAAAGACAATTCCTGTGATACCACTGCCCTCTTACTCACATGATCTGTCCTTATGACTATTTACTATTCCCCAAAATCAAGGGCCAGACAAGTACTTCGTAAAGATAAGGTCTAAAATTGGGAGAATATTACGGCAATAAATTTAAATGTTTGAATAAACTTTAGAGTCAAGTAATTCACAAAGCCTTTTGAATTGTAATACTTATTTTTTTTCTGTCAAGTGGACACATGTTTTTAGAAAAATCTTTTTAATCAGAGCAATCTTGAAATGCTTCCTACACCCCCGTTTTATAATATTTGCCATAGACCCATCTCTGAATCAATCCAGCAATGCATTTAATCAAAGTCTGTCAATCTTTTCGCATTTTGTTATTCAACAATTATATGTTTCAATTTTGTCAGAATTAATCTGAGGTGAATTCATATTTATGAAGAGCATTATTAGTAATATCGGGGAAAAATTGAAACAACATCATGATTTAGCTGAGATATTGATGACATATTCAATCTCTTAATGTGTCACTAGTTTGGAAGATTAGTTTTTCACCTCTGTCAATGGAAATGGAAGAGGTATATGTATTCATTTATATTTGTCTTCCTGTTTGTTCTAATAATATTTCTAAAAGTTTTTGATGAATTTCACTGAAATTTTGAGGCATGAAGGATTCTAAGGAAGAATTGATTCAATTTTTGGGTGAATCAAGGGACTTTTTCCTCACCCTTCATGTGTGCACACTTCACAATATCTCCAAAAGTTCTCCATGAGTTTCAATCATTTTTTTGAGGGAGGATGGAGCATGGGCTAAAGAGGAATTGATTAAATTTGGGGGCAAATCCAAGAATTCTCTTCTATTGAGAGATATTTATTCATCTCTTTAGATGATAGTCCAAAATATGGAAAATCTAAAGAGACACATTTATCTCCTCTGCATCCCAAGTACATATGAACTTGTCTTCATTCAGAGTACAGCAATAACAGAATGCTCTCCAAATGCTTTCGAGTTCAGAATAGATATATTCCTTTTGGAAACTAATTCTCATTCTCAGCATCGCTGCTTGCAGTGCAGCCTTGTGTATAGACATGTATGTGCACACGTACAAGAGTAGATTTTGTGGTAAGATACAGTCAAAGATTATTGATATTGGTTCATTATCTAATAACCTACAGAACCAACCACCTGTTTGATAATGATTCTGACAAGAACTACAGATCCAGCTGTTAGATAATGACACCATACGTATACATGCCAAAGGGAACAAATGTCTCTCTTGACTGAAATATTATCACAGCACTGTACATAAAATATGTATCTATATAATATTCTATTCCATGTGTGTCTTATTCACAATGGTATATTAACAGATACTAATTTCTTAACAATCTTCTCTCTTGTCAATGGGTCCCTTTTAATCGCGTCGAGCAAATATTTTGTGGTGGAAATTTCAGACCAAAATTCAGCTAATAATCAAATGTCAGGCTGTAAACTTATCAAAAAATACGACTGGAATCTCTATTTTTTATTTATTTGCAGCTTTTAATGTAGCATGTAAAACATTTCAATGTTTATTTCATGTGTATATTTTTTATGTGAGGTGTATGAGGTTATAGAAGTACAAAACATATAAACAATATATAACATCCTCAATGTGTGATTGCATCCTGATATATAAGGCAAATGAAGTGACAGCTCTCGCTTAAAAATTTGATATCAATTCAATCACTCGTGAACAAATTTTCGGTATCCGCCTTTTTTTTTTTTCTATCTTTTCCTACTTGTGATGGTGACTGATCAACCTGAAATGCATCTGGAATTATTTCATACGTACATACAGGGTGTTTCCAGCGGAGAAATGTGTAGCAATCTAGTCTCACAAACCATTTGCTTATATTGTGGATTCACTTACACTGGTCTAGGATTCCCACCCTTACTACCTTGTGCTAGACGGAACCAAGTTGAGAAAATATTAATATATATACATCAATGCATTGGTATGCATTCATATCTTAGGAAATATATGAATAACTGTGTAGATAAGCAGACATAAACACAACTAAAAAAAGATTTTAAAAATTAATTCTGAAGACATTTATTAATCACTTGAAAAGTTAAAGGAAATTTTGTAAGAATATATCAAAATACAGTATCAAACTTTTTAAATACATTAAAACGGCATTTTAAAATTCTATCCATAAGCATATACGGCTACACCTTATGATAACTTTTATAATAGGGGCTAAAAACTTTGTCCAGTTAGTCATGAAATCCAGCTCCAAAAACTATTTTAGATAATAACTAAAACTTCTTTATGATGACTAAATTTTCTTGTGCTTTTAGAATTTTCTCACCATATCTTTTTTTAAAAGTGTTTCACCTACTATTTATTACAAGGCGGATACTAACAGACTATTCATAAAAAAACTAAAATTTCGGCATCAAATCGTGACAACAAAAAATGTCTTCAGAATCTAATAATATTTTAGGTATTCCTTTTTTGAAACACACTTTTCATTCTTTAAGTTTTCCTTTCACCAAATTTCATTATCCATTATTTTAGTTCGAACATCATTATTGGCTGTGCATGATGAATGTCCAATGCACCATTTTTAAAAAGTTGATATTTTAGTTATTTTTAGATCTACAATACCAGAATTTTTCATTTTGGAACTTGTTCACTCCATATGATAACTCATAGTGTTCAAGCCTCAAAGTGTCAGTCATATGTTTTTTTAAAAATATCTCTATTTGTAATTATTCTTGAATCTCAATTCAATATTCACAAAGGTATGTATAACTTGATTCTAAATCAAGAGTGTACTGTAAATGTATTTTATTGAATCATAAAGTGATGAACTGACCAAATGAGAAATAGAGAAGTTAGACCCTGAGAAGAGGGCTCATAGCTGGTAATAGTGCTTAAGAGTTACAGAAAGTTCTTCAATCTATTTCTTGGTTGTATTTCAGTCATATCAAATAAATTGTGAACATAAAATCTGTAATGTGGAATAATGTTTTGAGAAAGAAACATTCTATTCCTTTGTCGATTTTCAAACAAAATCATCATTAAGAAATTTTGTTTGAGCAATTTTCTCCTCCCAGGGTCTAATAAATTCAGGTACACTGAATCGAGATGATGTACTGGCATTTCTTACACTATGACAAAAAAAACAACTAAGTCTTTTGATGATGTGAGGTACTGCTGGGGCACACTGATTTTTTATTACTATTGTATTGTTGAACTATCCTAAACATAAGCAATTCTCATTGTCGAGAAGATTTCCAGAATGTCTTTATTGGCTTTGAGGCTCAATCCTTAAAAGGCATCTATTTCCTAACAACAATGCATGGAAATTGCCGAGTGATGTTCAGTTTGTTGATTTCTTCTTCTTCTTGCCGCTTCCATGTTTCTTGTGTGGCTTCTGTATCCAATCCACATGATAGCAAAATATTCTCTATTTTGATTGGTCACAAGCCGATGCTTCAAATCTATATGGTTGAATGTCAGGCTCCTAGAAGGCAGCCTTCAGTTGATTCCTGGATTTCTCTTTGATGACTAACCCTTGTTGATCCTTCGCTGAGTTTGTAAGACAAGATTTGCTTCAGGATCTTTCATTCTTCATTTGGAAAATAACTATTGTATATTTCTCTAAGATGTATAAAAGGAATGAAAAATGATGTGAGATGTCAGATTTATATTTTTTGGCAATTGGTTGTCTTTCTTGGCACAAATTTATTCATTAGAAATCAGGTCTTTTTATACATCACCTTTTGAAATACAGAATAGTTTGACTCACTATTTTCTGAGCCAAAGTGTAAGTAATTTTAAACTTGAAGAGATGATGTGATTGCCTGTCATGTTATGAAAATTAGGCAGAGAAGTTGCTGTGGGCTGTGAGTCAATTTGTTGTGGAGCTGAACAAAATCGATTTAGTTTGCCTCAAAATAGAACAGATATGATTTTGATGTCTTGAAAATACAGGATGATTCATAAATGTTTATAAGTTAAAATTGAAGAAATACCCTTAAATTATGAATCAATTCTCTCTGTTTAGTAATGACATCTAGATTCTCCATCCTATATTAGATGTCATTGATTGAATTTATTTTGACTATATTTATTCTCCAATAGTATTTTTTTGCTTAATTTCAAATTTGATGCTACGGTTGTTCAATTATTAACTGATGGTGAGTTATTTCTCATTCATATTTGGCTCATTCTTACAGTTTTTGAAGTATCAACATTAATTGGTACAACCTAATGTATTGACCTGATATACAGTTTTGAAAAATGGTCATTTTTGAGGTTAGGGAGGGTGGTTTCTATTTACAATGTAATAATGATAAGGATGTGTGATTGGTGTAGTCCATAATGACTGGGTCAATGAAATTTATGACCAGAGTCCAAACTCCAGTCAGGGCTGATTATGTTCACTTCACTTTATTGTCCTCGGGAAAGGCATGAATCCATCTGTTCCACCTCAGCTAATGGTAAAATAGCCTGGCAAATTGGGCATTCTAGCCTTGAGAAGTCAATCAGTCTAAAAGAAGGACAACTATGACTTCAAACCACGGAGTACAGCCCTGTTAGGTGGTTTGACCCCTAATTTGATGTCCATCCATCAGCTCCCGCAGCCACACTGATGCCAGATACATCACTCTCCACTTGCCTCTGGACTACATTGACAAGGCCGAGAGGGAAATTCTGATGACTGGGCATCCATGGATTTCCATACACTTTACCCAGCATCAATTCCGCAGACATGGGATATTCACATACAATTTCAAAGTATTCACTTACTTCCCTTATGAAGATTGTAAAGTTTTTTTGTCAAGAATTTTTTATGCTTTTATTAAGGATTTGGAGGGTATGGGCTATATTGTAACACAATCACACTTTTAGCCCCTTTGGGAAATGCAAGCTCTAATTTGACCTTAATATTCATTAGGCCTAGTTAATCACTCTGAAAAAACTGTCATGTGACCAATGTCTTTTGGCTGCCTACTCTGATCTATCAAAAATCTAATTAGTTACTGCTCGTACCTCTTGAAGAGAACAGCCAGACAGATTAAAAACTGAAGAAACCTATGTTGACAGTTTTGTTGACAGTGTCTAGCAATATTCTCTAACTTTGAGATCTTTTCAAAAGTGATGATCCTTGTTTGGTTTTTGACAGGTTAACAAAAGAATAATCTGAGATGCATAACTTTATCAGATAACTTTTGAGATAGTGAAGAACCAGGAATATCTTAATTCAGATACAAATGAAGTGATTTGAATAAATAATCTATTTTCAATGAATTCATTTTCATGGCCTATTTTGGTGTCAGGTTTATGTCAGTTTTCAAGTATAAAATGGAGAGGCACTGGGAATAGTAATTATCTTATGTACATTAAATAAATGTTTTTCAACATAGAAAAGAAGGCTATTATTAGTTTTTAAATAAACTGAAGAAGAAAGAAAGAGAATGAAAAATATTTGAGCAATAAAATCAAAAGCAGTTTGCACTCATATCTTTGCCAGCTTGATTAATATTGAAAACTGAATGAAAATCTGTTCATGTGAAGCTACAATGCAGTGGAGACAATTGTTGAAGATTCATACATCTACCACAAAATTTAATCCTTAGCCCATGGCCCATCTTTATACAAAATGTCATTAGAATACATTGAGAACTTTTGGAGGTATTGGATTGACAAACATGAATGAATATATAAATCTATGAAAAAAAATCAAAATATCTTTCAATCAAGAGAAAAATTCCTGGACCTTCTCCAAAATTTGACCAATTTTTTCTACCCTTCCCGAACATTTCATTGAAATTCTTTGACAACTTTCATAGTTGTAGCTAAGATGCTGTAGAGGCAATGAGGTAATTGTAGATTATGTAATCAATCCTCCTTTGGCCCATAAATTTTCATTGAAATTCATTAAGAACTTTTTGAGATATTGTGTGGACAAATAGACACACACACAAATGAATACTTCTCCCAACTTTTTTGATGGAGGTAAATAACTTGAAGGAGGAAGAATAAAATATTTAAGCCATAAAATCAAAATGAAAATTCAAATATTCCTCTGCCTTTGGAAAATGAAAGTGAAACTAGAAAAGATTCCAAAAGTGAAAGTAAAAAGATTCAAAGCTCTGCTGAAAGCAGCCGAGAATCAAACAAAAGGAAACCAAACTTTGAGAATAATAAAGCATGAATGTAGTTCAGACAGGAATTCTTACAATGGATAGTTCTGTTGAAAATGAAAATGAAAAAAATTATGGTGTCGGAACTTGAAAGGAGAGAAAGAAGAGGAATTATTTAAAGGATTTCTCTGGAAAACATTCAATTCAGAATCTCTAAAAAAAGACACATAAAAATCATGCCCTCAGCGTGTAAGTAGGTTGTTCTTGATCAGCTCAAGACATCTCTTGTTTGTATTCTGGTGAGATATGAAGAATTAATAATGTAAATACAATGCACCAATATCTTCAATCTCTTTTTGATTATTGAGAAAAAACTAGATTTCAAAATTAGGAATGAGAAGATCTTTGAAATTGTTTTTTCATTGAGTGTGAGAGAAACCTTAAATAAGAAGTTTGGTCAGTCACTCAAATAGAAATGTCATGTGACCAACGTATTTTGGCAGCCTACTGTGTTGGGAGTGATCAAGAAAAAAAATTGAAAAAATGGTGATTAGTGAATGAGTCACTTCTCTTCCTTATTGATTATTAAAAAAAGTCTCAATTTTAAAAAGAATCAAGCATGAACACTGCTAAACACAAAAAAGGGATCAGTTTAGCATAAACGTGCATTGCCAATTGACCCCCCTTACAGAAAACCTATTTAAATGAGGATTTTTGAAAAAAAAATAAGGAGTGTTTAAATTTTCAGCCCTTTAGCTCCATTGACGTTTAGCATAAACGGCATTGCCAATTGACCCCCCTTACAGAAAACCTATTTAAATAGGGAATTTAAAAAAAAATAAGGAGTGTTTAAAGTTTCAGCCCTTCAGCCCTTTAGCTCCATCGACGTTTAGCATAAAGGTGCATTGCCAATTGACCCCCCTTACAGAAAACCTATTTAAATGGGGAATTTTTTTTTTAAATTTTTTTTTCTAGAAATAAGGAGTTTAAATTTTCAGCTCTTTAGCTCCATTGATGTAGATTGTACTTACGATACTCATATAAGTAGCCCTCTAGCCAGATCAGCTTGAAACCGAAGAAGCCTGTGTTTACAATTCTGGCGACAGTTTTGGTTGACTGTTTCTGACATGAACAGATATAAATTAAAAAGAAAATTGGCAACTTCCCCTAAATTATACACTTTACAGAATATATTCTTGATATCATAGTCATTTTTATAGTGTTGATCTATCAAAGTCATTCTTACTGGGAAAATTTTGTGACATCTTGTCTTTTTTGGAAGTCTAGGAATGAACAGACTAATTTTACAGTCAATGATTTTATTAATATCGCATTAAAATATTAGGTGTGTATAAGAGGGTACCAAAAATAACCAGATGACTCATTCCTAGTCAAAATTCTGGAAAGAAACTGCAGGTCTTTTCAAACTAATTCCCTCAATCACCCTTTTTTGATATTTTGTCAGTAAACTACATATTAATTTTACTGAAACATGTTTCATTTTAATAATTTCCTGACAATATTTGCTAGCAAGAATTTGAAGACAAACCAGTCACCTTAGATATCTCATCAATGGTCCCACAACGACTTTCATTATCTGAGAAATATAATGAGTTACATATATCAAGGTGTCACTGGGTTAGGTAAACACTGGCAATTGTTGGTAAGACACACTTCTTGCTTGCTAGGCCTGCCAAAGCTTTGTTCTATTTATGTCTCCTGGTATTCGCCAATGGTCACCCATCTAGGTACTGACCAGGCTTGAAGGAATCGGTGTATCCATGATTTGGCACTAAACCCATTAGCCTCAACAAGAGACATCTAGCCTTCGTACTGAGTGCTTAACAGAGAGATATGAATTGGCAGTGGCCAAACCACAACCTACCAAACTTGAGGCAAGCTGTCTTCCACTCAGCTATGGTGATCGGTGTGAGTAGCACAAAACACCTTTTAGAATAAACTTACATTGTGCTCTCCATACAAAGTTTTCGGTCACCAAACTTTATTCTGTAAGAAAAAGGATGTAACTAGGTTTGTATGGGAATAGTCTGGGTGCCTCTTTGTCTCTCTTTGTTCTGACATAGAAAACAAACAAGTTCCTTAAGAAAATAAGCCAGACCACAGGAGGAAAAACCCAGACTTATGTTTTGACCTCTCATATCTATAGTTTATTGTATTGAAAAGTCAGGAAATTCTTGATTTGTTTGATTTTTCTTTTCGTGTTTGTGATATGATCATACAAGCTGAATCAAATAATATAGTGTTGTATATAAATTCACACTGGGATTGTATTTATGCTTTAATCTCAAGAAGAAAGAGAAGGAAGCAAAGTAAGACAGAATGAGGAAAACTAGATTTGGTCTAGTCTATTATTTATGTTCTGTATAACCGTATTGTACTCAACAATATGATGGCTTTGGGCTTGATACTGTTTCTGTGGATCAAATTGGATACTTTCTATGTATCAAACAGCAAACAATGGTTCAATACAGTACTTCATGGTAGGAGATGATATTTCATATACAGTCACCTTTTTTTTACATTTTGCATTTGCTACTATTTCTCAACTGATGTTACTTATTGATTTCTCAAAGACTATCTTCATCAGATTTAATCTCATAGATGCTATGCTGATTGTAAGAGGTAGAAATTAGAAAAATTATCAATATTCAGGTGTGCAGAAATGACATTAATTATATCAAAAACCAGATTTTAATTGTGACTACCATATTTACTTGAGTATGATCTTATCTCAAGTGTAATGTGACCCCCACTTTTTGTAATTAAAAACCAGTAATATATAAATATGTACATATATTATCATTTTTTTACATTCAAGTATAATGCTACCTCCCAATCATTTTAATAAAATTTCTCAGATTGTATATGACAAAAGTAAGTTAAATAACTATGTATTCAACTAAATGAAAAGATTTTTGTTTCAATCTTGGTACAGTTGAAATGAAAACTGGATTATTGGCTTACGTTTTCAACTTGTATTTATTATATGAAAAGCATATTCAAAAAAGTTGATAATGTTTTTGCACTTATTTTCAGGTAAGGACATAGAATACTTCTTCGGAAATTGAAAATGAGATTTTTTGCTGCAGGTAAGGAACAATACCTTTGATAGCTTTGAAACAGTTAGTTAGATAACTAAGTTTGAACATAATATAAAATATGTAAGCTACTGAACTAAAATGTGGGCAATATTCTGCAATATTTCCATCAACTTCAATATCATTGCCACCTTAAATGTCTCCTCCAAGTACCTTACTTGACTGATTTCTCCACAAACTGGTGACTCCAACATCATATTTACTAAAAAAACTTTACAACACATACTATGATAGAAACTTAATGGTTGACGATAGACAGTAGCACTGAAATATATTGTCATACAGAAAAGTGATTGAATAAAGTGATGTTTACTGCGATTGATCAGAAGAGGTTGTTTGTGTTCACTTCACATTGATGCTCATGGAAAAGGCATGGAATCCCTTCTCCCTTGTGTATATCTATTCACCAAAACTCTGATCAAAATGTCTTGACGCTGGCATCCCACAATGGTTGAAGGAGAAGAGAATAGGGGAGTGAGCACTTGGATGACCTCACTTTGAAACCTTTGAAGCAACTTTCATAAAATGAGTAGAGCTAAATCATATTATCTGTCTGTTTTCAAGTCTCATCATCTTTTATGAAATGCAGAGGTATGACTGGAGGGGGGAAGGTTTTTGGAACACCCCCCCCCCCGGAACCTCAATGGAGGCTCCCTACCCCAGCTCTATAAATAGTAGTTTACCCACGGCATTTCTTTTGACATTATACAATAATCCAGAATATAATGTCCATTGGGGTTGTTTTCCAGCAATTAAGTTATAATCATCATCAACCATTTTAAGTCCACAGCAGCAAAAAAAGATCTCTCCCATTTCCTTCCATGAGAAGCATGATTGCACTGATCTCAACTATGTTTCACCAGCAAATCTCATCTCTCCATCTTGTGTCTGGTCTTTCCCTACTGTGTTTACTGTTCTACAGCCTCCATCTATTGTATTTTCTACTTACAATGTGCTCAGCCCACCTCCTTTCTTGTTACTTGATTACTTGTATGATATTCTTAACCCAGGTCCTCTCTTGGATAAATCTATTTATTCCAGATTCAATTGTCTTTTTCCATCAAATATCACTACATGCTGGTGGGGACCCCTCAAGAAGTCCCAGGGGGCCTTTCCAGCTGCATCACTGATGAGATGGCATTATAAAAACAATGGAATCAACTTGCTTTAGCTCATACAGTTTCCTCGCAGATGAAACTTCCAGACACTTTGATATCTTTCTTCTAGAGAGTCTGTCAATGAACATGATTAATGAATAAAGTACATGGCTGTCTGGAAGGTCAGCAAATTACTGACATTTTGAGTAGACAATTCGGTAACAGGTAATATTTCCAGGTATTAGAGCTTAATCCAACTTGTAAGAGTTTGAAATGTTGTCTACCTACTGACCACTTTGCTAGGAAACCAAAGATTACCTTAAGAACAGCAAAAGATTTAAACTTGTTCTGAGAAGTAAAAGTTCTACACTGTGCCATCAAATTAGACAGGGTGTTAAAGAAGGAATATAGAACACGATTCAAATATTAAGTATTAATGTTGCTCCAATAAATCCATTCATGACATATGCACAAGTAATCAAATTTGTCCCTGAACAGTTCTACTTTTGATTTTAATAGACCCTTATGACAGATCTTGTTCTTGACTCAATACCATCATGTGACCAATATCTTTTGGTAGCATGCCATGTTGGGGGTGACTAATTGGAAAATTGGAAGAGGGAATAATCAATGAATAAATTACATTTCCCACCTTTTGTTGGGTAGTGATCAATAAAAGAAGTCTGAATTTTCTTGAAACAAGTTTAAATGCAGTCAGGGCACAACCTAGGAACCAATCTAGCAATAGCTCACATTGCAAATTGTGTCATCTCACTGAAAATCTTTGAGGGAAGGCTTTTTCTTTTTCAAATACATTTTTTTAGACATAATAAGGTGTAAATGTTTAAAGTTTCAGCCCTCTAGCTTCATTGGTGCGGCTGGTATTTATGATACATACATACATGCATGCATACACACATACATACAAAACCAGTCAGCAGTCAGCTTGGGAACCAACTAAAAGACTAAAGAAACCTTTCTCAATCGATGTTACGTGACAGTTTTGGTTGAGGGTTTCTAATGGAGTTATATTTTCTTTTTCTCAACGAAAAGACCGAAAATACTAGGTCTTTTCTGTAAGTCTTCCCTCAACAAGATAAAAACCTCAACCACTAACTCTGCGGTAGACTAATGAAATAAAAGAAACGTATCGATCCTCACTAGTTCTGAAATTCGGGTCCGGTGGGGTCTAGGCCAAAGTCCAAAAATGCTATGCCCATTAATTTTTTCACTTGTGACAGAATTATCTTCTTCTTCAGACAAAGCTGCAAAAATCAGATAACTTGACTGATCGGGAACTCAACTAAGAAGAATTATGACTGACCATTCACAAGAAAGGGTGAAATGTTTTCATTCTCTCAGATTGAAATGGTGTTAAAATTTCACTCTAAACTAACAATACGAATTGAGTTTCAAGCCTGTGGAAAAAAATAAAATGTGACTTGATTTTTTTTTCGTTTCAGGCTTCCGTACTTTAAAAATATGGTCACCAGCTTTTGGTGGAGACTTATGAAGAAATCAACTCAGTAATGCCGTGTAGTAACTTTAACAAACTCACGAAAACAAACACAATGAATCTTTAATTAATATGCTTAAGCAAACCTGAAAAAAAATCTTATTAAATCAAACTTTAGAAGCACATTAATTAACATGTTTCTCCGCATAGAAGTTGTACCATGTCAAGGACTAAATGAAATTCTATTAATCAAGATTTAACTGAAACCTTTTGGAAATAACTAATGGGATTTAATTACATAACAAGTTTTTGGTAAGTTTGGAAGGAAAAGAGAAAAAAGATATGGATATATTTGAATTTACATGCATTATTTGAATGGTTGAAAAGGAATTCCATTTAACTAAATATTTTACAGTCCTTGATAATGATACCACATAATTGGGTTAAGATCTTTGTCAAATTTCTGCTAAACCTGGAGTTGACTTTGTTTTTTGCTGTAACAAGAACAACAAGATCAATCCTCACCGAGTTTAGTGGGGTAAAAATTAATACTTCTTTATTGTGTTTTGAAATCACGACCATGTCTTACATATCTACAAAAATTCATCTGAAATATACACCATAACTTATTTCATTCTAATAAATTAATACATTTATACTAAAAAATATATATTTTTTTAAATAATTTTTTAATTATTATATATCCATTAAGAATTTTCGGTTATCATCTTTAGTGAGAATAGAAGTAGGAATGGAGTTTGATCATGCAGCAGTCAGGCTTGTTTATATTGCAGTTGTTTTCTTTTTTCTTTTAATATCAATCAAGAATAATTTTTGATCAAATGAAATATTTGTTGAAAATCAGGAATGATTTGTTTAGAGCAATCTTAGAGCTAGAATATTTTCAAGTTTAATCACTCAATAAATCATTTGAACTGATTAGGTATTATTAATTAGTCTAACATATCCCTGTTGTTTGTAAATAAGTTGTAGGGATGTGTATGAACTGATAAGTTCGCAGACATGAAAAAAAGTAGCTTCCCTTCAACAAATTTTTTTGCCATTTGCACTTACATTCTGATTGTTGGCTCCATGTATTGTTCAAAGTTTGAATTACTTATATCCTGGTATGTGAATACTTATGTGTTATGACACAATCTCTGAATGGCTTTTCTTGGTTTGATTATGTGAAGTATTAGCACTGAACAATTAAAATATTGAAACATTAGAAACAATAGACCAAAATGTCAACAAAAGTTGGCATAGGCTTTTTCTGTTTTTAAGTGATTCCGTCTGGTTGATTACATGGGTATGTATGCATGTGTAACACATACAAGTCACACCAATAGAGCTAGAGAGCTGAAGATGTAACCATTTACTCCTTATTATATATAGAAAAAATGGAGGGGGGGTAATCCCCTCCCCAACAAGTGTAAAATCCTGCTAAATTGGCTCTTATTTTGTGTCCAAGAACGCTTGTGTTTGTTTTTTGAAAAGTCGGATATTTTAGTGATTGAACGAAAAGGCAGGAGAAGTAACTTATTCAATGATCACCTCTTTTTCCAATTTTGTAATCGATCATACTGCATGCTGCAAAAAGACTTGTTGTGTCATGGTTATGTGACGGTTTCTATTGGGTGAATAACCTGACCTCTCTCTCTCTTTGATATGTATGATTTTAAAAGTATATCTATGGAAATGAATTATGTGGAAATTTCAAATAAAAATTTGATGGCAAATGGCTAGCCATGCATAAAATTGAAATAATTCCACTTTGATACAAACAAGGGAAACCCATGGAAATCCCATGGTGCATCTTTGAAATTGAACAAAACACAATCTTACTCTAAGGCAAAAACCAAATAACTCAATCATGAAGTGTTTTCAGATTTTTCATTCTCTACCATGCCCTTTTCTTGCACACGAACACTTTACAATGCTATTTACCCAACAGCACCCAGAGACATTTTTCTCAAATTTCTGCCTTGAATGAACCATGAAAAGGAATAACTCCTTTAACTCACTTTGCATTCTGCTCCACTCATCAATTATAGCCTATATACATCTTTGAAATTGAACAAAACAACGATTCAATTTTCATATTTTAATATGTAAAAAAGAAATTTTGAAATTCCCGGAAAAGAAATGACAGTTTTAAAACTTAGTTTAACAAATAGTCTACCCTTATCATCAAAAAATGACAGAATTGAAAAATTTTGCGATTGCAGTAAAAATATGATGTTAAAAAACATGATATTTTGCAGCATTTAATAGTTTATGTTAAATATTTTGTGAAGGTACAACTATCAATTTTAACATGGTATATCTTTTTCTACAAAATTAAGTCACAAAACATCATTGATAACGTATGTGTGGCAGACGACAAATACAAATTGCTTATTATCATATGTATGGATCTTTCTTTCCATTTGAAAATTTATTTTAGATTAATGAAAAAATATTAGAATCGTTAAATTTTTGAGAACTCAACTCTTTGAAGCAATGGGTTAAATTTCATCCCTTTTTCAAAGTTTTTGTATCTGCTAGTGGGGGGGGGTTGATTGTTAATATCATCTTTATATGTTTATATATCTTGGAGATATATACTATATCCAACCATTCTGTTTGGTACCTAAGCTGATCAACGAATGGTGTTGTTTTTTTTTATTATCATTATAATTATTATTATCATCATCATCATCAGCAGTAGCAGCAGCAGCAGTAGCAGCAGCAGCAGTAGTAGTAGTAGTAGTCGTCGTCGTCGTCGTCTTTTAACATCCGCTGTTGGATATAGACCTTCTCCAGGATCCGCCACATTTCTCTATCATAAGCATTGTGGAGTCAGTATTTTCTGAAATTGTATAGTTCATCTCTCCATCTTGTATTTTGTCGGCCTTGGTTTTGCATGTGGTCCCTGGGGATCCATATTGAAAGTTGTGATGTCCGTCGGTTATCTTTCATTTTTGCAACATGACCAGCCCATTGCCATTGTGTACGCTGCATGCTTCTCAGTTTGCGGGTCTGTTTTTTGGTTCAGTTCCATGTTTCAGCTCCATAAGTGACTATCAGGAGGATGAATTGATTGTAAACTCTTCTTTTTACGTCTTGTTTTTGAAGGTTGAGCTTGCTCTGCCAAAGGCTTGCCATTCTAGGGTGATTTTTCGCTTGATTTCTTCTTCTTTTGTGGGCATCATAGAGAGTTGTTGTCTTAGGTAGATGTAGTGGTCTACTTTTCCCTAGTTCTGGATCTTTGATTTTGACAGTTATATCCTTATTCTCAATGTGATTGTTGCACATGACTTTTATTTCATTTAAATTCATGTGAAGGCCGACTCTTTTGCTTTAGTCATTTAGCTCATCTAGCATCAGCTGGAGGTCGTATAGGTTCTCTGCAAAAAGGACAATGTTGACTGCGAATCTGAAGTTAATTAGATATTTGCCATCTATTTTGATTCCTCTATTTTCCCAATCCAGGTTTCGGAAGATAATCTCTAGATAGGCTGTGAAGAGTTTGGGTGAGCTGGTATCGCCTTGTCTTACTCTTTTTTGGAACTGGAAGGGTTCAGAGTTGATATGTAGCCTGATAAAAGAATTGCTGTAATTATATATATATATATATATATATATATATATATATATATATATATATGACCTTTGTTGTAAAGACTAATATGCTGAATCTTGATTTTTTAGGTCTTTTATCTAAAATTTAAAAAAAAAATAGATCTTTCATCTAAAATCATGTAAAAAAAATAAATCGTCTATCTAAAATTATCTTTAAAATATAGATCTTCCATCTGAAAATACATGAAAAAAATCTGTTATCTGATATTATCTTTAAAAAAGAGATAAAATATTTATCAGAAATTATGATAAAAAAGATTTCTTATCCAAAATTATCTTTAAAAATAGATCTTTTATTTGAAATTATGTGAAAAAAAATCAAACTTTCATGCAAAATAATCAAAAGAATATCACCACAACATTAGGGCATTATTTGCTCAAAATGACTCAAAAGAACAAAAGAAACAAAAGCCTCTTTAGATGGTTCCGAGTGGTGTTCTCATACTAATTTGCAAGGTTAGAGCCTCCCAAAATTGACCAGAAATGGCCGAGAACCAGACACACACGGACAAGCAAAGAGAGAGGAATCTGTTGAACACTTGACTGGTTGGCTGGGCAGGCCGTTTGCGATGATTTGGTTATTGAACAACTGTGTAAGTTAGAGTATATTTGGCAGACAAACTGGTTTGGCAGGTCTGTGGGAAAAGAATCAGGATCTTACTTTAAGGCAGAAACCGACTAATTCAATCATGGAGTGTTTTCATTGTTTTTCTCACCCTTATCTTGCATTGACTTAGTTCGTAACACTGCCAGCTGAACAACACATGAAGATACATATATTTCCCTCAAAATTTCTGTATTGAATAAACTTCATGGAAGAGAAAAATTTGTATAATGCTCTTCAGAACTTGTATACTCTTTCCCTCCATTAAACATAGCCTAGATCGCTTGGCTCAAACCATGTCAACAAAAATATCTTTTTTTTCCTCTCGTGAAAAGTATTCAGAGCACAGGATTGTATTTCGGCACTGTTTTCATGTTCTCTATTGGTGATTTTACAAGCTTATAGTCATAGCCACTACACAAAGATAAAAACAGAAACAAATTGATTCTATTTCTGTATTATTTGGTTGTATAGTATTTGAAAAACTCTATGTAAAAAATTGTATTTGTTTTGATATTTATCTGTATTTTCTTTCTCTGAGGCCCATTTATAAGATATGCTATAAGCTCTACACAACATTAATCTAGCTGTCTAACCACGTATCACACATTATCTTCTATTTCTTCAGTGCAAGGATTTTACAAAACTTTCACTTATTCTTATAATAAGATCTATATTCATCTATACCACCTGATTCCTGGACTGAAATGCTGAAAACAGATATTTCAACCATGTTAAGCTCCACGCTAATGTTTAGAAACATGAAGTCAAGCAAATAGTACAAAATCTTGAAAGCAATTCCCATTTGAAGGAATAATTAATTAATCTAACCTTTGACATAATCTGCAGATTTCCGTGCGCAGAGGCTGAAAATAAAAGTTTAAAAAATGAAAGCAAGAATGATTTTATCAATCAATTCTAAAAAGTAATTTGGTTTACTTTAATTAATAAAGAACCATGCAGCATACTTTAACAAATGAAAACTTTATTTAAATTCATCTTTGTGAATTAATGATTGTATTTTCCACCCAATAATAGTTCTTTATTCAATTGTTAAATGACAAATCGCAATTGGTCTTTTTTTCTTGTCTTATTTTTTAAAAATTTTCTAATACTGATTTTATTTTAGCAGTTAACCAAAGCAGTCCCCAAAACTATCAATCGAGGCTTATTCATTTTTCAAGTTTGTTTGACTTGCTGGTTATCCATGTATCACAAATACAATCCTTACCAATGGAACTAGATGACTAATTTCAAACATTTATTCTTAATTATGTCTACAGAAAAAATAGTGTTTTTTCTTTTTAAATCTTCCCCTAAATAGGATTTTTTTCGGTGGGGAGCTCAATTTGCAATATGAGTTTATGTAAAACTGATCTTAAATTTTGTGTCCAGCAGCATTCACAATTCAGACTTTTTTTACTGATCACCATCATCAGCCTTTTAGGGTTCCTTGTTAGACCTAGACCTTTGTCTGATCTCTCTATCATAGGCATAGCAGAGCCAATATTTTTTGAATTCGTCTAGTTTGTCACATCATCTCATATTATGTTGGCCACAATTTTATTTATGAACTCAAGGGATCCATGTTCTGAGTCATGATGTTAGGTGATTGTCTGCTATTCTTAAAACATGATCCTTGAGGTTTTCAACGGATTTTTCTCATATTTCTGACTCTTGCCTTTTCTCTAATATACTGTGTTGTCTAGTGATCTTTCCATGTTATGTTGAGTATGATTCTCTCCTGAGCACAATGTATGGTTCTCAGTTATAGAGGTCAATCTTTTGGTTAGATTCCATGTTTCAGCTCCATCACAGCCCAACAAAAGGCAAGAGCAGTAACTTATTCATCAATCACCTTTTCTTTCCAATTTCCCAACATGGCATGCTGCCAAAAGACATTGCTCACATGACAATGTCTTGAGTGATTTACAAGACCTGATTAGACATATGTGCTCCTCCCTCTGTCCATCTTTATAAGCCAATTCCTGGACTGAATGGCTGAAAAGAAAATCTTTCAACCAAGTTGAGCAACACACTAATGTTAAAGAACATGAAGTGCAAAATCTTGAAATTCCCTTCTGATGAAATATTTGAATTAATCTAACCTTGATATAACCTGCAGAAGTTGAAAATAAAAGTTAAAACAAGAATTATTTTATCAATCTAAGGAGTTATTTGGTTTACTTTTGATTAATAAAGTAGCATGCAACATGCTTTAACAATTGTAAACTTTGTTTAAATCCGTCTTTGATGATGAATGATTCTATTTTCTATCCTAATAATCTTTTTTAAAAAATTTTATCATCAAAAGACAAATTGCGAGAGTTTTTTTTTTAGTTTTTTTGTCATTCATTCTAGCTACAAGGTCGGAAATTCTAATTTTTACTCCTTATTATATCTAAGAAGAACTTTTTTTAACAACCTCCTATCCAATTATGTGTGGTTGGTTCAATTTGCAATGTAAGTTTATGCTGAACTCCTTCCTTTGACTGGCTGGTTGGCTAGCTTCGTGTGTGTGCATACATGTATTATGCACACAGGCTGCACAAAGAGAGTCGGAGGGCTGAAAAATTCATAATTTGCTCTTTCCTATGAATGAAAAAAAATTTTTTTCTTCCTAATTCAAATTCCCCCACAGGAAAATATCTAAAATAAAGTGGAGAAACAATTAGATTCTTTTAGATTTAGACTCTAGATCTTTTTGATAAACCCATCAGAATGAGGCCCACATACACCAACACATAAATACATGAATACACACACACATGCAAATATGTGAATCACTTACCTTTTGTTGGTTAGTGATCACTAAAAAGTCTGATTTTCCCTAAAATGCTGCAGGACACAAACTAGGGATCAACATAGCAAAAACTTGCATTGAAAATTGAACCTCAAACTTAAAAACAATGTTTTTAATAAAAGGTCAGTAATTGATTCATATAATTACATGATATTGTTTATTCAGTTCATTATTATACTATGTACAATGTAGAATGATATGTTTTTCAATGTGATGTCACTTTATACTATTCAATAAAAATCATTGCGGGATGGGGGAAGTGTTAAGGGAAGCTTTACTGAAGCTTGACCTAGGGACCCTGGCGGAAGGTAATTTGTTACAGGATGTGGGGTTTATAAATGGCAAATTCTCATAACTTGGAAATTCTGCAACATTAAACAAAACTAAGTAGGCACTATCAGATATCCATCATGTCCATGCTGATATATTAAGCCATTTACTATGAGAGAAAGTAGAATTTACGATTACTGCATGAAAATGGTTGTGTGTCGTATCAGACTGGCTTTGCTTTCCATTTATTGTCTGAATTTCTTCAACTCATCAACTGCTGAAGGTGGAATAGCTATCCATTGCTTGATAAAAGCCCTTGTCCATTGAGAGTTATCCATTGCTAGATAAAAGCCCTTGTCCATTGAGAGTTATCCATTGTAAGATAAAAACCTTTTGCTATTGCAAATTATCCATTGCACGATAAAAGCTCTGGCTTGCAGATGTAACTGATTTTCTATCAAACACAATAGAACGGAAATTTCATTGTGTCAGCCATAGAACAGCAATGACTGAAATTTTGGTTAATTATGTCTTCTTTTTTGTTTGATGTAGATTCATGTTATTATTTTCTTTGTAAGAATTAAAGAGTTAATGCAAATTCATGTTTCTATGTATTCTACTGTAAAACAGCTCCAATTGATAATTATGCAAAGTAATAAGAGACAATAAAATTGGCTTTCTGGAATTACTCCAGGTTTTGGCTTTGTATAATGCAACTATTGGGAACTCTATGGTTAAGGGGAGCAGGGGGCTTGATTTGCCCAAAATTATACGCAGATAAAAAACACAAGAATTAATTTCTAATAAAAGTCTTTTTCATCAATCAACGATACACACTTAGTACGAATTATACATCATGCAACTTTTGTTTTCAGCTTTTCTTGGCAGCAAAAATATCCATTGCCCGAGTTTCCCCAACTGTTAGGGTTGAATTGGGGGTGGGGTAGTTGTCCCCCTCTCGCTACCCTCCTCTATATGCCCACAAATGCAACTGCAAGTAATTGCCATATATCCATTAAAAGGAGAAATAATCATGCAAAGTCCTTTTACGTATTTTTCTATTTGATTTAATAGCATAAACTTACATTGTAAATTGGAGACCCTATTAAAAACTTATTTTGGAGGGAGGGATTGGCAAAAAACACCTTCTCTTGCCATAGTAAATGTTTGAATTTTCAACCCTGTTGCTCCATCTGCGTAGTCTCTACATGTGACACATGTATACATAGACAGACATGATGAAGAAACCAATGGTGCTAGTTTTCGTTGTTGGTTTCAAACAACAATGATGAATATAATAATCAAAATTATTCTAACGATCAGTTGATACAGGATGATGTTGTCCCTCCCACTAAACCATATTAGTTAAAATGTCGTTCTCGTGACTGCCTTCAGTTTCTCATTTTATCATTTTCCATTAATTCTCAGCTGTAATTAATTTGTTTTTAAGCAAGCATTCTAAGTCATCAATTTTGACATTCT